>CM056387.1:600000-1069170 GCA_029718625.1 Synaphobranchus kaupii | reverse complement strand
ATAGTGATACATTACAAGACAATTCATCTACGATACATCACGATATCTGTGTAACTGAAGAAAAAATGCCACTAAAAAAGGCAAAAAGCAGGAATTCTGTATTTATTCACTGCATTGTGGTGACAGTTTCACAGAATTTGACAACTGAGATGAAAATGTATACCATATTTCAACGTCAACATATTTCTATTTTTTATCTGCATTTATTTATTCATCCCCTTTCTCTATTGTAAATTATCGTTCTTGGTGTAAATGTCTGTTTGTGAATTGTAGAGAAATCTGTAGCAGCAGCAAACATTTTAAAACTTTACAACAAAGTATAAACATATCCTTTCTGGAGTGTAATTATTTGTCAACTGTTTAAAACATTAATTGAAATGATATGTTGTTCCATGAGGCCCATTTTTGTTATTTGACATTTAAAGTTTGAATGACCACAATCTCTTCACATGCTAAGATGAAAAAACACAGGGCCAAGTTGCATTAAATCATTTTGGAAAGTTTGGATAGCATTGCTATGGAATATAGATGGTTTTAATTAGTGTGAGCTATGATAGGCAATATTAATATTGTTAGTTGTAACTTGGCCACATTTTGATATCAACATTAACAGATTTAGGTAATTTGACATCAAAATTATGAAATCACTGCTCGAAATCGCGACTGCTGTGTAATTCTGTTGCTGAAGGTGCACTATGGAGTATGTTTTAAGTTTTGGAGCTGCATGAAGGTTGCCCCCGTTCGCTTCCATTATAACGTGCGGCTCACGATTGACAACATCATGGTGAGACGAAAATCTGGCTGGATATCAAAAATTACGAACGGTCCCCTTTAAAATCTCGGCGTTGTTGCCGTTTTAGTCGTTTCGTCAGGCATTATTATTTGCAATCACACCATAAATTGAAAATAAAATTCTGTGCTAGTCTCCAACTTGGCTGCAATCGACCCAAATGTCCAACTAACTCCTTTTAACTGAGCACTGTTTGAAAACGAGTTAGTTTACCTGTATCTGTGGGGTTTTTTCACCCCACCGGTAGAGGGGGGCACTTTTCCTCGCAGCTTTAGTAGCCAGCTGCTTCCTGGGTGCCTTTCCACCAGTGGACTTACGGGCGGTCTGCTTGGTACGTGCCATCGCGTCTTGGTTCTTCTAAGTTATATACCTGGAAATGGTAACGTATGTAAATTACGTTACTACGTACTTTAAATGTTTATCGGGAGAGACTGGGCCAGTTTGGATTTAATCGAGTCCATGAAATGGCTCAGTCTCTGTACCCCATAATACAATAATCAATTAAACTGCAGAGGTTAGAAATAAGACTTCCCATGGTTTGCGCCGATTGGAATGGGCTACAAAGGCTTTTTTACTTAGACAAGAGTACAAAATGGCGGAATACCCCAACTATCCTAAACGTTAACTCTGGCTACAAATTAAACGACGGACGTTACAGTTTAGCCACCTGGGATGTCAGATTTCCCTAGTCGCCCAAGCAAGTTCGGCCAATCTCTCCAGTAACTTTATAGGCAAGGCTGTATAAAAATAAGTTAGCTAACTACTAAAAATGAAGCCTACATTGCTATGGTTAACGTTAGCTTCACAGCTGGATAATTTAGCGCTAACGTCAATGTTTCCTTTTCCTCCGCCTGAATCCATCTTGACCAGCGATGCACCGTTAAATTACAATTCAACTTACAGGAGGCAAATCAATTGACACATCGCGACAGTAACTTAGTCCCCACCAAAAAAAAAAAAAAAACATTAGCTAGTGCTTGCTCGTTCGGTGGAAGGAAAATGGCGGATGGCGTAAATTAAGATCTTGCGAGCAATAGCTAACGTTAGCCGCCAGTTGTCCAATCACCTAAGCAGCCTGCAGCGGGCTGTAGTACACCAACTAGCCGGGAACACACCGGTACCAAATGGGAATAACTGTCAGTGCATTAACGTTATATACCTAGAAAGTGTTATAGCATTACAGTTATACGGCATGTAACGTTACCGTGATAGCCAGCCACCTGGGTGCCTATCGTGAGCCAATGAGTTCGCCAGCTTTAGCGTTAACATACGCCTGGAGAGACAGACAGCTTGTACTGTCGAACATCAGATCTTACTACCAGAACTAACATTAGCTCGCTAATATTAGATATCTTAACCCGCATGTAACGTTATGGGTTGCTAGCATGTCATTAATGTCACATCGTAACTTAATAAACTGGTAACGTTAAACAGTCATCCATCTGCTAATAGCAAGTTTATTTCCAAATGTGGTGGATATCTAAAGCACACAAGCTGAAACTACCCATTTAAAATGGCGTCTCAAATGGGAAAGAGAGCCATCAAATGCTTTGTCTGGTTGAAATGTGCGGTTAGCCAACAACCATTAACGTTAGCGCGCCAATATCAGACCGAGTTATGACTAACCTAACCTTAGCAAACCATCTAACCTTTACATTACACCAAATCCTAAACACAAACGCATGTCTGTGCAGCCAAATCGCATCTCAGTTTAAAATCGCGACTTAAACACAAACATATTTGGCTGCATTTCACTTCACTGCTAGCGGCTAAGTTACATCCAAGAATGAAACGCCGTTAGCCAACGCTACGTTAAGTTACTCGCCAAGGTGACAAGCTAATTACTTTTCGATCAGGATGCGTGCAGGAGCATCAGTAGAAGCAACGTATACAAGTTGCTTAAACATCAGTTCCCCAATAGCAATAATGCATAAATAAATAACAAGGAAATTCAGATGATATTGTTTAATGACCTACCTGTCCAAAGAATCCTCAGCTAGAAAACAATATCACTGTACCGTTTGGGGGAGTTGGGTTGGTATTTATATGTTGGTGACGTTCCATTACGTATCATCCCCTTGGTTTCTTATTGGCTTGCCACATGACGTCACCAGGGTTTCCCTGCATTGTAAAATCTTGGGCGGGCCACCTAAAAACTTTTGAGTCGCCTATTCGCTTAAAGAAAAATTTGAAAAGTGAATTTAAAGCTGCTGGAAAAATGCATTAAATTAAAAGGCTATTTTACTTGGGCATTGGGCACGAGAGTGGATTGTGGCGCGAGTAATAAGAGTCAAACGGACGCCAGTCCCGCCAAACCAGCTGTTTTGAGTACAGCTGTTTTTTAGCCTTTACAATTTTGTTGTGACAGATGTTTGGTTGGCGAAGAACGCCAACATAGGTTAAGTATAAAGAAGAAGCGTACATTTTACAACCATCAAAGAAACAACACGCGGTGATTGACGGCGAAAATCAAAGGTAATGTGGAAAATTTCCAGTTAGAGGAGAGGAGGAGATAACTTATCAACTGTACTACATCAAGCTAGCGAGTCATATTCATCAAACTGGGGGGTAGGCTAACTTACTACGAAGCAGGATTACTGAGTTAGCTGCATAACTACACCGAGTAAAACCCAGAACCCTCCAAAATCTGCAACATGGACTGAAGTAAAAAGAGCTGTTTCAGGTTTTACTCAGTGCAGTTATCCAGCTAACTCGATAATCCTGATTCGTAGTATACCCCCACTGGTCTCATTTAGCAAATTTAGCCAGTGTGTGGATGTCCTGAGGGAGATCACTGCTGAAAAAAATAATAGACCATTAGGCTGTGTAATGGTTTCCACTAAAAATATTACAAACCAGTAGGTGTTTTCCTACTGGTTTCCAATACCATTACCTGGTGGTTTCCATTATGTTGTGTGTTTTGGGATATATACCATTAGAGTTTAATGGTTTCTAGTAGTTACTATTACAGAATACCAGTACAGTGTGATGGTTACCATTACAGATTTTTATTGGTTTCCATTACATGGTTTTCATTACAGCATACCATTAGAGGTGTCCATTAGAGGCTCACCACAAGGCTCTGTAGTTTCTCCAGTGTTATTCACACTCTACACCGATGACCGCCAAAGCAACTGTCCTGAGATCACGTTAGTCAAGTACTCAGATGACACAGTAATTGTGGACTCATCCAACTCTGATGACAAGCTTCAATCTGCTGTCAGCCAGTTCCAATAGTGGAGTGAAGTCAATTTCTTGGACTTGAATGTGGAGAAGACTAAAGAAATCGCTGAGGCCCCTTACCATCGGAGCCACAACAGTTGAAAGAGTGGAGGAGTACAGATATGGTACCATCATTGATAATAAACTGACCTTTGAGGCAAACTGTCATTGAGTGCATGCAAAGTGTCAGTCAAGGCTGTATTTCCTTTGGAAACTCAGGAATTTGGACGTGAGCCAGTCAGTACTACAAGCATTTTACACCTGCTTCCTTGAGTCAGTGCTGACCTTTAGCCTAACAGCTTGGTTTGGCTCATTAAGTGAAATTAGGTAACTGAAGCTGGAGAGGGTGACATTACAGGCTACTAAAATCATAGGGAACCAACAAAAACCGCTGAAACATCTGTATGAGGAACGTATAATTAAAAAAGGAAAGAGGATTATGGCCCTTCCATCACATCCCCTGAACTTTCTCTTTGAGACTCTTCCATCAGGTCAAAGATTAAGGTCCTTGCCCTTAAAGCAAAAAGAGCCCGAAACAGCTTTGTCCCTACAGCTGTTAGACTGCTTAATGACATTGGACATCTCAAGACAGTAAAGGCAGATGAGGAACTGTTATTGCTTTTGATGCTCAATTTTTCATCATAATTAATATTTAATTAATTTAATATATAATTTTGATCATAATACTAATCATTTTAATCATAATCATAAATCACACATACCTTCACTATAATGTGAAACATCTGATTCAATTGAATGTCTTTATTTAACATGTTTGTTTGTGTTTGTGGGTCTGCCCCACTGTCTGTCTGTTTTACTGCTGGAAACTACAACTGAAGTTCCCTAACAGGAAAATAAAAGTTATTCTATTACACATTTCTACTGGTTTCCATTACATGGTTTTCATTACAGAATACCAAGGTGTCTATTGCAGACATCTATTAGTATCCATTACGATTTAAAATTATTTTGTAATTGTTTCGTCACCATTACAAATCTCCATTCAACTTGCCTAAGTTTCTCTCTACAGGTGGCCATAAAATATTACCATGATGTGTTCTTAGTGTGTTGTTACTATTTCATATTAAAATAAATAATTTGCCCATGGAACATACAGTGAGCACCATAATTCATTGGACAGTGACACATTTTTTGTTATTTTGGTTCTGTACTCTTTTGACTTTGAAAGGATACAATGACAATGAGGTTGAAGTGCAGACTGTCAGCTTTAATTTGAGGGTATTTTCATCCATATCGGATTAATTGTTTAGAAATTATAGAACCTTTTGTACATAGTCCCCCCCATTTTCAGGCATCAAAAAATATTGGACAGTTTAACATAATGTAGAATAAAGTAATCATTTTTAATATTTGGTCACATATCCTATGCACGCCATGACGTCCTGATGTCCTGTGACCCAACAACTTCAAAAGACTCTTGATATCTTATTTTCTGGTACTCTTACAAGTGATACTGTAATGTCTCTGCATTTGAATGGATCTTTATGGGAATTGGGGGGTGGGACTAGATTTAGCTGTAAATTATGCTGGAACAGTATGGAATACATGGTTGGTGAAATGGCTGTAAGTCATCAAGGGTCTGAGGTATCAAACGAGCCTCAAACTACCACTCTGCTGCCAGATATACAGTAGATATGGATGGATCACTTTAAGTGTTGGTTCTCCTGACAAATTTTCCTATTGAACTCTATGGAAAAATAAGTCAGGAGAAGAAACCCTTCAAGTTATAGTTGTCTGGGCTTCAACAAATAGAATTTCGGTATCGGGTATCATGATACTTTGTGAACATTATCGGGATGCATGAGTGTTTAAAGGGGAAGTTCACCCAAAAATTAAATTTTCATATGTTTCTAAATACCCAGAGTGCTATCTATCCATCCAGGTAGTTTCGCTGAGAACTCACTAGTTTTGTAGATATCCGCTGGCCGCTGCAGCTCACTGTGATAGGACCCCGATGTAACAGAGCTCAAAGGGTCCAAAGTTTGTGGCGCTCAGCGCCGAAAATGTAGACTTACATTCGAAAAAGTCAACAGCAATGTCTCTCTCAAATTATAATGACTCCTACTTCGGTAATAAAGTAGTTTTTGAAAAAACCATGAACAACAGGGTTTGTGAATGTTCGTGAGTAACCATGTAATTATATTTGTTGATTTATTTATTATTTTTTAATGTTAATTTTTTGGCACTTTGACCGCCACAAACTTTGGATCCGTTGAGGTCCGTTTCGGGGTGATGTCAAGGTGAGTTGCAGCGGAAATCTACAAAACTAGTGAGTTCTCAGCAAAACTACCTGGAGGGATAGATAGACTCTGGGTATGTAGAAACATATCAAAATAGAATTTTTGGGCTAACAGCCCCTTTAATCCTGCTTTGTGATATAGGCCTACCCCCCTGCGGCGTCAAGAGTCATAACATCTCTTGGCCAGTGGCCACTCACCATTTTTGCGTTCATATTTATACCTACAAACTTACTTACAATTAAGATGTGCCACAGCTGGTTCCCCTGCCTGTGTGTAATGGTGGTGCCATCCAGTAGAGGGCGGCACCCCAACTCCCTTCCTAGCACCACGATACCTATAAAATCCTTTAGGTTTTAGAATATGCATACCTATAAAATACTTTGGATATTAGAATATGCATACCTAATATTATAAAATGCTTTGGGCATTACAATATGCATACCTATAAAATACTTTGTAACGCAGAGAAACTTTGAGTTTAGCATCCTGAGCAGACCTCTCAAGCAGGATCGGTTGCTCTTCTCTCCTGAACTCACGTTAAAATGAGCTTGGCGGTGCACTTGGACCTTGGACTCAGCCGGCTCATTTCTCTGCCACGTCCTCAAACAGCCTCCTCACCCCAGCACCGTTGTGAGCCCTTCAAGGATAAGGAAGACATAATTACCATAGCTTCGTTTTGATTTCCAAATTTTCCTCCTCTCTGACGTATTGTTGATAGCCGAGAATATCCCGTTTTATGAATCCCAAATGAGGCCATTACTGTCTAGGTGGGTCACATCATGGGAGATTGAGGATGAAGAGAGTGATGTACTCATTTTTACCATGCCCTTGTTTCCTTTGGCATAGCAGCCCCTGTTACTCTGGCTGATATTTATACCTCTGTTTTGCATAAATTTCTATGGATTTATGCAGCTGGATTATGGCTGAAAAAAACTAATTGAATGCTAGAGTGCTTGAGGACAAGCACTGCCTGGGATGGCAGTCCTATACCCACACACTACACCACCAGATGGTGACTGTATCTAAACCCCAGCTAGAGCTGTCCATTCCAGAACCTCAGGGCCACTGGCTCTTCCTTCCCTGAGAAATGACCACCCTCCCCACTCTCAATATACTGTCTGTACTGCCCAACCCCCCCCCCCCCCCCCGCCTCCGTCCCGCAATCTCCAGGCCTGCCTGTCTGCCCCCCCATTCTCAATATACTGTCTGTACTGCCCCCCGCCCCACAATCTCCAGTAGAAATCTCTTGTCCTGAAATCATATCTCAGTTTCTTGTCATGCATTAAAATATCTCTGTAGCTGTTTCAAGTTTATATTAGATTTTTTTTCCAAATATAAAATTGAAGCTGTTGATGTATTTCCAATAGGAACCACCTATTTTGTCTAATTATTTGTGGATTTATTTATTCATTATTGGTATAATATTATCTAACATAAATCTATTCAGAGGACTGCGTCTGATATGTTCATAGTACTCTCCACTCAAAGCGCTCAAGAGCAGAGATTTATTTTTCTCACCAACATGTTTAAATTCACCTTACGTTTCTTCATTTTATTGCTGGTTTGTAAACAGCTAAAATGTGCCTTACCGCCACCTACTGAACAGAATTATAATATTAGATGGCAAAATTCGGTAAGCCCTCTTCCCCTAAAGAAATGTTAAAGTACCTCAACCCCTCCACACATATTTTAAACCGTTATCTATATTGAATAATAATTGATTGATTTTTCCACCAAAAAATGTTCAATAAACTACTAGCAACACCTGGCTTAGTAGTGAGAATACTACTGGCTTAGTAGTGAGAATGCCAGAATCTATCCATCCATCCATCCGTAACCCGCTTGGAATACACAGGAATACACCCTGGACAGGTCGCCAATCTATCGCAGGGCACACACACAATTCACTCACACACTCATACCTGTAGGCATTTTAGAGTCTCCAATTAGCCTCCAATTAATCTTTGAACTCTATGCTATCAAGCACATCCATGTGATTTTTATGAATAAAATCCAACCATTTTGTTTTAGAATGGGCTCCTTTGGTAACGAGTGTAGCGAAGCTACTACCTCGGGATTGCACCCTAAATCCGCACAGTCCATCATTTTAACAAACCAACTGTCACAACAATGTTAGTCAGTGCGCTGTTTCAGCTTACCACATCGCTCTCCGGTAATTTGCATATCGTAGCATTGTGGACCCTGGTTGGTTCTACAAATTTCTGACATCATAAATTGTGCTCGTACATACATGGTACCAACTCAGATTTCTGAGAAGTACGGAGAAGCTCTCCCTTTACAGTGTAAGAATGTTCAAACAGCGCACAGGTGACAAGTTCTGCACAAATATCAATCTATATAGTTAAAATCATGCTTTCAAGAGGAGTTAACCATTAAAAAAACATGTTTTTGAGTGGAGGGGGTCTTTAAACTATACTCAACCTTCATTGTAGTTTTTGTTATCCAGATCCCATATATGAGCAATAACACCCATGGATATGTAGGCTAGTGTTTTACTGTACACAATCATCACTTATCAAAACGGTAAGATGCATGTGATGAAGGCATTCTGTTATTTGAATCTGACGTAGCCAATTTGTATTTGTCTATTTTAATTAGCAACAATTTTACACATAGAGTAGCTGAATAAAACAGAAAAAAACAGGCCATATGTAAAACTGTAAACATGACATTGGGTGAAATGTAATGCAAATAATGTTTGTTCAATTTTGTAGGTTTACATAATTCAATTCTAATTCCACTCTGCTCATCAGACAATTGTGTGAGAATTGAGCTGGTTTGAAAACAAGCATTAGGGATTGTTATTTGTGCCAAATCCATGGGAATTTAGTGCAGGATGTGATCCAGTGCACATTTATCATTCTTGTTAAGAAGAACAAATAAAGTATGCAAAAAAGTGGACAAAACCATTAAAAGGTTCTGTAAATTTTTATTAATTTCCATGTCTAAAATCTGTTACTTTGTTCAGATATATACAAGTAATGTCAGAATCTGATGTCTGAAAACTAGAAATCTGAAAGAATGCTACATATGGGCTTAACTCCACTCCAATTGTTTAATATATATATATAGATACAAAATACAAACATATAATATCTCTTACACACATAGCTGTTTATCTTTGTCTTTAAGGTTTATTTTAATTGTATTTAGGTGCATAGCAGGAGTTTATCAAAGGCATGAAGCTTTAACTTTGCACCTACAATATTGTTAGCAGTAAAAATGACGGTAAGATTATCTCACGGCTTCATATTCCGATCCAGGGAACATGGTGCTATTTGATTGTATTTGGATTGCATTGAATGGTAGCATATGATTCGACCTCCCGTGATACGGGCTGCGTCCTGGCCGAGTCCAGGCAGGGGACCAGGGTTTAGTAGTGCTGTTTATTTGTCCCGCCAGTTGCCCATGTTGCCCTGCAGCAGCGCAGGGAAGTACGAGGAGCGCAGCGGCCTTCGCGCAGGCGCTTTATATTGTTTTGACTGAAAATGCCGTCGGTTTCGAAAACGGCGGCGAGCGCTTCTCCTCAAACCGAGAAACCGACCCACTACACGTAAGTAAAGCTACCGTTAACGGAAGAAAATATGTTCTTAAAAATCGAGTGGCGTGCCGCTGGTCGTCGCACATTTGTAACAGTCGCTATTTCATCGCCTAGAGCGCGTTACAATGGTGCTTTTTCCTTTTGTAAATTCTTACCAATACACGTAGCACTACGCTACCAGCAAGATAGCTAGTTATCAAAACTAGCGGCTGGGAAGTGGGCTAACTTACAATCGCTAGCTGCACGACGAAATAACAGAAAAGCTGTTTTTGTTTGGTGATTTGAGTAATTGCCAGTCGGTTTGGTCTCTTGTTAAATATAATAATAACACTTAATAAATTCAATGGCTTAAGTTGTAGCTCCGTCAAGTGAGCTAGCGTTAGCTGTGTAGCCACTGCATCTGTCTTTACAGCTTCGCGAGTAGCTTCGTTTCTACTTTATTTTCCTCTTCCATCTCGGCCCAAATGTGTTGGTCTGTACGCGTGTTTGTTGGCGTACGCGTGAGTACTCAGAACTGCAACTACGCCACAAACTGTGCGCAATTTCTACGGGAATATCCAAGTTGCGTGAGTACAAGTAGACTTTTGGCAGATAGGACTGACATTACTTGAAACAATGAGCAACAGTGAAAATTGGTTAGTTATGCTTTAGCAGCTTTGCTTGACTTGCATCTACATAACGGCTGTAAAATAGTTTAATCGTTGCACGACATGATGGCAATATAAGATGAGAAGCCAGCGTTAGCAAGCGAAATTGACAGAATTGTGTAAAGCTATTTTCCAGCTAGCTTTCTTGCTAGCTAACGTTAGCTAGCTCAGAGATATAATTTGATTCTTAACGCCATAAGATTGAAATCGCACATGTCACAGGAAAATGACAGCATATTATATCTCAGGATTTTCTGAATGTTTACGTTGGATGATATAAATAGTTAACGTTAGGTTAAGGTGGACATGTGTTTCTGGCGAAAGCAATAGATAAAACAAAACAAAAAACGTTTCTTAACACTGCAACATTCTTCCTTGCAGCTATTTGAAGGAGTTTAGGACCGAGCAATGCCCGCTGTTTTTGCAGCACAAATGCACCCAACATAGACCCTTCACATGTTTCCATTGGCATTTCCTAAACCAGCGGAGGAGACGGCCGATTAGAAGAAGAGACGGAACATTTAACTACAGCCCCGATGTTTATTGTACCAAGTACGACGAAACAACAGGCATCTGCCCCGATGGAGATGAGTAAGTATTAAGATATGCAGAACTAACAGATCGATGGTGAGCGGCTCATTTTATTGTCATTTATGTGCTTATGTATCTTGTTTGCTGTTCAGTCAGTTTGAAAATGAGTTGGATATTGGTGCTAGATGAAATATGGAGTGATATTTCACTGTTGTTTGCTAGCTTGGCACATTTAATTGACAGATCGACAGACGTGATGCACTAGCGTTAGCGAGTTCCCTCCGTCGAAGAAACACGCGTTTTACGAGTTTTGTGAAAGCAATTTCCCGCTGCTAAGTACAGCCAGCCAACAAAATTGCAATCTGATCAACTTCGTTAGGCATAGCTGAATTCAACACGTTCTTATTTTACCGTAGCCTACGTTAGCCAGCCAAGTGTCCCGACGTTATAGTAAGGCAGCAATGTTTGATTGCAATGCAGAAAGAGTCCTAGCCACATTAGGTGTATAGCCTGCCGACGTCCTGTCAATACCCTTGTGCGTATATGGTCCTTGTTAACCTGTCTTTAAACGTAAGTCTTCGGGTTTTGTTTATGTGCAGCCAATATAATGTTGATTACAGTTGAAGCAACAACAACGAAATAATATTTCTAATAGTATGCTAGCCTCCTGGTCAGCCTACCTGACGTTAGCGCATAGGCAAGTGAAGATTTTAAACGGTGACATTTGCGATTAAGGAGTCCACATATTATGTTTGTATAATGTAGGATACTTATTGGTGACACGCATCAGACGTAATGTGTTGGTGATTTTTCACGCCGTGCTGCTGTCGCTGGCCTGTTTGTTGTTCCGCGGCCTTTGTGTCGCGTTGTGACTGGTTGTGGGTGTCTAAAAATGAGTAGGTCCGCTAATGTTTTTAATGCAAGTCAGGTCGTTTGGATGAACATTAGTTCAGGTTGCAAGTCAAAGACGACTCGTTTGAAGTCGCGGAGGTGAAGTAGCTTTGTTTTTCGCAGGGGGATGTAACACACACAATCACATACACAATCACATACACACACCCCTTTTTTACTCGCTTGTGATTGCTCCTCCCTCGGACGGAGCGGTCTGCCATTGGCTGAATATTGGAGCGCTTCCGTTCCTTCGGTGTTTGTGATTGTGATACGCGGCTGTTAAAACTGGGTCTGTTTTCAGGTGCGGCGCTGCTTTGTTTTTATGCTCGAGTTGTTGGATTGTTATTTATGGGACGGGCGTGTTTCTCCGTTTTAGACTGGTGTATTCAAAAAGCCCACAAATAGTCTGTGCTGTTGATAAGCGTACAGCAATGTGAAATTATAGTACATTAAGGCACTTGTATGAGGTCTTATTATCGTTAGTGGATAGAGCAGGGGTAGCAACCCTGGCCCTGGAATGCTGGTGACGCTTCTGGTTTTTGTTCCAAGGTGAGCTTGATCACAAGTTTGATGGCTGACTAAACACCTGAGCCTGAATATTCTGAATGGTGAAATGCTGAGTGCCTCCAGACAGCACATGGTCACCTGCACTCATTAATCCTGATTAATTAAAATGAAAACAGTCTTGTAGTTATAGGTTTGGGTGGCCCATCTCTGGCACTCCAGCAGGGTTTTTCCTGGCTCCAAAAGAGGCTTAGGTGGTGCCTAAGTGCGACAACCTAGCTATACCAATTTTATGCTTTGATAGACGCCAGTTTTTGGCATAGATTAACACAACACTGTCCTAGTTCATGCATTCTTTACATTTTTCTATTAAATTATTTTTGTCCATGGCTAAGATGACCAGAGCAGGTAATTTGTCAGTATTAATGAATTAATTCATACCTTTATTTGTGAGTCATTCCATATCAAAATTTCCCAGGTCACCCTCTCAGATTCCCCTGAAAAAATTAACTGGTGCTCCTATACCAAACGTATGGAGAAATCCCAAATATTAGGTCTGTATCTCTAATAGTTTTGAAACTACATCCCTTTGAAATTTAAATACATTTTATGCATTTTGCCGAAAGAGCCTTTCGGACCAGCTTCCGACATTAATAGCTCCTGTGATATGGCATGTACAGCTTTGAAACTTTGTGACTAGGGCTTTCCTCCTACAAGGCTCTGAAAATGGCCGAAAATTCAAAACGTAACAAAACGACACCCCCTTTGAGAGCTTCTCACTCAAACAGTATGCTAGATAAAGCACTTAGAGTTTTTTCCTGTCATTTATGGCCATGTGTATACAGTAACCATATTTATTACTGTTATAGGAGTGTCAGAATACTTTTTTGAAATTTGCTCAATTTACAAATTTCCTCAAAATTGCCTATGTTCATGTCCTCATTTGACCATGTGGGCAGTTAACCACCATTTTCATCTTTTTACCATGTATTCTTATATATCTGATGATGATCTGACAATTTGGTGTTGTTGCTGAGCTTCCTTCTGGAGTTATGATTTTTGTAATGCATATTAAATACTGAATATTGTATCAGTGTCACAAAGTGACTTATACAGTGAGCAAACAATTTGTTTGCTGAAATATTTACAAAATATTGTCTTTGTCAAATATGCAACTATGCAACATTCAGATGGTTCACATTTACATATGAAAACATGAATTATTGTTTAAAATGTTTTTTGATAAAAGTATAAATCGGATTTATGCATTGAAAGGACAAAATTCATTTTTCTTTTATCAATCTTTTTTTTAACTTTAGATATTCAATTTGTCACTATTATTGTGTTCTTGCTGTCATGTCAAAAGATTGCGCAATTTTTTTCTTTTATAAAAGCGAATGGATTTATGATGATCATAATCACTCAGGTCATCAAGATGGAGACCAGTGCTTTATCTCGGTATAATCTTCGAAATAGATTGGAAGATGAGTGTCATAAAATTACTTATTCAAGAAAACAAGGATTTCTGAAATTCAGTTCATTTTCTGATGAGGAAAAAGCTTTAATTCACTGGAGATCAGGAATTTCACTGGATGCGGATGACAGCGTGTGTTTCTATCATGAGAAACTGTTTTTAACACAGTATGAAAGCCTTCAACGCTTTTGTGTGGATGCTGACTTGTCACTATGAAAGTATTGACTACTGTCACTATGAATCTGAATACTATTTACAATGATTGTCCTGAAAAGAAAAAGTTCTTGCTGTGATTATTTGTCCATTACTGGTGATAATGCTTTGACATGTTTTTGACAACCAATGAAATTGCCTAACTTGGAAAAAAAAAATGTTGTTTATTTTCACTATTTTTAATTAATTTATGAAGGGGTAGTATGTTCCTCTTATTGAAATAAGTCTATGTGAAACTGTGAACTATGTAATATTTGTGTTTTGGTTGAATTTGTACGGCAACAAGAGCATGACAGCTCATTCTTTAAAAAAATTATAACTCCAGAAGGGAGCTCAGCAACAACACCAAATGTTTGTCAGATCTTCTTCAGATATATAAGAATACATGGTAAACATATGCAAATGATGGTTAACTGCCCACATGGTCAAATGAGGACATGAAAATAGGCAATTTTGAGGCAAAATGCATAAAATTATTACAATACAATTTCAAAGGGCTGTAGTTTCAAAACTATTAGAGATACAAACCTAATACTTGGGATTTCTCCTTAAGTTTGGTATAGGTGCACTTGTGAATTTTTTCAGGGGAATCCGAGAGGATGACCTGGGTCCCTCTGGGTAATTTGATATGGAATGACCCTTGTTCCCAACATGGATCTTGATAAGTGGCTGGGATCTTACATTAATTCCACTATGATTCACAATCATTAAAGTCATGACACACAGGCAAGTTTTTGAGGCAGTGAATGTGGCCACACAAATGTGGCCAATAGTATTTTTTCACCGTACTTTCTTTTCTTAGAGCCCACCATGTTTCCCTCAGTGATTTGTTTATCTCCGTCCTTATTGCAGGCAATATTGCCCATCTACATTGCCTAACAACATTGCCTAATTGCCTATGTGTCATGGGCTTTAAGCATTTCTTATAATTACATATACCAATTTTAAATATACCTTGTTATCACAGGGTCAGCCACATGTATTAGGTTTTAATTGTATTTTTTTCCTTAGTATGTCACTTACGTTTCGTCAGATGGCAGCATCCAAGCTCAACAAACGGCATGATTCAATTCTAGCAGGCTGTGCGTGCATTCATCCCCTTATTGTATATTGAAATAATGTGAAATGAGATTGATATTTGTTGTTTTCTGGTGTATTGACTTGCATAAAAATAATATAAATCAACGCCAATGCACATACGCTATGACGCTCATTAAAAGAATAAAACTATTGCCTAGGGGCGGCAGTGTAATATAATGGTTAAGGAACTGGCCTCTAGAAGGCTTGTTGCAGGTTGCAGGTTCGATTCCCAGGTAGGACACTGCCGTTGTACCCGTGAGCAAGGTACTTAACCTGAATTGCTTCAGTATATATCCAGCTGTATAAATGGATATGTTAAAAAAAACACAATTATATTATAACGTTTTATTAATTATAACATAATATACGTCTGGCTGTAGTGTGTGACATTATTATAGGGCAATATAGAGTGTTAGAGCAGTGTGTGCATGTGAGCTCAACAATACATGTCTCACGGCGAACATAGTTTGACTTTTAACTTCACTGCAGTAGTGATCAAACTTACAAGAAGTAGGCCTAAGTGCTAGTGTGTTGTTCGCCTTTATTGATCGCAATTCTATGAGGACGTATGATGTAGCTAGCACAAGCCTATCGCACTAACCCATAAATTGGATTTTAACGTTACTTCAAACATTCAAACTAAAACTGTTAGATTATGGTCAGTGGCAATGAAAATTTCTGTCACACCCTCAATAAATGGCAAAAGTCCAAGTAGAAGATGGAATTAAATCTTTAAAAGTTACTTTCTGAATCACCATCGATTTCGCTTGGCCGCTGTTGATGAGACGCAGTGATTTGAGCGTACTGTTGCTAAGCTATGTAAATTGCGTCAGAAGTATGCAGTTTTGCAGCACGCTCGTCAATGTTAACAATAAAGCCTGAAATGTCAATCTTCAGAATCCGTTTAAACTATTAAGTTAACCAATAACCTGGACTTTAAAGTTATAAAATGGGATTTATCAAGTGCCCAGCGAAATAAATGTGCGGACCTTTTCTAATCGTTTTTACAGGTGTTTTTTGCCTGATTTCTCCAAGGCGGCTTAAAAAAAACACTTAGGCCTAAGACATTTCAATGCTGGAAAAACCCTGTCCGGGACTAGGGTTGCCAACCCTTCCCTGGGATAGAGTAACGGAAATAAAAAAAATTGAAATGGTGTAAAAGCTTAGTTTTATGATAGAAACAAATTGGTACGCATGTCCTGGCTAGGCATGCTTACAAAAAGTGGTTTTGACATAAATAAATTAAAATAAATCAAATCAATATTTATTTATATAGCGCATTTCACAACTAGTTTTCACAATGCACTTCACAGCAAAACCCAGCCTAAACCCCCCACAAGAGCAAGCCAAAGGCAACAGTGGCAAGGAAAAACACCCTGGTGTAACTAGGAAGAAACCTTGGGAGGAACCAGACTCAAGGGGGGAACTCATCCTCCTCTGGTCAGCTCAGGGTCTAGGGCTTAAAGACCAGCATGGTCAAAACAGCCAATGTCCATGATAATATAATTTGCAGCAGCAAGATGACAGTCCAGATGTGGCGGCAGTGATGGTGGGGAACCGGGCGCTGATGGCGGCGGGAGCAGCTGGCAGGGGTGGTAAGGAGGGAGGGGCAAGCGGCAATGGACAGGAAGCTGGACAGCAACTCTCGAGATGCAGGGCATAAGCCCCGCCGGCAGAATGTAGAAAAAAGAGAGAGAGAAAACAGTTAGGGAAAGTGTAATAGAGCAGCAGGAGCACCAACTGGGGTGGGAGGGTTGGACAGTTGGACAAGTGCCCCCACCAGGAGTAATCTATGGCTGCAGAGCTATGAAGACAGAGTTTCAGAAACCATGCAGTCATGAGAGGGAAAACAATCACCGTGCTGTTTTGTTTGCTTTCCTCTTAATAACAAGACTACCAAACTGCTTGTTCAGTGTTAATGTTGGACACTGTTTTTACAGATTATTTTGTGCAGTTTTTACGATTGTCTTTAATTTTCATTACTAAGTGTATTTAGATTTTTTTGTTGATTTATTCTCTTTAAAACTGGTTATATTTACAAAAACAAACAAACCTGTTGTGGTCATTTTTAATTCCGACTTGAATAGTCTGGGGATGTTAACGACACAGTTTTTTTGTTAGTCGACGTGTCGGAGGCATTTACCGACTAGTCGTTGTTTTTTGTGTGCGTTTTTTTAAGATTCTGATGTAGACCTATCGGCTTAAAAAACGCACTATAGGTATATGTTATTTGGCTTAATTCACCACAAAATGTTTCTTAATGTAAGGTTATTTTCCCAGATAGGCCTATTTATTTTCCGATATCAGATATGGATTTTCTTTTTCCACACTTAATCACCGCCATTCCAACGAACCGTGTCTGCGCTGTCATTTCAGCACCACAATTGCGCGGACCGGAGACGGATGTTCGAAATTCGTAAATGTCTTTCTTTGCGTTTTGGGCTAGGCCTATATAGCGTACACCAACGTTTATTCAACAAGTTTTTTCAAAGCAATCACCTGTTGAAATAATTTAATGAGTTGTTTTAACGTGATGTCTGAAACTTAAACCATTTTGCCGAATCAACAATGCATTTCTTCGCGTGCATTTGCGAATGTAGGCTAAAATAAAATAATTAATCATGATGAATTAGATATTCAGCTAGAAAAACGCTAGAGAGCTGCATGGTTTTACCGACACGTGATGTCAGTCTGACATAGCGAGATGATGACAAAGCGGCGTCTGAAATTAAACCTCGATGTGCGTGCATTATGGGACAAGACAGGAGGCTTGCGTCATTTTGACGCAACAAACAATAACAAATAATAATACTACAGAAAAACGAGATGCAATGATCCCGGGCTAATAGGCTAAATAATTGAAATGCACGTTACTAAATGTTTAGCGTAACGCATGCACAATGAATTCCGTGAATTTATAATGAACAAATCATAGCATAGCATTGCATACGAAAAGTTTAGGACAACAAGCACGAACAAACAATCACAATCCAAATCATAGTCACCACAGAAAGTATCTGTGGATTTACAAAATACTGTAGCGATGAGCAACAACGGATGCATCCCAATACTCGAAAAATGCATGCTCCTTTCCTCCACTACCTCCTCCTCGCCCCAGAAACGGATCTTTGTGTTTTAATCTAATGTTGCTGATTTGGCAACATATTAGGCCTACTTACAAATAGTTACAAATTGATTAATGTCTCAACGCAAACCGCAATGTCAAGTACATTGTATACTATACATGCAACTATTTGTACACAAAACGTCCAGACAGTTTTGTATAGGCTACTTCCAGGTAGGAGAGTAGTGGTAGTGGGTGAGTGGAGGAAAGGAGGTGAGGAGTGAAGAGCCATCTTACGTTACTGTGGAAACAGGAATACACAACTCCTTATATTTATATATTATATTTTTTATTCCATAAATATTTTTCATCACAAAATTACTAGGGGGGGGGGGGGGCTCAGCCTTTTTCAGGGGGAGCTTAAGACCCTGCTAGCCCCTCCGTCCCGCCGCCACTGATAGGCCCACCTCGGAATTCTTCTGGCCCAGCCAAGATCGGAATCCGCCGCTACTGCAGCCATCATGTTCAGAAGTTGCGTCAAAGCCCTAATGTTTTAAAGCCTTAAAGTAAGCTTGTCTTTATTTACACACAATTTATTTCCAAAACATTAACACTTATGTTCAAAAAAAAAATAAAAATAACAAATCAGTAGGCTCACTAATAGCCTATGCACTTTTAACAAATCAGGCAGAACTGTAGCCTAATAAAACGATAACGATGTTGGACTCTGTTATTATAATATACAGATCCTTTCCAAAAAATTTGAATATCATGGAAAAGTTGTTTTTTTTCCATAATTCCATTCAAAAAGTGAAACGTTCATAGATTATAGATTCATTACACACAAAGTGAAATTTGCGTGCTTGAAAATGGCAACTTCGCATAAGAGTGTGGTGAGGGACGATTTCGTCAAACTAGATAAAAAAACAGTCCAGTGCAAAATTTGCGGCATAAAGTTTGCATATCACACGTCTACGTCCATGATGTTAAGTCACCTTAAAACGAAACACCCAAGGCCAAGTGGGGTGACAGCAGCGTCCAGGCAAAGCAGCATCTGGCCAACTTCGCGGTGAAATCTCGTCAGTGTGATAGCTGCCAGGCAGAAAAAGTCACTGATTTGGTGGCTAAAATGGTAGCCCAAGATATTCTGCCCATTAGCGTTGTCGAGGGGAAAGGGTTTTGCGAGCTGATTGCATTTCTCGAGCCTCAACACACAGTGCCTTGTCGCCAAACAATTACTTTGCGACTAGACAAAATGTACACTGAAAGAGACGCCTCTCTCCGTACGCTTCTATCTAAAGCCGACAAAATTGCTATTGTGTTGCTAATTATTATTTGGCCTCGGGAATAACAGAGCTATTATATTACAGATCCTTTCCAAAAAACTAGAATATCATGGAAAAGTTTTTTTTTTCCATAATTCCATTCAAAAAGTGAAACTTTCATAGATTATAGATTCATTACACACAAAGTGAAATATTTCTAGCCTTTGTTTCATTTTTCATAATTTTGGCTTACAGCTCCAGAAAACCCCCAAAACAGTATTTCAAGAAATTAGAATAGTGTGTCGAAAATCAGCATTTATTTCAGTTATTTCAGAGAATGAATGTTTTAGACTGAGTGTCACACTCTGTACGTGGTGGTTTTTGAAGCACTGACTCCAGCCTCAGTCCACTCCCTCTGTATCTCCGCCAAATTTTGGAATCGTCTTTGCTTGACAATCCGCTGAAGCCTACGGTCATCTCTTTTGCTTGTGCACCTTCTCC
The DNA here is from genome assembly GCA_029718625.1 of Synaphobranchus kaupii. NCBI lineage: Eukaryota > Metazoa > Chordata > Actinopteri > Anguilliformes > Synaphobranchidae > Synaphobranchus > Synaphobranchus kaupii. The sequence continues at coordinate 1,049,165 of CM056387.1, read as the reverse complement.
TGCCACATTTTTCCCTTCCACTAAACTTTCTATTGATATGCTTGGACACTGCACTCTGCGAACAGCCAGCCTCCTTAGCGATGACCTTTTGTGGCTTACCCATCTTCTGGAGGGTGTCACTGATGGTCTTCTGGCCAATTGTCAAGTCTGCAGTCTTCCCCATACTGAACCAAACTGAGATACCTGTCCAATTTAACGACACAGAGAGAAAAACTTTGTAGGTGTTTTGAGTAAATTAGATGATGGCGTGACACTCAGTCTAAAACATTCATTCTCTGAAATAACTGAAGTAAATGCTGATTTTCGACACACTATTCTAATTTCTTGAAATACTGTTTTGGGGGTTTTCTGGAGCTGTAAGACAAAATTATGAAAAATCAAACCAATAAAGGCTAGAAATATTTCACTTTGTGTGTAATGAATCTATAATCTATGAAAGTTTCACTTTGTGCCGCAAATTTTGCACTGGACTGTTTTTTTTTAAATCTAGTTTGACGAAATCGTCCCTCACCACACTCTTATGCGAAGTTGCCATTTTCAAGCACGCAAAGTGAGAAAGCGAAACTCCTGCAGCGCACACCGCCACGTGCACTCGCACCCTCTGCTCCCTCTCCCATTTGGAAAACGGTACCGTTCGTTTTTTATTTTATTTTGAACGTTTTGAATAGGCTATTTTGGAAAACAGTAAAGTTTTTAGAACGTTTTGAATAGGCCATTACAAAAAAAAAAAAAAAGATTTTCAATTACTACTTTTACTGTCGATGTGTCGGTCGTTTAGTCGACACATTTTAGCATCCCTAGAATAGTCACACTATGCAGGACACAAGTTTGGAGTACTGCGATATGAGAGTTCTCATACAGATTGCTGGATCTGTAAGCGTAAGTATGAGGGGTCATGAGCAGGGTCGCTAACATCATGTCATGTTAGTGCAAAACGTGGGCAATGTTTTGTGCGCAGTTTTCCTCGCCAAAGTTGCTTGTGTGAGACTTGAAAGAATACAGGAGCTGAAAGGGCAATGACAGACGAACTGTGTTAGATGCTGGCTGGCCTCTGGCTGGGCACTTCTTCCAGAGTGTGGTTTCGAATGGCACGCCACACCCTCCGGCATGCTTGGGTGCCCAGCGTGTCCCTCGCATCTGTTGGGTCACGGATGCCTGTGGAGTGTTCAGGACACTAGCCACCTAACGTTTGCATGGAGAAGATTTCATCTTTGCAAATACATTCAGTCCGATTGAAGAGTCCAAAAGAACTGTTTACATGCACGCTTGAATTGATCGGATTAAGGTGTCGCAAGCATGAAATCAGAATAAAACTTTTGACATGCGCAGAACCCCAAGCTCTAGCAATCACTCTTTTAACGTGCTGACTATCGTGTTGGAGTATCCTACACAATACGTATTTCTAATATAAATAGGCCTATCTCCAGTGCATTGTGTACAATATTTGCATTGATACTGTTCTGACGTAGCCTATCAGGCAGCCGTGTTAGAAGGCGCGCGCAAGAGCAGCTTTACTGCAATTGCAATTTAGCAAGGTGTTTAAACTCAAAGCTAAAATGAATGCTTAAAGGCATACTGAACTTTGTTTGAACATAATGTTGTATTTGCTAACTGGCACCGATATTAGTCATAATATTCAAGCTCACCTTCATGAGTTGCTCCAGTGGTCAGAAACTGACCAACAAAGAATGACGTTTTTTCTCTCTCCATTCACTTCCATTGCATGACGAAAAAGGTCTCGAAAGGTCACTTTTAGCACATAAACGAATGCAAACAACGCGGATTATGCCCATATACAAAGTCACGACATTCAGAACCAGGCGTTTGAAAAGATAAAAAGCTACATTCACAATAATTTACACTTTTTCCAAACAAAGATTTGGAAGAAGATCCGGTCGTTAGCTTATTAACTTGCTTGTTTCATTCATGCGCCGTAACGGTCCCACTCACTTCCTGAAGTGTGCGTCAGTAAACAAACCGAACAGCAAAGAAGCTAGCAACAGTTGCTAGATCTCAGAAAATAGTTCTTCAAAATGAAATCAATCAAAAAATTGGTTCAAAAGTTTCAAACGTTCGGTTCCAGATGTCGTGATTTTGTATAGTCGGGTGATGCTGGAGCGTCTAGACCCAGGCTCCCAAGAGTCATGGGGCCTAGGTAACTGTATGGTTGGATAACTGGAAACTACTTTTCTTAACCCTCCTATTATGCTGACATTGATCACAGCAGCAGCACCCATCCAGCCCCCCCCCCCCCCACCCAGTGCGCTATTGCAGTGGAACCTGCATTCCTACAGTTCTGTCACGACGGTAAGAGCTCGGAAACCCCCCTCCCTCAGTTCTGTTATGACGGAAAGAGCTCGGAACCCCCTTCCCCACCCCCACCCCCCCCCACAGTTCTGTCATGACAGAACCCCCCCCCTCCCCCCACGGCTCTGTCAAGGCAGGGAAAGAGCTTAGAACCCCTCCCCCACAGTTCTGTCACGACAGAAAGAGGACGATGCCAAAGGCTGGTGTTTAAGGATTATATAAACCCCTCGAAAAAGGAGGAAAACCACAGAACAGTAGCTTCACTACGGCGCATGTTCCCCGTTGTGCTTTTTAAAAAATAAAAAATCAGATATTGAAACAGGATGAGACCTAGAGACTTGAAATGTATTTATGTATATTTTGAAGATAATGTTACAATTCAGTCATTACATTACTATCACTTGGCAGATACAAAGTACAGTAGTGGCGAACATCAGTATTACTCTCAGGAGTACAAATCTGTGGTATCACTAAGCAGGCACAGAGGCCCATTAATAATCAATAAATGTAATGTTTACCTAACAAACCATTTGTATTGTAAAAAAGTACTACTAGACCGATCGTAACACAGGTATACTTATTATAAAGAGTTAGAAAGAGAAAAAGAAGTGTTATATAAAGGTTGAGTCTTCAGTTTGTGTCACAATATGGGCAGGGTTTCTGCTGTTCTGACTGCAATGGGAAGCTCATTCCACCACCGGGGGGCCATAACTGACTAGGGGTGGGAATCGCAGAGTAACTCACGATTCGATACTATCACGATACGTTGCCCACGATAATGATGGTATCACGATACAGCGATTCTGCGATACTCGATATATTGCAAGACAATTCATCTGCGATACATCACAATATCTATGTAACTGAAGAAGAAAAAATACCACTAAAAAGGCGAAAAGCAGGAATTATGTATTTATTCACTGCATGGTGGTGTCAGTTTCACAGAATTTGACAACTGAGATGAAACATTGGATACCATATTTCAACATCAACATATTTCTATTTTTTATCTGCATTTATTTATTCATCCCCCCTTTCTCTATTGTAAATTATCGTTCTTGGTGTAAATGTCTGTGAATTGTAGAGAAATCTGTAGCGGCATCTGTCAACTGTTTAAAACATTAATTGAAATGATATGTTGTTCCATGAGGCCATTTTTGTTATTTGACATTTAACGTTTGAATGACCACAATCTCTTCACATGCTAAGATGAAAAAACACAGGGCAGGGCTCGAAATTGCGACCGTTTTGGTCGCATATGCTCCCGAAATTTAATCTGTGCGACCTCGAAATATAATTGGGAGCATTTGTGCGAGTGCAAATAATTGTTCTGGTGCGACCTTTTTTTTTTTCCCCCAGTCGAACGTCCCTTTCTCTGACAGTGACCATTCTAACCAATCAAACGTGAGCTTGACGTTCTTACCTTTAATGCTGATTTTAGATTGGTTAAGATTAGCCTTCAATCACTACCTTTCACGGCACTCCACTGTCACGTCACACAGAGAGCTAATGCGTTAACTAATGTTACCTGAAGACAAAAGTTTATTATCAATTTATTAACGTTACCTAACTAGCTAAATTGGTAACGTTAGCTAGCGTTATCGAAAGCTAACAATATGAAGCGAACGATTACGGCATTTTTTAGTAACGTTAACGTTACTAAAAACGTAACAGATGTAGTCGCCGTGGCTGCTGAAACAGTTGGCGATGCGCGATGTGGGTGCACCAGCAGCGAAGAAGGCGAGAGAGTGGCTGAAGGACTTCGGACTTCGTTCGCTTTAGCTTAGGTATGACAACGGCGCAATGCACTGTGTACACTGTAAAGCCTGTGGGACGGAGATCGCAGGTAACAGTGCGCTTGCAACGGAGTCGACACATTTTAAGCGTGAGAGCGTAAAAAAAAAATTATTACATATATTGTTGGTGCTCCTTACATTTTGGTGGGTGCTCCTAAATTTTTGCTGGCGCTCCTAACTTTTTGAAGTTGGGAGCACCAGTGCTACCAAGTAAAAAAGTTAATTTCGAGCCCTGCAGGGCCAAGTTGCATTAAATAATTTAGGAAAGTTTGGATAGCATTGCTTTGGAATAGAGATAGTTTAATTAGTGTGAGCTACGATAGGCAATATTGTTAGTTGTAACTTGGCCGCATTTTGATATCAATACTTTTAAAGGCAGGCCTAGTTCTTGAAAGTTGGAATTAAGGACTTACAGACAGTGCATTGTAGGCTATGCGTGAGTAACTTGGCATTTGTTTTTACGTTGAAAACGTATATTTTGGTGAGATAATAACCATAACATAAGTAGCCTAATGTATTTAAATATGTTTTTTTTTTAAACGTACAAAAGCGCGTGTGTTTTACACAATAACGGCAACGTATTTTAGCCCTAAGTGCGATAGATGGTCGCTGTGGAAATGTGGACTGTACGGGACTTTGGTGAAATGTAACAAGATAAACTCTTCACAGTCAATCTGAAAACAGCTGTAACTGAATATACTGGTAAGTACTTGCTTTCCTAAACATATTTATACGAGAGATTTTGGAGAGAAAAAATTTGGTGTCTTCTAAACCGAAAGTGCATCAGGTACTGTATAGTACAGTAAGCAAGGGAAAATGCTTTTCCTGTCGGGAGCAAGGTCAACTGGACATGGTCCGGGCACAGTATGATTGACAGTTCGGGTTGGAGAAGCCCGTGACCTGACCTTAGCCAAACCCACCATTTTTCATTGCAAAACGAACTTGCGGTAAACTTCCTTAACGTAGCTAATGTTTTATAATATAACATTTAATTTTCATCCTGGATTTTACTGTGTCATTTATTCAAATTTGTTTTGTTTTTCCGATGGGCCATACTAGTATGTTTAATTAAAAGGGGCAAAGAAACTAATACCGTGGTATTTTGGTAGATACCGTACTGTGAAATTTCATACCGTTACATCCCTAGTCTAGAGTCAGGGAAGACATTTTGTCTGGGTCGATCATCCAGACTAAACGCAAGCTCAGTTTGGGAAGTAACAGCAGCTAGACCGTACAAAGCTTTATTCATTTACAATTTCACGCCAGCTACAATAGCAGGTAGTGACAGCTAGGCGGCAGATAGCTTCATGGTTTCAAATTCACGCAAGCTGTAATACATGGTAGTGACACCTAGGTGGTAGAGAACTGATGTAAGGGGGAGTGTAAGGTTCAGAGAACCAAACACGATGATAAGGATTTCTAAAAGCGTATCTAGAAAGATACGCGACAAACGCGGAAGTAGTCGCACCGGGACGGAGATAACACAGGTTTGGGAGCAAAACCTCCCTAGCAGAAGGCAAAACAAAGCAACCTCCAAAAACTGAGGCGATCTCGATAAACAGTGAGAATAACTAACAAAAGAACCTCACGCACTAAATAATTAGGCGTAACAAGAGGTGGTGAAACAAAACAAAACTCGATAAAACGAGTGAAGGAAAAGAACAGAAAATAAAACCTGTTATCCAGAGCTCTTGTGACGAAAGAGCTGAACACAAAAGATAACAGATTACATGAATAAAGGATAAAGAGAAAGATTGGAAATAAAAGAGAAAACCAATCTAATCCTAATTCTCTAAACGGACTTGCTGTGTTTCTTATTCATACGAACCAGAAATGCTGCGACCAAATTTCCTATACCTTACCGACTTTGTTGGCAACATAGCAAAGACAATATCGAAGTGAGGAAATGTGGAAGTACCAAGGCATTTATAGCCGGCAGGAAACGCAACACAGGTGCAGGGAATAATTGCCGGGCAAGATACAAAGACCGAAACGGAGGCGGAAAAAATCCGATAGAGACGCCAAAAAGGAAAACCGAACGCAGAAACAGCAGAGGCTGCCAATAACCATGACACCCGTTGTGCAAGTGTGCGAGGAAGCGCGCTAGCAGCAGGCTGCTGGCTGCAGTTCACTTTCGGCCATCGGTGTCAGTAATGAGAAGGATTTTCTGAATGTTACATATAGCTCCTTTAATCGCTGTCCTTCATGCCTTATCGCCCCCGACTTTCCCGATTTCCTTTCAGTGAGTTTGGGCTGCTTAAATTCCTGTCCGCAGCTGTTCTATTAAGAAATGTTTAGTGAGACAGCTGACAGGCATTTAAACAGGCATGTATTCTTAATTTCCAATGCCTCATGGGAACTGGAGTTCTAGAGTAACACAGCTGTCAACCTTGGCGCATCCGGGAATGTTTCTCTTCTTGGTGTCTCTTCCAAAATGGTGGGCAGACCATCCATTCCTCTACAGCAGGGGTAGGGAACCCTGGTCCTGGAGAGCCACAGGGTCTGCTGGTTTTAGTTGTTACTCGCCACTTAATTGATCAATTGAAGCAGTTGATTACACAGTTAACTCACCTCACCTGGTTTCTTTGGTTTAAGTAGTTGCTGTATTTAAGGTGAAAACAAAAACCAGCAGACCCTGCGGCTCTCCAGGACCAGGGTTCCCTACCCCTGCTCTACAGCAAAGCAAATTCTGTTAAAACATTGTAACAATGGTGTGGCCGGAGTTTGAGCTTTATAAAGGGAAATGGCACATTAAAATGGAATGGAGGCAAAAAAATGTTTTTAATGTTCTCTGAAGTGTGTGTTAATGGTGTAAAATTTATAACAACATTTTGTGACAACTTTGAATTCTATAATGACAGATAGTTTTTATTTTATTTTTCACTGTCAGTGAAATCATTAAATTCAATCCTGTTTTTTGTGCCTTTGTCAAGGATGTAGGGGGAGTGAAGATGGAACTCCCATATAATTGGAAATTTTTATTAGCATTTCCAACTGTCGGCCTGTCTCTGGTGTGGAGAAGCTAAAACAGTCCCTATTTTGCTGTCTCTCATTACTACACAATACCTCTGTGATCCGTAGTTTCATTTACAACGATTGTGATTATCATTTTTTATTTGAGAGAAATACAGAATATGTCAGTTAGAGGCACTGCTTATTCTCTCAGGAGGGGTTTCCAGGAAAACATAACTCTTAAAGTAAAAAGGACTTATCTGCAATATGTGTGTTGGGATAGCGAATGGGTTCCAGTCCTGGCCTGGTAATTTTCACAAAGTGATGTCAGTTTTCCCCCTGTGCGTTCTCCCAGTCTGAGTGTTGCTCAGTTGAATATTTAGTTGTACAGTATTTATGTGAAAAGCTGGTAATGGGGTCTCTGTGGGGTGAGGAGAAATGCTCATTGATGTGATTCATTTAAAAGCATTGGACAGCTCTCTGTCATCTTAAAGCATTTAGTGTTCGCCCCCAACTCCTAAATGTACACTTGTTGCCGATAGCTCACAGAAGTCATAAGTTCATAACGGAGGCCGTTGTGGGATGTCTCGTTGCCTCTCCCTCATTCTCTTTCTTAGTGACAGCCTTCCCCGTTGACATGGGCAGATTATTGGTCTAAATAAACATGTCGGTATGCGTCGGCAGCAGCTGTGGTGGCTCCCAATATATTTTCCGCTCTTAGCTGGTGGAAGCCATATTTCTCAGCCAGAATTGAAAGCTTAAGGATTTGTCGACTGTGTTGGCAGCAGCTGTGGTGGCTCCCATTATATTTTCCGCTCTTAGCTGGTGGAAGCCATATTTCTCAGCCAGAATTGAAAGCTTAAGGATTTGTCGACTGTGTTGGACTGAATTTGTCACTTTGCTTTGACACATACAGTTGGCATAGACAGTGCTACAGTTGTCATGTGTAATTTTCAGATGTGCATATTGAATACGCCCACAGTTTTCCGCACTTAGGCACTGATGAAAACCCTCACAGTCTTACCCTCTCCTCTGCTGTTTGCTGGTACAGCATGTGCTGCTCTCTAGTTTAAAGATCCAGCTGAGGGAAAGGGTCAGAAACAATTGTCTTAATGCTTAGAGAACGGCAGTAAATTTACCAAGACTGATGTCTGCCTCTGCTACAAATATTAAAATTATTATAATAATCATGCATACATACAGTTGTGTTCAAAAAGATAGCAGTACAACATCAGTAACCACTGTTATTAGTAGTAGTGATATTTCTGCATGGGAAATAATTTACTTGTAGATGTAGTAGTGTAATAGAAAAACAACAGACCCAACTGGCATGACATGCACGCTGCTTGTTCTGAGTAATTGACTCATTCATTGAAAGGGACGTGTTCAAAATAATAGCAGTGTGGAGTTTAATTAGAGATTTCATTAATTCTGTGAAAAAACAGGTGTCATTAATTGTCCTTAATTGACCCGCTCACCACACCTGAGAGAAACGTCAACACTGCACAGCTGCTTTTAGCTCAGCCACTCGATGACCGCTGTTCTGGATGAGAAAATAAAATGTGAACCCTCCCGTACCCTGTGTCCTATTAAGGAAGAAGGGAAGCAAATGTTTCACACATTGTTATAAAATATATTTCCTTCTGAATTGCTAAATAAAATGGGTTGTTCCAAACATTGTTCGGAGGAACAACGTAATTTCATTAAAAAGTTGATTGGAGAGGGGAAAACGTATAAAGAAGTGCAGCAAATTATAGGATGCTCAGCTAAAATGATCTCAAATGCTTTAAAATGGCAACAAAAACCCGAAACACGCGGAAGAAAACGAGCAACTACTGTTAAAACGGATCGAAGAATAGTCAGAATGGCAAAGATTCTGCCAATCATCACCTCCAGAAAGATCAAAGTTGATCTAAAATTACCTGTAAGTGCTGTTACAGTCAGAAGACGTTTGATCAAAGCTAAGCTATCAGCAAGAAGCCCCCGTAAAGCACCATTGTTGAAAAAACGGCATGTGCAGAATCAGTAAAAATTTGCCAAGGAACACATCGATTGGCCCAAAGAGAAATGGCGTAACATTCTGTGGACCGATGAGAGTAAAATTGTTCTTTTCGGGTCTAGTGGTCGTCGACAGTACGTCAGACGACCCCCGGGTACTGAATTCAAGCCACAGTACACTGTGAAGACAGTGAAGCATGGTGGCGCAAAAATCATGGTATGGGGATGTTTTTCATACTACGGTGTTGGGCCTATTTATCGTATACCAGGGATCATGGATCAGTTTGAATACATAAAAATACTTGAAGAGATTATGTTGCCGTATGTCGAAGAGGAAATGCCCCTGAAATGGGTGTTTCAACAAGACAACGACCCCAAACACACGAGTAAGCGAGCAACATCTTGGTTCCAGACAAAAAGGATTGAGATAATGGAGTGGCCAGCTCAATCCCCCGACCTCAACCCCATTGAAAACTTGTGGGGTGACATTAAAAATGCAGTTTCTGAAGCAAAACCCAAAAATTCACAGGAACTGTGGAATGTAGTTTGTTCATCCTGGGCTGAAATACCTGTTTCTAGGTGCCAGAAGTTAGTTGACTCGATGCAACGCAGATGTGCAGCAGTTATGTGCAGCATTGTTAAAAACAATGGTTATGCAACTAAATATTAGTTCAGTAATTTAAAAGTTAAAGTTAAGTTAAATCTTGAAAAATTTCTTCAGTTTATACAGTAAGTGTTTGAGTTTGAAGAGAAAAATGTCAACACTGATATTTTTTTGAACAGATTAATATTCCTTTTCTTTGCTTCCTGTAAAAGAATAACGCAGACTTTATTTTTAATTTTTTTTTATTTTTTTTAATTTTTTTAATTCCCGCCACCACCTCTTGGGAGGTCAGCTTTATTTTTTATTTATGATTTGCAAAATTATGTAATGAAGCCTCTCAGAGGAAAGGGTATAACAAACAAAAATAAATAAATAGATTTAATTACAAATAGTGAAGTCGCCCCCTTCCCACCCACCCCCCTACCTTAATCCCCCTCAAAGGAAATACCACCCACACCCCAATATGTTACCCCTACCATGACAGACAGATAAACGGACAGACGGGCAGAGAGACAGACAAACCAATTGGGTAGATAGACAGGGAGACGGGTAGACAGACAGATGGATAGACAGAGGAGGTAAGAGTGGACAAATGAGCTGAGTATATTGAGCCAGAAAAAACTGAAGTACTGAGAGGGTGAAACTATTAATAACATGAATTGTGAATATGTATGCATCAGGTTAGACTATGTTTATAAGTGTGTAATGTGTATGAGAGAGAGAGAGGGAAAATAGAGGAGAAAGGGGGAATAACACAGACTTGATAAAATTTGTTAATGCTTTGATTTGGAATTGAATGTGTAATGTTTCCACTACATTTGAAATATGGAACTAAAAGCTATTAAAAAATATTTGCACTTTATTCACTTTTTTTAACGCACTGCTATTTATTTGAACACAACTGTACATATTATTATTATTAGTAGTGTTACTGTTATTATGATTATTATGCATCTATTTGTACAATGCATTTCTTACATGGCACACATAATTCTACACAATAAATGTGTAAATGGAAAAATAAAAGAGATTAAAGACAATTATTAAATAAAATGTTAAAATGGTTGCATAAGGTTGCAAGCAAGGTTAAAAATTCAATTAGATGTAAGACCATGTCAGACACCTTTATAAAATCTGACAACTTATTCCAGCCCTAGTTGAGAATGCCTTGTCTCCTCTTGTTTTTAAATGAATGGCTGAGTGATGAGTGAAGTTTTAAAGAAACTGGAAGCCCTTGTAGTGAGGCCAGGATGGGTGTTATATGAAATCCCTTATTTATTTTTGTGAGGAGCCCCGCAGCTGAATTCTGATCCCACTGCCATGAATAACAGTAAATACAGTAAATGGCTAACCCATAGGCGAGCTGGTGAAGTTGAGCCGGTGAAGGCAAGCTTGAATTTGAGCTGGTGAAGTTGAGCTGGTGACGTTGAGCAGGTATCACAAGCGGAAGGCCCGCTCACCACACCTGAGAGAAACGTCAACACTGCACAGCTGCTTTTAGCTCAGCCACTCGACGACCGCTGTTCTGGATGAGAAAATGAAATGTGAACCCTCCCGTACCCTGGGCGACTCATGGTGCCAATTGTGCGTCACCGTGTGGCACAGGCATTGTCCAGATTAGATCCAAGTCTGTGGGGCTCATCCATGCACCCCAGCGTGGTGCCTTAACCGAATGAGCCATCCAGCAGCCAGAAACATTTTTAAGCATTTCAGAATCTCAACAGAATAGCAAGTGCCTAACCTGCATTTTCTTTGGTTCTTTATTTATAATATACAGTAACTATTTTACAGTACAGGGTGTTTAACTTCTCTCTCTCTCTTTCACCCACTGTGTCTGTCTGTCCAGCTGTCCGTACCTGCACAGAACCACTGGTGACACCGAGCGGAAGTACCATCTGCGCTACTACAAGACGGGCACGTGCATCCACGAGACGGACACGCGCGGGCACTGTGTTAAGAACGGCTTGCACTGTGCCTTTGCTCACGGCCCTCATGACCTGCGGCCGCCTGTCTATGATATCAGGTACCCAGCCCCCCCACCGTCTGTACTGCACAATCTGTGACATCAGGTACCACTTGGGCTACTTGTCTCAACAATGTGCTGTTGGAGCCAGGCACAAGCAAATTAAATGAAACTTATGTATAATTGTATTTCTTTTCAAATATAAACATGTTTAAACGGATCATAGTCGAGTTAAAGTGAGAAGTGCAGCAGTTTAGATTTTAACAACTGTAAAAGCTAGCAGAACGCTAGCTGCAGTCAGGTCCTTTCAGTCAAAAGAAACTGAACTGAATTGAACTGAACGCCTGTATTTAAAGTTCTCACCTGTTTGCTCAGTCGACTATCTCTGTACAGGACTAGCTTCCTGGGTCTCGGAATGCGATGGAGAACGCGTGCCCGCACAGCTCTTCTGATAACGGATTGGGCTGGGAATGAACTGAATGCGAGCTTCATTTGAAAGTCTGCTTATTTTCCCTAAAGATATTTGTGGAGCCTTCCAAAGTCTCCACAGCTGTCACTGCCAGTGATTTATGGCTTCAGGAAGTACTGATTAGCTTATAGTCCCTGCAGAAGGATTGTTGGTGGTAGATTATGTCTGTCCATGCAGAAGGATTGTTGTGGTAGATTATGTCTGTCCCTGGAGCACTTCTCATGCTAATTTGGGGCTTCATCTCATTATTTTACAATTGTTTGTTTCCCACAGAGGATACAGTTAGCATATTGTGGGATTTCTCAGGTGCCAGGTGCTAAAACACAGTGCCAAGCGATTGCAGCATCACGTTTAAAAGCTATTGGTTACTGAAATGTATGGCAGTAGATTAAGTTACTGGTTACTGAAATGTATGGCAGTAGATGAAGTTACTGGTTACTGAAACGTACGGCAGTAGATGAAGTTACTGGTTACTGAAACGTACGGCAGTAGAAGAAGTTACTGGTTACTGAAACGTATGGCAGTAGATGAAGTTACTGGTTACTGAAACGAACAGCAGTAGATGAAGTTACTGGTTACTGAAACGTACGGCAGTAGATGAAGTTACTGTTTACTGAAATGTACGGCAGTAGATTAAGTTACTGGTTACTGAAACGTACGGCAGTAGATTAAGTTACTGGTTACTGAAACGTACAGCAGAAGATTAAGTTACTAGTTACTGAAACGTACGGCAGTAGAAGAAGTTACTGGTTACTGAAACGTACGGCAGTAGATGAAGTTACTGGTTACTGAAACGTAAGGCAGTAGATGAAGTTACTGGTTAGATCACTTTTTTTTCCACTGTAAACGTGTTTGTATGTCTACCTTATAATGAAACTTATCCATGCATTCCGTTATTTCAACAATTCTGAAATAATATTGTATATCATAAGAAACTGGTAGAAAAGTGTCTTGCTGCTGCCCCTAACAGTTGAAATTTCCTTTCTGCTCCCCACACTGCCCCAGCCCCAAACGTGATGTCAGAGTACCTCTTTGGAGGTACCTCTACGTCATATGGATAATTGTTGTCGCACACAACGGAAACAGCCGGCACCTGATTGGTTAGACCCACTACGTTACTTTCATTTCAGCTCCACGTTTTTAGACCGGAACAACATGGCGTCCTGTTCATAAACTCTCTTATAACACCTAAATAGTCAGCTAAAATATGTTTCTGAAAATATTTGAGGTGAGAAATAGGCCATGCATCCCATACAATGAAAATGAGCACCCAGTCAGAATCCGTGAAATCATGCGCAATATGGTTCCACCAGTGCTGGCTGCGTTCACAAACCCATACCCTCCTCTCCACCCAAACAGCTGTTGCACCCAGAAACGCAACGCTCACATTAATAGCACGCCTCCGCTGCTGCCTCCTGAATCTTTGTGCAGGCCCTACCTCGACTACGCAATCTGAACAACATGAAAAGAAGCACAACCTCACGAACACCGAACGCCATTTTCCAGGAATTGTATAGCTAGTATTTAAATATTGCGCGGGGGAATGAAATCCGAACTGCAGTCTGATCACAGGAGGTCGCATTGAACTGTCAAGTATGTACGCAACTGAATCTGACCTGCTGTGATCGGATGTTGGAATTCCGATTCCAGAAGTCGCATGAAGTGACTAGTGTAACCGTAGCCTATGATAATTCTGTTTAATAGATAAATAATGTGCTTGGAGGTTTGAACATTGACAGGATAAATCTAAAAAATTAGAATGTTGCCAGCCATATTGGCTTGGCACTGCAAGGTTAGTGTTCTGGAACACTGGCATTGAATGAGTTAATGACAAATGTACTGGCCAAGGAAGGGGTTTTAAACTGCAACTTGACAAAGATAGGCCTACTTCACAGCAGTGATGAGGAGGGTTACAGTTTTTCTCTGAACTTTATGTAGTGACAATAGGACTGTAAATCCTGCATTATCAGCTTAAAGGGATAGTTTGGAATGTTGGACATAATATCTCAATTACGACTTACCCATGATGTAGTTGATTGATGGAAACCATTTTCAGCTAATTCCATGCTGTCCCTTCTTTTGGACATACACACATTGCTAATGCTAGCGCAACTCTATGGCAACCGGTAGCATCCACTACCAAACGCACTTAAACACTCCACAGTGCACCCAAAGCAAATAAAATACGACGACAGTCTGTCTGGGTTATTTTGAGTATTTATACCATAATTTTTTAAATCAACCTATCGTTGAATCCTTTACTTTGTGCTGACCTAATATTCTCTGTGGAAGTACGGCGGCGGAGCGAACGTGGCAATTGCAACTTGTTACTCTTCTTTGTTGTTGTAGTCGACCAGTGCCGGCACAGTAAAGTTTTTAGGATACACTTTCTGTCTGTGGCTGTAACTGGTGCTTACACAAATGTCAGATCAAGATATTATTGAGCTTATTAATTAAGAGCAGAGGTTGGCACAAAATCCTATAATGGATTGGCCCCTGTTGTGCACCCCTGGCCTAGATGGTCAAAAGGCTCAAAACAAAAAAACTGTTCCAACAAGTATTTCAATGATTGAACAAAGCTTGTGCAGTGTTTCTAAGATGTTTTGGTTTTTCAGTAGATGTCTTTTAACGACCCTGACTATTATCACCTTCTTTGCTAAAGCTCAGAGCAGATTTATTTTTAAGAAAGCATGCTAATTTATGATAAAGCAAAAAAATAAGTAAAAAAGATTGTGATGTGCCAGCAGGGTAATTGATCATGGTCTAAGGGAGTAATTCTCTCTCCTCCCATCAGGGGGCCGAGATGGGAAGTGAGGGCCAAGTGTGAGATTCCCACTCCTGTGGAGGCAGGGCAGTCTCCCGGCCGTCTCGCTTGAAAACCCGGAATCTCACTGTGTGCTCAGAAATGGAATGCAGCCCAAGTGCTGTGATATCACCAGATAAGAACTCTGTTTCATTGGAGCAGCTGGTTTTTTTATGAGGCTGAATAATTTTTTGTGTTAATATTCTGTATCTATTTTTTTTAACCAGGCATGTCAACTGAGAAGTGTTGTCTTTTGCACTGACAACCTGGGGAATGACATTGGGTTTGAAGTGCAATGGATTGTGCAATGGATTGTGCAATGGATTGTGCAATGGATTGACATCCAGTCAGATGTAGGAGGTGATTCAATGTCGCCAAGGTGGCCAGATGTAGAGAGCTAGTATGTGTTCAAATTTGACAAGGACGTCGGGGTTAACACCCCTACTCTTTTGAAAGGTTCCATGGGATCCTTAAGGCCCACAGAACCTCAGTTATCTCATCTCAAGGACAGCACCTTCTACAGCACATTGTCCCCATCACTGTGGCATTGGATTTTTGTTTGGTCTGCAGGGAAGAGTGCCCTCTACTGGCCCAACTACACCTCTTCCAGCAGCAACCAAATGTTCCCAGGAGGTCTGGTATGGCTGCTTAGCTTTAGCAGTGCACCATGAGAAGGGTTCAGGGTGGTATGGTTGCTTAGCTCCAGCAGTTAGCCATGAGAAGGGTACAGGGTATTATGGCTGCTTAGCTTCAGCAGTTAGCTATGAGAAGGGACAGAGTGTTGTGGCTGCTTAGATTTAACAGTTAGCCATCAGAAAGGTAAAGGGTGGTGTGGCTGCTTAGCTTCAGCAGTTAGCCATGATAAGGGTACAGGATAGTATGGCTGCATAGCTTCAGCAGTTAGCTATGAGAAGGGTACAGGGTACTATGGCTGCATAGCTTCAGCAGTTAGCTATGAGAATGGTACAGGGTGGTATGTCTGCTTAGCTTCAGCAGTTAGACATGGAATGGGTACACAGTGATATGGCTGCTTAGCTTCAGCAGTTTGCCATGAGAAGGGTACAGGGTAGTATGGCTGCTTAGCTTCAGCAGTTAGCCATGAGAAGGTTACAGGGTGGTGTGGCTGCTTAGCTTCAGCAGTTAGACATAAACTAGTTAGAGGGTGGATTGGCTGCTTAGCTTCAGCTGTTAGCCATGAGAAGGGTACAGGGTGGTATTGCAACTTAGCTTCAGCAGTTAGCCATGAGAAGGGTGCAGGGTGGTATTGCAACTTAGCTTTAGCAGTTAGCCATGAGAAGGGTACAGGGTACTATAGCTGCTTAGCTTCAGCAGTTCGCAATGATAAGGGAACAGGGTGGTATGGCTACTTAGCTTCAGCAGTTAGCCATGATAAGGGAACAGGGTGGTATGGCTACTTAGCTTCAGCAGTTAGCCATGAGAAGGGTACAGGGTGGTATGGCTGCTTAGCTTCAGCAGTTAGCCATGAAAAAGGAACAGGGTGGTGTGGCTGCTTT
This sequence comes from Synaphobranchus kaupii, assembly GCA_029718625.1. Classification (NCBI taxonomy): domain Eukaryota; kingdom Metazoa; phylum Chordata; class Actinopteri; order Anguilliformes; family Synaphobranchidae; genus Synaphobranchus; species Synaphobranchus kaupii. The sequence goes on along the minus strand of CM056387.1, from coordinate 1,032,759 downwards.
GCTTCAGCAGTTAGCCACGAAAAAGGAACAGGGTGGTGCGGCTGCTTAGCTTTAGCAGTTAGACATAAATTGGGTAGAGGGTGGATTGGCTGCTTAGCTTCAGCAGTTAGCAATGAGAAGGGTGCAGGGTGGTATTGCTGCTTAGCTTCAGCAGTTAACTATGAGAAGGGTACAGGGTGCTATGGCTGCATAGCTTCAGCAGTTAGCTATGAGAAGGGTACAGGGTACTATGGCTGCATAGCTTCAGCTGATAGCCATGAGAAGGGTACAGGGTGGTATGTCTGCTTAGCTTCAGCTGTTAGCCATGATAAGGGTACAGGATAGTATGGCTGCTTAGCTTCAGCAGTTAGCCATGAGAAGGGTGCAGGGTGGTATTGCAACTTAGCTTTAGCAGTTAGCCATGAGAGGGGTACAGGGTCGTATTGCTTACCTAGCTTCAACAGTTAGCCATGAGAAGGGTACAGGGTCGTATTGCTTACCTAGCTTCAGCAGTTAGCCATGAGAAGGGTACAGGGTAGTATGGCTGCTTAGCTTCAGCAGTTATCCCTGAGAAAGGTACAAGGTGGTATGGCTTCTTAGCTTCATACTGAACCATCCCATACCCTGGGCGATGTGGAGCTACCAGCCACATTTGGCACCGGCACATTCCGAATTCGATCCAAGGCCATAAGGTATCCATGCAGCACAGCGTGCTGCCTTAACGGAATGAGCCATCCAGCCGCCCTACAGTCAGTTTTTAACCCTTTGTGCCATTAGCCCGTGGTTCCCAGCAGAGATGCTCGTGTGAACGCCCTTAGGTGGGGGTGATATCACTCAGTTTGTCGTTCAGTCAGTATGGCTATATTAGCAAAAGCGTTAAAACTATATGCTGAAACCAGATCGCTACATGAAGCACTATATTCCATGTCTCTGTCTTGCACCTGCTAACGTTATGTGTTAGGTTTAAGAGTGTCTGCTAAATACATTTAATGAAATGGAAGTCGCTGTGGAGTGTCTGCTAAACTAATGTAATGTAGGGCAAGTCTCTGCTTGGTCTCTGCTTAATGCCTAAATGTAAAGTCATGATCATGTGTTTTATTTTGCCAGAGAGATCCAGGCGCAGGAGGCCCTGCAGAACGGACAGCTGGGTGCTGGGGAGGGCATCCCAGACCTGCAGCCCGGAGTGCTGGCAAGCCAGGCCATGATCGAGAAGACTCTCACCGAGGACCCCCGCTGGCAGGGTGAGGAAGTGCACCTGCAGCCCAGCTCACATAAACCACACGGAAATATTCAGCTTCACGTTTATTCAGCTAAATTCCTCAAGCGTTTTTTAATACTGACTTTGTGCAACAATCATAACAGCAATGTCCGTTTATGCCGTAAAATTGGCAAATGATGAAAAGTACTTAATTGAATGTTAGTTCATTTAGGGCCCTATTTGGCAGAGTAATGCACCTGCAAAAGAGTCACACGGCAAAATTACATTTTTCTATTTGCACTCGCCTTGGGCACATGCGTAGCTTTGATATTGCGCCCCCCCCCCCAACCCCCCCCCCCCCCCCAACCCCCCCCCCCCCCCTCCCCTCCCCCGCCCATCTGTGCTCTCGAGCCCAATTCGCATCTGTTTGAAATTATGACGTGGGAGGACACTGGGCAAAAGCTGGTGTTTATTACCCCTTTAAACTGCTGAGGTGCTGAGAGTTTTGGACTTGGGTTGATTTTGTGTGTTTGTCAGGTCTGAATTGGGACCTAAGTGATATTTGCTCAGCCAGCCACCCTGTAATGGATGGACATCAACACTGAATTATAAGGTGTAAAGGAGAATTGTCTTTCTCTTTAACTGTAAATATTGCAGCCTCCAGTTCAACAGATTTCCAAAACAGTTGAGTGTTTTCAAAGGGAAGTAACGCCATCTTGTGGAGTGAAGAGAGTTTCACAAAATAATAAGTTGGTGCTTGTCCTCCAAAAGAGAAGATGAGTTCCCCAAAAACTCTATTTAAAAAAAAAAAAAATTAAAAAAAATAAAAACATTTTAAACCTATGGATTTTAAAAAATCTCTATTTTTTCAATCATGATTTGACTAAATGTTTAACCTGAAATTACATTGAAGGTTCACTTTTCACTATCCTTGCTTAGACACCAACTTTGTTTTGGCGAACTACAAAACGGACCAGTGCACGAAACCACCGCGGCTGTGCCGACAGGGCTACGCCTGCCCCCATTTCCACAACAGCCGGGACCCGCCGGAGAAACCCGCGCAAGTACAAGTACAGGTGGGAAACTTGGAATACTGGCTTCACAACACTGTGTGTGTGTGTGTGTGTGTGTGTGTGTGTGTGTACTGGGCTCAGACTAGGCTGGGAGCCAAATAATTTTTTTCACCAACGTTCAGAACAAAATTCTTCTTTAATATGATTTTAAGTTTTGGTTTTTAAGTGTCCCATTATCAGAAATCTGCAGGTGTGTTTTCTCATTTTCCCAGAATCTGAAGGGTTCATTTCATAATTCACCCAGGTGTGGCTCGTATACATCTCATTGAAAAATTAAATCGAGTGATGAATGTGCTTTTGCTAAATTTGAGCATTTATTTGTGTGGGTTTAATTTGAGCTGAAATAATATGATGTAGAGCAGTAATTTGTCTGAGGTAAATTGAGCTGAAATAAAGGGATGTAGAGCGGTTATTTGTGTGGGTTTAATTTGAGCTGAAATAATAGGATGTAGAGCAGTAATTTGTCTGAGTTAAATTGAGCTGAAATAAAGGGATGTAGAGCGGTTATTTGTGTGGGTTTAATTTGAGCTGAAATAAAGGGGTGTAAAAATTTGGGCACCCTTGGTCAAAATGCCTTTCACAATTAATATCTAAGGGCCGGATTCAGAGATGGCCAACTTAAGTCGTGCACTTAAGTGCCTCTCCTGCGCAGATGTAAGGCGCAATGAGATACGCCATATTCTAACCTGCGCTACGCGGGTGCATTTCTGAAAATGGGTGGCACAGGGCATGATATTCTAATGACCTGTTTCTTGTACCTGCCCCCTGGGTTGCCAGCTTTCTACAAAAAATGTGTGTAGGGGTATACATTTTCAACGTGTCAGTGACATTGCTTTTAATAACCGCATTTGTCTTTGTGCATCGTAGTTGCTCTTGTGTGATTGGGAAGGCAGTGAACGTACTAATCGGTCGTATTGATAAAATGATCATTGCTCCTATTGACGACTTGGATATACCCATCACACAGTCAAAATAAATAATCGCTGGACAGTGGTTGCACGCAATATTATTAAGTATTTAAGAATCTAATCTTTTTTTAACGATTTACCTAATAAAGTAATGTAGCCTACAGTGGTTGAACACAATAGCCTATATGTAATGTCTTTAACTTAAATTTTGGAGAAGCTGTGCTGACACAATTCATCTCTCTTGTCAAAGAGAATCAATATGATCCAGACACTGTCTCAATTAATCCATCTAATATTGGTTTGGTATGATATACCAGACAGTCAATGATAACCTACTTTTACATAGTTTTCTTTTTATGACATCTCCTTTATAATTGCAAGTTAGCTATGCAAAGGAAAATATGACCAATATTATGTTCTAATAACATGCACTCATTCTAATATCCATTTATGCGAAAGATGCTGTATTTTTCATAATAATCTATTGGCGGCGCTAGACATAAACCTCCTTTTTTTCTGAACAAGAAAAAAATTAAGTGAAAACTCTGAATACACGTATATTGCATGCCTCATTTTCATCAAATCTCCACGCTGCGTGCGTAATGCCGCATATATACTGGAGAGACGCTTAAAACAGCGGATAAGTGAAATGTCTGAATCACAAATGGCTTAAGCTACGGGGAATTTCGGGAGTAAGTCCCATTTGAGCATGCTTATCTCAACTCTGAATCTGGCCCTAAGTGAACAGAAGCTAACCTGACCTCTAAATTGTACAAGTTAAGCATGACACATTTCAATTTTTAAAGCAAGATTACTTTTTATTAAAATTGTTTACAGTTTCAAAATAATGAAAAAAGGAAAAAGGCCCTGTACAAAAGTTTGGGAACCCTTTCGGATTATTCTTTGTTACTTTTTTAAAATAGATGATTACTAAGGCCCAGGCCCAGGTGATTTACTCATTAGGGCTTCAATGGGTCAGGTGAATATAATCCCAGGGCTGAACTATTTATTCTGAAGTAACTCCATGCCTTCTAAAGCATCCGACTGCGGTGGCTGTTCTGTCTGGTGTTAACAACCATGGGGTACCTCTAAACAGTTGTCCAAGGATGTCAGAATCAAGATAGTTCACTTCCACCAACAAATAGAAGGGCTTTCCACTGTCATAAACATTATCAGAAAATGGAAGATAAATGGAACAGTTTGGGGCAGTCGAGGCAAGATCTGGAAGACCAAGAACAATTTCAGATAGAATGGCCTGAGACCTGGTGAGAAAATGCTCAGAAGAACCCCACACATCACTGCAAAAGAGCTGCAAAAAAAGAGTAGCAGACGCAGGTCTAGTTGTTCACAGGACAACAATACAGCATACTTTAAACAACAAAGACCTACATGGCAGAGGTTGCCAGAAAGAAGCCTTAATGCATCTGAAGTATGCAAAAGAAAACCTTGAGAAGCCTTAAGCATTTTGGAACAATGTGCTTTGGACTGACGAAGCCAAAATGGAACTTTTTGGCCACAAGCAAAGAAGGTAGATGTTTGGGGAAAAAAAGAGCGATGCATTTGTAGAGATGAACACCTTGCCAACTGTTAAAGGCCCACCACGCATAGTTTTTGTGTTATTGAGCTTTTGATATCATCCTGGAGCTTTTCAATTGTGTTCCATACTGGTTCAAGTAAAACAATTGCAATTTTGGTTGAAGTATGCATATTTTAGGGTTTAAATGCGATTGTGCTGAGTTCTTGGTAAAACGATTTTCCACCGTGATATGACATGTTTTTGCATAATTTGTCCGGAGTCGCAATCCGAATGTACAGAGACAGGCGGCGGGGTTTGGGGACTTTTCACAAAAGCTATGTCACTGCTCTTTGCTAACTTGTTTTGGGCATTTCTGATACTAAAACCAGGAAGAGAATGCCGATGCGTGTGGGCCTTTAAGCATGGAGGTGGATCCATTATGCTTTGGGGTTGTGTGGCAGGCGGGGGGCCACAGGAAATATTGTGCGGGTGGAAGGAAGAATGGATTCCACAAAATATCAAGAAATTCTAGAGGCTAATGTTCGAAGGTCAGTCCAGACATTGAAGTTGAAGAGAGGTTGGGTATTCCAGCAAGACAATAATCCAAAGCATACCTCAAAATCAACCATGAAGTACCTCCAGGAACGACAGATGATGGTTTTGAAATGGCCACCACAGTCCCCAGACTTAAATATAATGGAAAAATCTGTGGATAGATCTCACAGTTCTGCCAGAAAGAATGGCGGAAAAATTCCAAAAGCAAGAATTGAAAGACTCTTAGCTGGCTACAGGAAGCATTTGCAAGCTGTTGTGGTTGCCTGAGGAGGAGTTACAAAGTACTAACTGACAGGGTTCCCAAACCTTTGCACAGGGCCATTTTTCTTTTTTCATTATTTTGATAATGTAAAAAATGAAGTAATCTTGCTTTAAAATGTGAAGAAATGTGTCATGTTTAACTTTGTACCATTTAGAGGTCAGGTTAGCTTCTGTTCACTTAGATATTAATTGTAAAAGGCATTTTGACCATTTGCAAAAAAGGCATTTGCACCCCACTATAGAGCAGTAATTTGTGTGGGTTTAATTTGAGCTGAAATAAAAGGGATGTAGATAAGTTATGTGTGTGGGCTTAATTTGAGATGAAATAATTAAAATCGACTCCGGTAGATCGACTCCGTGTCCCAACGTGAAGCACGGGGACGAGTGGGGGGAGCCGTCAAAGTGTGAGAGCGGGGACGCGTGCCAATACTGCCACTCCCGCACAGAGCAGCAGTTCCACCCTGAGGTGAGTCTCACCTGCTCTTACCCACAGGTGAGTCTGTTAGTCCCTCACCGAGCAGCAGCTCCACCCACAGGTGAGTCTGTTAGTCCCTCACCGAGCAGCAGCTCCACCCACAGGTGAGTCTAGGGGTTCAAGAACAGTAAACTGTTTTATTTTCTGGCTTGTGTTCAAAAAAGGAGGTCCTAGGGAATGGGTTAATTACTTGGCTGGTAGTCCCACTGTTAAATCTATTCAACTTTAATTGCAATTTGTGATAGCTGTCACAAGAGGGCCAGGACAGCAGACAGATGAATACATGGGACCCAAAAATGAATGGGACCCAATGGGGCTAGGAGTCCTGAACTCACCTTAAAATTGACCTTAAAAGCAATTGGATCAGTAAATACTTTGAGATTAATTTGTACATGCCCTTTGATGCAATCTGTACATAATAATAATAAACTTTATTTGTATAGCACCTTTCATACATAAAATGCAGCCCAAAGTGCTTCACAACAATAAAAGTAAAAAAATGTGATGCCAGTCTGCTGAGGCCATGAATATTAATTGTGTATTTGCATACAGTACAACCATCAAGCTTTTTTGTGACCAAACCACACTAAAATATTATTAAGGCTATATTACCCTAAATATATATGTATAACCTTTAGCAATGGCTCCGATTGTCTCATTTTCAGATTTACAAGTCTACAAAATGCAACGACATGCGGCAAACGGGCTACTGTCCCAGGGGGCCGTTCTGCGCCTTCGCGCATGTGGAAAGTAAGCGTCTCTCTGGATTTTTGTGCGTGTGTGAATCATCCCTCATTGCTACAGCCTTTGCTATGGATTCAGGTGCGTGCGTGCGTGCGTGCAAGAATCAGCCGTCATTTCCCCAAACTGCTATTGATTCTCGAGGGAGCACACAATGTCAGCCACTGCTTCTTAACGCACCCGCAATTCGTAAGTGGGGCTCACACAGAGGTCGGAGGAACTCACATAATGCACAGCATAACGTGCACCCCAGTCGCCCTGCATGGGTCACTGGTGCACTCTGAGACACTGTCACCGGCTGTCAGAAACGCTCTGTCTCTGTGGGGCTGGCAGTCACAGTTCAGGTTGTGCGCTATGTTCCTGGAGCCCATGAGGGGTACACGGCCTAATCTCTGCTCCATTTCAGGGATCCCCTCCTCCGAGGAGTCAGTGAACTCACTGCTCACTGTGATGCACACGGGGGTCCCAGGCCAAGCTGGGCGGCCAGCAGTACTCCGACTGTCCCATCGGCGAAATGGCGGGAAACACAAACGTCATCCACCAGCACCGCAAGCAACAACGGCCAAACAGGGGAGCGTACGTTTGAGATCTGTTCTGGCTCTCATCTCCTCCGCCTTATCTCCTTCCCTCTCCTCTCCCCCTTCCTCCTCTCTTTCTCCTCTCTCTCTCTCTGAGGTTAGCATTATATGCCTCAGGAGACCTCTCTGAAAGCCTTAGACTTGTGTGAAAGTGCATCTGCAGGAAAGTAATTAGAATCTGCAGCTTGTTTGTCTTGTTAACGTGAGAAACGTAGCAGAGGCCCCTGACTCCGATTTGTCTCATTCCCTGCGAGCTGTGCTTCTTTAGTCTTGTTTTTGTCTTCCATGTCGTTTCCAATTTTTGCGTGCGTTTTGCATTTCAACCCAAATGTAGTCCAGACTGTTTATCATAGTCCATCTAAACACCATACAGTATTATTAGTCATCTAGCTGATTGTCCGCTACTTCATTTCCATATAATTTTTTACCTATTCAGTACTAAATAAATTGGAGCGTCTGTGGCACCCTCTTTCAGTGCTTGTGAAAACATTGCAGATTTCACTGCCTAGTGGTGTTAAGGCTACACCTGCTTTTAACTGATTAAGCAATTCACAACAGAACAGGACCGGTCACTCCCTGGTCACTGAGCGTGTGGTAGGGCAGCGACTGCGTGCAATTCGGAAACATTAAGGACCCTGTGTACTTTTCTCCCCGCAGGTCTCGTGCTCTAGTAGTCCGAACGTAACGTCAAGCTCAGGAAGCAACAGTTCATTGTCCCCAGTCGGACCCATCGGCAGGCCAAAAAGCTTAACTAACGGTAGTTTATAATTCATGAGTCAACCACATCCAGCGTTTCATCACCAACGTCTCACTATCCCAAAGCCCCAGGGTTTGAACGGGAAGACCAGGTACCTACAGCTCACCCGCGCTCTCTCTCTCTCTCCCACACCCTCCTTCTCTTTTTCTCACTCCCTCTTTCCTTCTCTCTTCCCCTCTTTTCCCTCTCTCTCTTCTGTCCTTGTCTCCCCCCTTTCTCCTTGCTCTTTCCCCCTCTCACTCCCCCTAATTCCCCTGTCTTTCACTCTCTCCCCCCTCATTGCCCTCCCTCTCCCCTCTCCCTCTTCCTCTGTCTGGAGGAAAATAGCTTAGCCAGTTTAGGTCGGGGTCCGTTACACACATGATACATGTTTCAGTTGTTTTGAGTCATGTTCATTTGATAATGATTTGCATTGCTTTTTTCATTTTTGCTGTATTTTTTGTCTGTTAGCTTTCATTTTTTTATTCATTATATCTGTACTTCTGGTTGTCTTTTGTAATCATGTTAACAGCAATGTCACAATAATTTGAGTTCAAATCCAATATCCGGATGAGCAGAAACGTTTTAGGCGGCTTTTGATAGTCATTGGTAATTTGACATCTGCTTTGAGAACAGCAATTTTGCTTAGAGTGACAATTTGACTGTTACAAATCTGAAATCACTATACACTTCATGCTGTAGTGTGATACTTGTGCATTTCAATGACTCTGCAGCGCTTTGTACTGAGGCTTTGAGCTTTGTCTTTGTCACGCGTTGTTGTACTGTGCTGTTACATTATTTCTGTCTCTGTGCTAGTAGCAGGTTCTCTTTCCCCAAAGACTAAGCCATTAAAGACCAATGTTGGACTTGTCTGCCTCCACATATTTAGAAAAAGATTGATTTGCAATTGATTAACATGCTAATGACCATTCATTGTATGTATTGTCTGTTCTCAGGCCAAAACTCTGAAGGGTTATCCCGTGGATGGGAACCAAAAGTTAGCGGACCAAGATAAACAGGTGAGGGACTGTAGCCGTGAGTTTGTTAGGTAACTATTTTACTGTTATGCTAACATTAGCTACATATCAATAGCTAAGTAGCTAGCTACCTACCTTTGATTGTGCAGACTCAGTTAGTAAGTATAACCTGTCTTTAGCCAACAAATAACAGCATAATTTATTAATGTAATGTATGAATTGTGACCGTGTCTGCCGACCTTTACCAATATAGCTAGCGAGAACTACTTGCTGTAAAAGTGAATTCTACATTCTTGCATGCGGCAACATCAAAGGTTGCCCTGTTGCAAACTGCCCACTGTCAGGCTGATTAATAATAATATTAATAGCCTGCTGGTGTTTACTAATAATAGCCTACAGGTGTTTAATGCCTGCATATGGTCCTTAACCCCTTCGCGCAGATGGCAAATTTGGCCAATTCTCACCTATTTAGGCCTATTTGGCCTATCTCACCTTTACACTGTTTAAGACTTTATAACTCCAGGTGTGAGCATGACAGAAACTTGGTAAATGGCTTAAATGAAACAAGGTGTACCATTTACAATACGAACTTAGATTTGTTTATTTTCCTAATTCAAAATAAAGTGCCACGAATGCAAAGAAACTTTGGAAAAATGCAAAGAATTTTTTTTCTTTAGTTTGGAATGCAATACTGAGAGCTACATAAGTGAAACAGGTAAATCTGTACTACTAAAGATCTATGATGCAAAATATAGGCAGTGTACCCTGTTGTCCATTAGTGTCTCCAAATCTATCCAAATGGCTAAATTGTGCATTGCTCAAAATAAAAAAAATAATGATATATTTAACTATAAATCAACAGTTTTTGCTCAGAAACTCACTTATGCATCATTTTCAAGTGGGAATTACTGTCTTTTCATCAGGATAGGGGGGTGGGTATCTATGGGTCCAAAACCCTATATGAAGCATGTCATAAAATGAATACAATTGGCTTTGTCCATTATAAAGCATATACATTTGCCCCTTCTGATGGTTTAAGATAAAAACATTGATATCAGTTTTACATACACCTAAATATGTAGCCTAGTCATTGACTCTTGTACCTCAATAAAACATCACTTTAACCTGTACTCTACAGTATGTATTCTTTTGCCCCAGGATTGCATTTTTCTGTAGTTTAAAAAAAAAAAGATTTTATGTTCCCATTCATAATGACTCCAAGGAAAAATTTTACATTAATCTACCACATATCAGCGCACAGTAAATTAGAGTGAGCATTGTCCATGCCCTAATTGACAAGTATATGCGCCATAGCCTATATTATGTACGATAACATGAAAATAAAATAGTATTCCACCATCTGCAAAATGCTGCCAAATGTTCTATCTTCAATGAAAATCGGTAGCCTACATCAAAAATAAAATTAGTGCTCGAGTGGAAAAACATATGTACATATGTAGCCAGCGAGACCAACCACATTTTAGAAGCAGTAGTACTTACATTTCGGGAAGGGAATAATCCCCTCCCTAATGCATTTTCTATAGAGCTTGCGTAATACTAGACCGTTAAAACGAAAACTCCCATAACGCTGGGCTGTATTTAATTTTTCAAAGCACCCAATAAACATTGCATGTCCCGCTCCTAAGGTTATAATGTACTCTATTGGATAAAATTAAACCAGAATGAACTGTAATGAATGAGACAAGCTTGCAGGACATGGGGGGTATTATGAGTCAACGTTTCAGATAATGTAATAACGGTATAAAATGTTGTATATTTCTCAAACGGATTGTACCATACAATAAATGACCACTGAATTTTGAAAGGAACATCTCTATCTGCAAAACCAATGGTAGGATTGTATATTTATTTCATATTTAGTAGCAGATATTCATAGTAGAATATGTGGTATTATTACACAAAATTTCACATTTATTTTGCATTTGAGTGAGCAGGGCTTTTCACGGCTTTTTTGGCATATGATCAGGCTATTGTTAGGTTTATCTTGTTGCTATGACGGAATTAAAATTTTATATGATGAATAAATATATTTATGAACTCACACAAAGACGCTATTGTCCACTATGTCACGCATGGGTAGGTATGGACTGGGTGGGGGGGTTGCTTGTTAAATGGACTTGCTACGGGAAAATAGTGACACTTAGAAACTCTATGCAGCAGAGTTTTCACGAATCGTCTACTAATAAACACAGAGTTTGTGATTTCCACTAATAGTTTGGCTGCAGGAGCAATGAATGTCTCAGTTGAGCAAAATGTTGCTGCCGGCAGCATTATCACTAGGCATCTACGCAAAGGAGTTAAAACACTATACTTTCCATAATGAGTATATCTAGTATCCAGTTGAACAAACCTAGCCTTTTGATTTTTTCAATGCATTTTACCTAATCTTCTGTATGCTTTAGAACAGTTTAGTAGAGTTTCACACAGTGATTTTTGGATATCTGAAGAATGCCGAATGCATTGGTATGCTGTGAAAGGGGTTTGGGAAAGCCGGGATTGTTTGGAAAATAAAGCATTTTTTAATAATCCTGGCTGTGAATGTAGCCACATTATCCTGAGTGAAGCTTTGTGAATCTCACTGGACTGGTTCAGACTGTTAACAAATAGGACAACCAATGACTGTTTAATGTTACGAACATGACAGTGGAACTAGTCGTCAAGGCTTTGTAGTAGATGTTGTCAATGTATGTAATGGGCAGGTATTGATGAGCACTTGGTTTAGTTTTTGAGTGTAGCGGGTGTTGTTTGTGTGTAATGGGCAGGTATTGATGACTCTTTTGGTATTGCTTAGTTGTTGAATGGAGCGGGTATTGGCTGTGTGTGTAATTGTGTGTAATGGGCAGGTATTGATGACTCTTTTGGTATTGCTTAGTTGTTGAATGGAGCGGGTATTGGCTGTGTGTGTAATTGTGTGTAATGGGCAGGTATTGATGACTCTTTTGGTATTGCTTAGTTGTTGAATGGAGCGGGTATTGGCTGTGTGTGTAATTGTGTGTAATGGGTAGGTATTGTTGAGTGCTTTGGTTTAGTTGTTGAAGGTAGGGAGTATTGGCTGTGTGTGTAATTGTGTGTAATCGGCAGGTATTGTTGAGTGGTTGGTTTACTTGTTGAATTTATTGGGTGTTGGCTGTGTGTAATTGTGTGTAATGGGCAGGTATTGATGAGCACTTTGGTTTGGTTTAGTTGTTGAATGTAGCGTTATTGGCTGTGTGTGTCATTGTGTGTAATGGGCAGGTATTGATGAGTGCTTTGGTTTGCATTAGTTGTTGAATCTAGCGGGTGTTGGCTGTGTGTGTAATAGGGGTGCACCGATATAAAAATCTCTGCCCGATACCGATTTCAAATAATTTAGGCAAACCAGCCGATGCCGATATTGGTACCAATATTTTGGTAGCTCTGCTTCCATAAGTTTTATGGTCAACTGTTTAAAAACTTGCCATTCTAAAAAACACAATTTTAATTGCACAACTTTAAAGTAATGCAACAAAGTGCTATCGGAGGAAAAAAATTGGGACAAACCTGGCATTACTTTGCAGCTTTACCAAGGTTTTACGCACCTTGTGCATTCATTTTAAAGCTGTAGTATGAAAATGTATTTTAGAAAGATATCGGGGAACGGTCATGCTTAGTTGGCAGCAATCATAGAAAGAACTGTTGTGAGAGAAATCCAGCACCACACACAGTCTTATACCCTAAAATTCTGCATTTGAAAACCAACGATTTGGCCTGAATTTTGTCTTCAAAACAAAGTGGCTTTTGACATAAACGAAAAGATACGTTGTGAACTCATCAACAGTGAGATTGACCTTGCCAGTTCATGAGCTATCACGGTGCTATTTCACGCAAAGAAAAAGAAAAATGAATTGGATAAAGCTCACTCGAAAACTGGACTAAACATAGGTGCTCATTTTAGAAGGTGGCGAGATGTTCGGGAGTGGATTGGTTTAAAGACAGACGTGGAGCTCCCATATTCTACTGGACAGGTAGGTCAAAAGTTTCAACACTAAGTTACCTGGACTTTCTGCTTGCGAGCCAAATGTAATTACCTATAATGAATAGTAGCTAGGTTGCTATTATTGATAACGTTACTCAGTGGCTAGTTCTTGGAAGAAGGACTGTTTTCAAACGTTATATGTCATATAGATCGTGTGAGCTTGAACCAGCTACTCGGCTATAAGTTACCATGCATGCCAGCTGTAGCCAGATAATGCCTGGTTCAGACTAATGCAACACAAACTCGGTGTTATGCAACAACTCTGCAACAATAGAAAAGATTCCGTTGTTTTACCTGGACTTTTAGCTGACATTTTTACTGTAACGTTAGCTATACCAGTCAGTAATCCTGCAATTGTATCTAGAAAACTTGCACGTTCAAAACGAGGTCTGTGGAAGCAGCGGGGTGGGGGGTTTGTCTCTTTCTCTGGGGGCAGGTCCAATAGATGTTATGACTTTGAAATATTTTGACAACAAAAGTGACAGTTGGAAAAAGTTGTGTACTCCAGCTTCCAACAATCCTCTGACCTTTGCAAAATAGTAGAACATCATTTGGTTAATATTTGGTTTGTTAATATTTGGGTGTCCGTCCCTCGCGTTAAAGCGGTTTCTCATTTTAGGTGGTGCCATGCTCACGTTACCTATCCATTGTAGTAACTCCCCGTAAGTCGCATCACTGGGGAAATAGTCTAGGAAATAGCGTGCAAACTTGTTCAAACTGATCAATCACAAAATTTGACAGCTAACATTCGCTAGCTCGCTATGAGAGGCAGTATCCATGTAACACTACTTTATTATTTAAATAGAGTTGATGCAATAATGTTACATTGGATTACGGAGGTGACGTTGAACCATAAACATTAGTGTTTCCCCTATAATATATATACGAGAACCAACACCAGGCGAACAAAATCATTATTTTTAATGCCGAAAATAAGGCAAATATTTATTAATTAGGAAATCAATAATCATTTGTTTATTTGTTATCATTTTTTATTTTCGGCATTTAAAAAAAAGTATTTGGTTGGCCTGGTGTTGGTTCTCGTATATAGGGGAAACACTGAATATGGAAAACAATGTGCAATTACTTTTTTATCTGACGGGCAAATGAAAACCAACTCATTGGCAGATATATCGGGGCATCCCTAGTGTGTAATTGTGTGTAACAGGCAGGTATTGATGAGCACTTGGTTTGGTTTAGTTGTTGAATGTAGTGAATGTTGGCTGTGTGTAATTGTGTGTAACAGGCAGGTATTGATAAACTCTTTGGTTTAGTTGTTGAATGTAGCGGATGTTTGCTGTGTATATAATTGTGTGCAATGGGCAGGTATTTATGTATTTATGAGCTCCTTGGTTGGCTTTTCAGGCCCTTATCAGTGTGTTTGCAGCCTCCCACCCCTTGGCCTCCAGCATCACCTCCAGCATCACCTCCAGTCTGGCCTCCAGCATGTGCTCGGACAGCTCCTCCCCGACTGCCCTGTCCACGATGAACGTGAAAGCCACGCCCTTCTACCCCGGGAGCAACACTGTGGAGTCTGTTATAGGTACGTTACAGACCTGATGCTTTCTCACTCCTCTGTGCTGATTTCGAGGACTGCATCTGCATCTGCTTCTGCCTGTGTTTGTGGTGTGCTTCTAGACATCGCATAGTTTTGGAGCTTTGGAGTGTGCTTTTCCAGGTGAATGAATGTCTGGACCATGAGCGCTGTGTCAGTTTAAAGGGGAACTCTAGCCTAATTGTTTGTTATGTTGAATGTTGATTACTCCACTGTTGAAAGGTAGCATCTGTAACACTCAATCTGACCTATGTGCCATAACAGTGTCATGAAACGCTGAATGTGTCATTCATCTGTGTTCTAAATTTGTTTCATTATGGCAGTGTTATGGCATTGGTCTTTAGGGTAATGTCTTGTTATGTCATGCATATAACAGAATTTTGTAGGCTTTATGGCACAGAATTCAGGGAGAGAGACTTAGAGAGGGGGGAGCGAGACCGAGAGAGAGAGAGTATGAGGAGGGAGGAATGGAGAGAGAGGGAGAGGGAGAGAGCTGGCAGTCAGCGATCACATGACCAGTTGGCTGTTAAGTGCGTATGCGTGGGCGAGTGTGTGAGCGGTCGGCCGTGTGAAGACTGGGCTCTAAATCCCTGGCTGCGGCAGACAGTGAGTCAGCACTCATCAGGGGAATACTGGCTGCGTTTCCACAGATCCCAGGTACTCTGCGTTTTTGCATCGCCCTTCAGGAGCACTGACTGAGTTACTGAAACGTGCGACTGCAGCAGACGAACGGATGTGTCGTAGAGCATGTGCTCAGCGTCAGATTAAAAATGATTGCGAGCTGTGCATGCGCTCGCTTTGACCTTTTCTTTGACATGGTTGCCGTGATAAAAACCGGAATGTTCTCATTTAATGATCATCGGAATGTTAACGCTTGTGTTTCTGCAACTTCAGCTCTGCAGCTGGAATTGACGTGTCAGAAAAATGCATTGCTGCTTCTCTTTCAGGTTCTGCGCTTGACCTGAATTTCCGCGACATCAACGTTGCATCGCTCGATAAAGAATTAGAGGAACAAGAAAACAATGGAATTGGCTTAACAAGTAAGAATCCTGTTCATAATTCATAGATGGTTATAATTGTAAACTGACAGCCAGCAGGTTACCAGCCTTTTTGTAAGAAAGCCGTTTACTGTGAGAAGTGTGCAGCGTGGAATAGGTGAAGTGGGTGTGTTTTCCTTGCATCGTGCCTGTGAACTCACTCTATTTGGTCCAATAAGAGACCTGTCACTCGAGCCCCACACAAGCTCGTTCACGGCATGATGTCATCGCTTTGCTTCATCGAAAGAGCAGTGTGACTCTGGTTCGGATGAAGTTCCTGGTTCTCATACATTGAGTAGTTATGAATAGACACATGGATGTTAACTTAAACACAGTATGTTCTTTCACTGAGGATGCAAATTTAGGTCAATGCCAAAGCACAGCCAAAATGGCACCTCTCCACTTCCTTTAGCAACTACAGAAATATCCTCACAGGGCTGGTTCAGACCCTCACCTGTAACGCTACTTGTAATTCCTCCATAACCTAATTCTGATACATGCAATGCAATAAATTGTTTAAAAAAATATTTTCAGCTTAAACTTTGTTTATTGTTAGCAGTCAGATAATTAAAAAAGAGGATCGATGGTAGTTGGATTGGATTTTTATTAAGCTGAGATATCACTTACAGTGCCCTCCACTATTATTGGCACCCCTGGTAAAAATGAGTAAAAAGGGTTATAAAAAATTCACCGTTTGGTCAATTACCTTAATCTCACACTGAAAAAATTAGAAAAATCCAACCTTTAATTGAAGTAAATTTATTTATTACGAGAGAAAAAAAGCCCTCATCAAGAAATAATTATTTTTAACAAAACCACGTGTGCGACAATTATTGGCACCCCTGCATTTATATATAGAATAAAGTAGTAATTTTTCATATTTGGTTGCATATCCTTTGCATGCCATGACTTCCTGAGGTCTGTGAACCAATAACATCAAAAGACTCTTGATATCATATTTTCTGGTACTCTAACAAGCGATACTATAACGTCTCTGCATTTGAATGGATCTCTATGGGAATTGGGGGGTGGGACTAGATTTAGCTGTAAATTATGCTGGAACAGTATGGAATACATGGTTTTTAAAATGGATGTAAGTCATCAAGGGTCTGAGGTATCAAACGAGCCTCAAACCATCACTGCTGCCAGATATGCAGTAGATATAGATGGATCACTTTAAGGGTTGTTTCTCCTGACAAATTTTCCTATTGAACTCTATGGAAAAAGTCCGGAGATGAAACCCTGTGTTCCATACTGTTCCAGTGTAATTTACGGCTAAATCTAGTCCCACCCCCCAATTCCCATAGAGATCCATTCAAATGCAGAGACGTTATAGTATCGCTTGTAGGAGTACCAGACAATAAGATATCAAGAGTCTTTTGATGTTGTTAGGTCACAGACATCAGGAGGTCATGGCATGCAAAGGATATGCAACCAAATATAAAAAATGATTACTTTATTCTATATATAAATGCAGGGCTGCCAATCATTGTGGCACATGTGGTTTTGTTAAAAATAATTATTTCTTGATGAGGGATTTTTGTTTCTGATAATAAATTTACTTCAATTGAAGGTTGGATTTTTCAGATTTTTTCAGTGTGAGATTAAGCTAATTCACCAAACGGTTAGTTTTTTTCTAACCCTTTTTACTCATCTTTACCAGAGATGCCAATAATAGTGGAGGGCACTGTATCTCTGCTCTCGCTACAGGTAGAAAGTTGACTTGAGAGCTAATTTTAATCAGGAGGACAGATACTCTTCTATGAATCAAACATAATTTTTCGGTGGAATTCCCTTTTAAGGTGTTTGCTGTTCTCCATTATTTTTGTGTGTCTACAATAGAAATAATTAAAAATTCAATGCAAGTTACAACCAGTCTGTGTAATCAATCGGTCTTCATGCAACAGGGTGGGAAACTTGCTTTACGTGCATTGTGCAATTTTCACTGAAAATCAATTCTTATTAAAATGCTTGGTAGATTAGTTAACCACTGCTGATATTCATTCATTTATACCGTTTAAAGTGATTTGCAAGTCTAGTGTTAGCTAGGGTGATCATATATTGGTTGTAATTTATTATAAGTTATTTATTTATTATATACGGTCTTTGGAACGAGCAAAACCTAACCGGACATTTTTACACCTGGACGTATTTTTTCGGTCCCAAAATTAAGAAGAAAATGTCCGGGGAAGAGAGCGTATCTAGTCAACCTAGTTATTAGCGTTACCCAGTGAGTTAGCAGCTAGGCAAAAAGACTGTGGTGGTTGTGGTGGCGGCTTGGCTCATTTAACAGACTATGGTGAAAACCTATGACAGCTTGCTACCCATTTCGAGCAGCTCTATGGGACATTTAATAATAAACGTAGTCTTGTCAAAATAGCATCTTTGCGTATCTGTGATTGATTGGCCGTCAATATAACATTAGTTGATGGCAATCGCAGGGTTACCCTATGTTCGTCCATTTGTTGTGGTGCTAGTGCGTGTACTAGCTATAGCTAGCCTTCCAAGCTCACTGGAAAGCTGGTAATTACTTTGACTCACAAAAGACCTGGACACCGCATTTCACAGAATAAATAAGTACTTAGTCAAGTCATTTTATTTATAAAGCACATTTAAAAACCCCAGGAGCTGACCAAAGTGCTGTACAAGGTCTACACATCATGCTAAAAATGCACATTGGCACAGTAAGACAATAAGTCAAAACAGTAAGATAATACAGTAAGACAACACAGCAGGACAGTACAGAAAACAGATAAGGCAGGATAACAACTATACAGAGATGTAGGCTACATAATGAGGTGTATATGATACATGTTTAAGGTTAATCGAATGCTAGTGAGTAAAAGTGCTTTTTGAGTTGGGACTTAAAAGCATCCACAGAGGGAGCAGATCTAATTGGCTGCGGGAGACTATTCCATAGTTTGGGGGCCACAAGCGCGGTCACCTCGGTTTTTTAATTTGGTGCGAGGGACGGTCAGGAGGGCCATGTTTGATGACCTAAGAGACCTGGAGGCTGACAAGGGGGTTAAAAGGTCCGTAATGTAAGAGCTGCGCCCTTCATGGCCTTGAAAACAAAAAGCAGGATCTTAAAATCTATTCTAAAATTGACAGGGAGCCAGTGGAGAGAGCCCAGCACAGGAGTGATGTGTTCTCTCCTTTTGGTACCGGTCAGGAGCCTTGCTGCAGAATTGTGGACTAACTGTAAGCGGGATATGGATGCTTGGCTGATGCCTGTGTACAAGGATGTGATAAATGCATGAATTACTTTTTCCAGATCGGCGGATGACAGGATGGGTTTTATTTTAGAGATACTACGGAGTTGAAAGAAGCTGGATTTTATGACTGCATTTACCTGCCTGTCAAATTTGAAGGCAGAGTCAAAAATCACTCCAAGGCTCTTGACATGGGGCTTTAGGTAGGTGGAGAGTTGACCTAGGCTGCTGGAAATTACCTTGGTAGATTTGGGGGGGCCAAACAGTATGATTTCAGTTTTGTTTTCGTTTAATTGGAGGAAATTGTGGGCCATCCAGGATTTTATGTCTTCAAGGCACTCTCTAAGACTGTCGAGGTTGGACATGTTGGAGGGTTTCAGAGGGAGATAAATCTGTGAGTCGTCTGCGTAGAAGTGGTAGGAGATGTTATGTTTCTGGATGATTTCAGCTAGCGGAAGCATGTAAATAGAAAACAAGATGCGGGCCAAAATGGAACCCTGGGGGACCCCATAGGGGAGACTAGCTACAGGGGAAGAGTAGCCTCCTATACTGACCGAAAAGGTTCTGTCACTGAGGTAGGAGGCAAACCAATTTAGGGCCGTCCCCCCAATACCAAGCCGGTGTTCGAGACGGTCGACGAGTGGCGTGTTCAACCATGTCGAAGGCGGCGGTGAGGTCTAGGAGGAGGAGAAGGGCGCAGCTACCAGAGTCAACGGTGAGGAGCAAGTCATTATAGATTTTTAATAATGCCGTTTCTGTACTGTGGGCTGCCCTGAAGCCTGACTGGAACTTATCTCGAAATTTGTTTTGGTCTAGATAAGGGAGCAGTTGTGACAGGATGACCTTTTCCAGAATCTTAGATGGGAAAGGTAGTTTTGAAATGGGCCTGAAATTACTGAGTATGGCAGGGTCTAGGTTTGTTTTTTTTAGGAGGGGTTCAACCATGGCATGCTTGAGGCAGGATGGAACAAAGCCAGAGGTTATAGAGCTGTTTATGATAGAGAGAATGCTGGGTCCCACTGTGTCAATGGTGTCTTTTAAGAGACGAGTAGGGACAATGTCAAGGGGGCATGTGACAGACTTCATATTAGACACGATCTCAATGAGGGATGTTAATGAGATGGGTTGGAAACTGTTAAGTTGGGCTGTGCAGAGTAGGGTGGGTGTCGGGCCGAGGGTGGAGGGCAAGATGCCTGACCTAATCATTTCCACGTTACTAATGAAGAATTTTAAGAATTCATCACATTTCGAGGGAGATGCATCTGTATTGGGAGCAGGGGGGCGGGGGGCGGGGCATGTGAAAGAATTTATCGTGGAAAAAAGGACTCTGGGGTTATGACAGTTCTTTGAGATTAAATCTGAGAAGTGCTTTTCTCTTGCCACTTTAACTGCCTCTTGATATTTCCCAAGGTAGTCTTTCAAAATTTCATAGGAAATGTGGAGCTTATTCTGTTTCCATCTGCACTCAGCTTGCCTGCACTGTCTCCTTAGGCCTCTAGTGCTGTCATTTAGCCATGGTTGAGATTTAGGCTTAGGCTTTTTCACTTTAAGGGGAGAGTCAAGTATAGAGGAGCAGGAGGAGTTAAACAGGAAAATACGTTTCTTGGTGCTGTGTTGGGGCAGGGAAGCCTCAATAGTGCAGGTATTAGGAGCAGCTATAAAGGCAGCAGCAAAGCTACTGGCAGTGGAGGAGTTAATGTGGCGAGAGGTGCGTGCAGGGAGGAGAGTTTTAGACGGGAAAACAGAAAGCAAAACATCAAATACAATCACTGAATGATCTGAGAGGCTTGGGTCAATTATTTCCAAGTTGTCAATGGGAAAACCTGATGTTAAGACCAAGTCTAGTGTATGGCCAAGTTTGTGCGTTGGACCTTTTACATGTTGGGTGAAATTAAAAGACTCGATCAACTGCATGAATTCGTTTACATAGGGTTTACAAGGGCAGCAGACATGAACATTAAAATCGCCAAGAAGCAGCACTTTATCGTAGCTAGGCATAGTCTGAGGCTGAGCTAGAAGGACAGACAGTTGTGAGATAAAATCTTTTAATGATTTTTGGGGGGTTCGATATACAAGGACTATCAATAAAGGATTCACCGATCCTACTTTGATTAGTTGCACTTCAAAGCTGGGAAAGAGTTCCGCATATAAACAGTGACAATACCAACCAACCTTATTTGAGTGGATTTAGGCAGTTATTTTTAAAGCAAGTTAGCGGGGGGGGAATTATATCCAATGGCAAGATGCTAATTGTTAGCATTGCTCCAATTCAGGATAGCTACGACAGTGAGACCAGGACGGCATCACTACAGCCTTACATACCATTGCGGGGGTAAATAAAACAATATCAAATTCTGTCCTGTTTTAGTGCATGGATGTGTTCTATGGTCTGGTATCTGTTAAGGCCGTGTTCTAGTTCATGGATGGGTGACCAAGTGGTCCAGTGGTGACCAAGGCCGGCACGCTCAGCTATCTCTAGCGTCATCCAGGGATGGCAGGGTGTCAGTTGGCCAGGATGACAGCGTCTCATCATTCACCAGCGACCTCTTCTGGTTGATCACGCAGGTCTGCCTGTTGAGCTGCACATGAAGTGTCTTTCTCCAGCTCAGCTCTGTGTGAACTGCGACATGATGAGATGCAGCACCGACATGCTTGCCTGCACTCTCCCGAGTCCACAGCAGAGGTTACATGTTGCTTGTCTTTCCCCAGGTCAGCGGTTGCTAGGCGGCTCAGCCCCCGTCAACATCCCCGGCTCCTTGCCGCACTCTTCCTCCCTGCAGTCCTCCTCGCTCTCTGCCTCTCCTCTGGGCTCCCTCTCCCAGTCCATCTTATCAGGGATGACTCCCCAGCCCTGTCAGCCCCAGGCTCCGCCCACCAAGCCCGAGCACGGCCTTCTGGGAACCTCCACCTCCTCCCAGAATTCCTTAGGTAAGAACGCAGCAAGCGCCAAGTATTCTACAGCTGCCTTCCTTTCTTTGCGTCAGCATTCTGCTTTGCCATGCCCCTTCATGAATATTCATAAGTTGCGTCACATTCAAATGTTTGGGCTTCAACGGAAGTGTGAGTATGGGACTGTGTTTCTGGTTAGCCTAAAGAGTACATTTTTCCACATGCATCCACATTGGAGGAGCCCGACACACCATGGGCCTCATTCATGAAGTTTTCCGAAATATGCACGTACAGTTATGAACGAAACGGTTTACGAAAAATTTACACCAGGTTCATCAAACTGTGTGGGAAAGGCAGGTTTTTTCGTATTCGTATACGAAGCGTGTCCACGTTATTTTGTGATTAGCATAAATGCACGCCCATGAATTGCCTTATATGGAGGCTGTCACTTCCATTTAAAGGTCCATACCTAGTCAAAATGGCCCATAAAAAGGAAAGGAAAGAGTTATTCCGACACTGAAATCGAAGTTTTATTCGCAGATGTTCAATCAAGGGAAAAAAAAATTTGTTTAGTATTGTCAGTATCGGTGTCATGAACTGGTGAAGTAAAGGCCTAGCAGGAGATAACATGTAGGCTACCATCAATGCAGGATCACCCCTCACACAAACTGTTAAAGTAGTAAAATAAAAAATGGATTGACATTAAATTGGAGGCGAAGAAACGCATAGCTGCCCCTCTACGTCTGCATCGGTCAAGCGAGCGCATTGCTTTATCGCAGCCTGGAAATAAATTAAACGTTATTCATTTTGTAATTTAGTTGGGGTTCTGTGCATGCGAGTTGTCGTTTTAAATCGAGTAATCATATAGGCTACCTTATTTTTGAATCTCTCTGGCGCATTCTAATTGCGGTTACATTGATGTGTCCCACTGAGCAAAAGCCAGAATCAAGCTCAGGTTTTGCCGGGAAATAGCCTGGCTACATTCTAACCGGTTAAAAAATTTTCATTTTTAAATCAAGTTTATCCGGTTTTTCACCTGAACGCGAGACAGCGTTTCACCAGTGGCGGCTCCTGAGCTGAAAATTGGGGTAGCGGAAAACTTCCCTTGAAACTGATTATTGGTCTTAATAATTTTTCAATCCGTTTCCTTGATTAACAATAGGCTACATCAGCGTTTAATTCACCAATTACTCAATGCCATCAAATGTAGCCGGTTCTCCTCAATTAGGCTATTAGGCAAGTAATAAAATTATTTTAACTTGTGTCGCAAAATTGTGCACATTTTAATCAACATTATAATTGTGGATACATGTGCTCTTCGTTCTCCGCACTCTTAATTCCGAAAATATTAATGGAAATTAAACTTATTAATATTAATGGATCTTAAAGCTCAGCTTTTGTTAGATTTTTTATTTTTATTTAGCACAACCTGCAATAAAAAAAAAAAAATTTATTACTTGCCTAATAGCCTAATTGAGGAGAACTTTCTACCGAGTCGCACTCTGCCACAGAATAGCTGAGCCGCATTTCTATAGGCTACAGTCTATAGTTCTATGCTTCTTCTACTCGTCTCCTAGTACTAACATATTGAAGGCAACTAGTACAATATATCCGCTGGCCGAAAGACCATATTGCACCCAAAAAATCTTATTAAATTAATTTGGATATGATTTTATTTGCCCTTTTGTCAATTATTGTCATTTTGGCGGTCGCGAGTTCCCTTTGGCGGTCCGTGAAATCATTTTGGTGGCCGTCAAATAATTTACTATGTAAGAAAAACCCTGAGCTGTATATTTTGTAAATATTACATATTACACAAACAAAACAAAAAAAACAGAGGTATGAACCGAACCGTGGATTTGGAGAATCATTGCACCCCTACTAATGAAGATCACAAACTTTACTTATGAGTTAGTTAAGCTCCTAGGCGTGTTTCATAAAGCTGCACAGCGAGCATAACATGGCGTTGTTTTGCTATGCGTAGCTGGAATACATGCTGGAATCGATAAGAGAATTGATAAGCTTGAAGGCGAACAATTCCAAGGAATCTGAAAAAACTTGGAACCGGTTCTTTACGGGAACCGGTTCTCGATTCCCACCCCTAGCTGTGAATGGCATCATTAGCTTTGTTATGATCTTCCCTGGTTATATTTTGCTTAACCTCTTGCTGCCAAACGCCCCCTAGCGGTAACACGGGTGTTACGGAAATTATTAAATTATACATTTCATTAATTTAATAATATATAATAAACTGCTCACCTCAATATTTTGATTAAATATCCTTAAGATATATCCATTCCTTCTGGGAAAGTGGTTTTTAAGCCCAAAACGTCGAGTTAAGACTTTGTAACGTTGGAAACTCAGACATAATTCCCAAACGTGTATTGCAGCTTGATGTCACACCATAAACAATGTGCTGGTAAACTGTTCTGCTTAATTGTATTTCACAAACTTTGGTTTGAAAAATCGTTATACCTTTAGACTTCAAGAAAAAATACTTTAAATCTTTCATATGGCTGTACATGATTTTTTATTTTATTTTAAACCGACCGTGCTTTTCTCCACTTCGTCACGAGTAGTTCGGCTGTGTTCAGTTTGGCATTGTGAAACTCAGCCAGTTTCTGGAGTACCAATCCCGTGGGTTAGTATATTTTAGCCAAAGGGAATTTGCACCTTATTGCAGAGTTTTATGCAAAACCGTCGTCAATTGGGTGTATTTCTTTGACTGATAGCACAATAGGCCTATCTGAATTGGGGAAAAACTCGCATCGACCAGCCTCCACTGCGAGTATTATTTGCTTTCCATTGGGGTTTTAAACTGTCTGTCAAATATTCCAGCCAATAGCGAAGACTCTTATCTTTCAGACAAGCCCTCATTCAACACAATGCCTTCGGAAGTCACGTAGATAGAACTTTGCGTAAGAGGAGGAGGCGTCCATGCGTAATGTTCGTAACAAGATGGCGCAGAGTGTTTTTAGCTTGTAGCAGCTAGCTACATTCCGTTTAGCAAAGTATAATTCATTAGGTCACGGCGGCTGTTCATCTTTTTACTTTACTGTCTCTTTCATACAGTTTTTGGTTAGTTATGTCTAGGTTATTCCGGCGTTTCTCCGTGCAGCAGGTCCTAGCACGAAGATGTTTTTGCGATCTTGTCTCAGAGTGGAGTACGGTAACAGATTTTTTTGCTGGTATACCAGTGCGAATTATACTTTTATTGCCAATTATCAAATTTTATTGTAAAACGTAAAAAAAAGAAATCATATTGAGACTTTTCTGGAACCTTGCCATTTTGCACAATTTGGCACAATTTGTGCCAACTTTGGTAACCGAAATGGTTCACCTGAAAAAAAGCTCTGTAGAATTTGAATGGTTTGAGATATTGACACCATATTTTTAGCAGAGATAGGATATTGAGGAATCACAAATAGGAGTTATTTCCTCTATAGCTCTTGTAGCTCATCAGGTAAAAAATCAGAAATTTGAATGTAGGTGCCCGTTTTTTTTGTTTTTTCACAGTTTCTGTACATAAAATGTTATAGCAAATTAAGTAGCAAAAAGTGTATGTATATGAACTATGACTGCTTAGTCATAATAGTGCAGTCAGTTCTCTGTTTTAATAAAAGCTATGAACCATATTTGTAGCCTTTACAGTTTTGAGATAAACAGCTTTGTTGGTCACTAGTAAAAACAGGTGAGAATTGGTATATTTTGCCCTTGGTATTAAGAGGTTAATAAAACTTCAAGATACTGTTTTCATTATTTCTTAGTTATAGCCTAGTGCGTTTAAGCTATTTAGCTACCCGTTTAATGGGAAATTAAAACTGGGCCATAATAATTATGCTTTGAGGCAAACATTTAAACATTTGATGGTAGAACATTGGAACAAATTCAAATAAATTCATTTAAATTTCTCTATTATGAGATATTCATTCAAACTCAGTTTTTGCATAGCGTGACAGCCCTAGCAGGCATGGGGTGGGGCACGTCTGTGCTGCTGAGTTTGATGTGGCGGGCGTGGGACGTGTCTCTATCTCTGCAGGGCTGAACGGGGGGTCTGGTAGTATTTGGGACTTTGTGAGCGGCAGCTTCTCTCCGGGCCCTTCGCCGGCATTCGGGGCCGTGTCCTCTCCCGCTGTCGGCTCGGGGAGCGCTGACCTGCCGCGGCTCCTCAGGGAGTTGGACGAGGCCAAGAGGAAAATCAAACAGTGGGAGGACGCCTGGCAACAGGTCAAACAGGTGAGTGTCATCCTCGCAGTACGTGAAACAGGTTTCTCCTCACAGAACAGGCATTTAGCGGAGATTTGCACACCACTCCAAAGTACATTCGGCTATTTTGCGCAAATGCTTATCTTGAACGACTTTCATGTTCACATTTCGACACACAATCCATTTATACAGCTGGATGATTCAGGCTAAGTACAGTTGCCTTGCTCTAAGATACAATGGCAGAGACCCAGCTTCAAATCATACCTGCAACCTTGGAGTTGCAAACTAGCGGTCAATCCTGATTTCCCCTCCCCCTTCCCCCCACAGGCCTGTGACGCCTGGCAGAAAGATGCTCGGGATGCAAAGGAGCAGGCGAAGTGCGCCGACGGCGAACGCCAGCTGGCTGTCCAGAAGCGCGAGGATGCCGAACGCAAGCTGAAGGAGCTCCAGGAGGACTTTGATACTCTCTGCCGTTCCCCTGGCGTGCCCCTCCTGCGGAGCTACGGCGAGCTGGACCAGCTGCCCCTACCAAAGCTCCACACCATCCAGAGCCAACTGCGCACAGACCTGGACCTCGTAGATGGGGTAGGAATGACCACATCTCACCTTTCACACCGACACACAGTCTAGTCCCTTATACTCTTAGGGCCAGATTTACTAAGACCATTAGCGGGTGCGGGTGTAAACATTTTCCATGCACGAAATGAATAACTCAACCAATGATTGGTGCAAAACAAATACTATGACCAGTCATTGGTCAAAATATTGGTTTTGCACGTGCTAAAAGCTTTTGCACACACTCAAGGTCTTAGTAAATCAATCCCTTAGTGACCATATCTCACCATTCAAATTGCCACACAGTCTAGTCCCATATTCTTATATTCAACAAGAGTCACACAGGTCAGAGACTGCATGATATTGTTTAGTTATATTTAGTTTTGAACTTGTTACAGACTGAAGGACTGATCAGTAAATGGTGCAGGTTGTAAGGTTTAGCTTGTATGTCGTAAACACTGTGTGAAATGCCAGCATGTGCACTGAATGTGTTTATTCCACCTTCCTGAGGTGTGACGCCCACTAATTTTTGTTTTCTCAACACACAGGTAATATATCAGCTTCAGTCAAAGAAATGTATAGTATGCCAAAAGCATGATCGTTCCGTAGTCCTGCAACCTTGTCAACATTATGTACTTTGTGAGAACTGCGCACCTAGCAAAACAGAATGTCCTTACTGCAAGACAAAAATACTCAAGTGGTGATGTAGACCTGTCCAAGGTACTATTTATGGTTTCAGCCCTTTGAAGAACTATGAATGCGTACATAATGCTTACAATTTAAAAACAGCTTTTTTTTTTTCTTCCAGTATTTCATGTAGTGATTGAATTTGATAGTTTTATTAGAAATCAAGCAATGATGTTTGACTGACACATGGTTAGGTCCTGTAATTTTTCAAAATATTTTGTTTTCTTTTTAATAACAGATCATTGAAACATTTTGGAAGGCTTTCGGTTGACCTATTTTGTCTCTCTTTAGTATTTATATTTACTAGGCCCTTGTGTGACTGTTAATGTTTTCATTTGAAAAGTATCAGTCAAACATTGTTGTAGCTACTAGTCATGTGAATTTCTTTCTTGTAAAAGCACTTTGTTGATCTGGGAATTTGTTCAAGGTTACTCTAGAAAATTGCTTTAAGCTGCTTCATAGTTTTTTTTTGTTGGTGGGGGGGGGGGGGTGATTTTTTAAGATGTATATTTTTTACTAAATATGCTAATGTATGAAGCTTTTGTTTGTGTACTGTGAAGAATAATGGGATATTTCATATTTCTTACTGTTTATTCATGGTATAGTAAATATATTGTTAGCTTTCATATAAAGAAGTACTAAAAATAGATATTAATAGTATTGTTTGACTTGCTTAGGATTTTTAAATTTTTAACTAAAAGTGCAGACTTTAATGCGTTTAAGCATAACCAGCAGTCATGATATCAGTAAGGCACATACAGTATGCTAAAGCATTTAGGAAATCAATCGCCATTTTTGTTGTTATTTTATTGTTGGTTGTTTAGTGGTTAGACCCAAATGCTGAGGTAGTCTGTGACTGTCGGGTGAGAGTGTGTTTAGCAGGACTCCTAGTTTCTCTAAATTGTTGAGTAGAAAATCACTGATACTCGACTCGCTCAAGTGCCTTGCCTTAACTTAAGCCTCTGTGAGCAATTTAAGATTGAAGTTTTTTTTTAAACTATAGATAATTAATCGCTTGTGCAAATTTCTGGAAAATGTAATTCATTTTTACTTTGCAAATGAAGTATATTCAGTACCGTGTATACTGGCTCATTCTGATGCACAACTCTTTCTGCAGGTGGAAAGTGTACAGACAGAGTAACCCTGTCAGTGCCTGTGCCCTGCCATCAGTTTTAAAACCCCGTCCCCATTTGTCGTGTCTAAAAGGGCATTGGTGCTGTTTTTGGTGATCATTGGTGCAGTATTCTGAAAGCGTTGAGCATCCTTTCGTTTAAATGTTACGGGCACACAAATTGGGAAGCAAATTAATGTACATGTTTTGAACTATGTCAAAAAAAAAATTTAACTGCCAATGTTTGCAGTAGTCTTTTTTAAATGCTGAAAAGCAACATTCCGTAACGCCTTTACGGAGGACATGTGGAATCTGTAAACCGTGTTGTCAGATACGACAGTGTAATGTGCTTAGGTTAATCTAATTGAAATGACCTTCTACTGTGTTCAGGAACAGTGTATTTCTATATGTTCTTAGACCCTGTCCTTTAATATTTACAGCAATCAGTATGTTCAGCAAGGCAAAAAAGTTATTGAATTATTTCACAGCCTGAACAGGGACAGGAATTCTCTTGCGTCAGCACAAGTATTTGAAATTGTACAAAGCTCGGCGTTGTCCACGTTAGGTGCATCATTTGGCAGGAGAGAAGATTGCTTCTTTGTGGATTCTACTTCCTGAAAGAAGAGAGTTCAATCTACAGCTGTGGGAGTGTGTCAGATACTGAGGAGTGTGAAGAGACCGTATTTAAAGCTGTACAAGTTCCCCGTGTCCACTACGAATTCTGTGCATCTTTCGCAATCCACTTTGTGCATACAGCTCACGTTTTTTTATAAGGTTAGGGAAAGAGATCAACAGGCTAACAATACTAGTCCTACTGCATGTATTGGAATATATTTCAGTA
The DNA here is from genome assembly GCA_029718625.1 of Synaphobranchus kaupii. Taxonomy (NCBI): domain Eukaryota; kingdom Metazoa; phylum Chordata; class Actinopteri; order Anguilliformes; family Synaphobranchidae; genus Synaphobranchus; species Synaphobranchus kaupii. The sequence continues at coordinate 1,003,654 of CM056387.1, read as the reverse complement.
GACTGCACTGCCAGACAAGCTTTGATTAACATTTCCGTTGTGTGACATGGAAGGCTTAGAAATTTTAGCAGCAAAACTTCCATTACATATTGTCTAAAATGTACATACATGCACATATTGTTCAAAATGTACATTGTATTTGCGTGACGCATAGGAATTTGCACACCAAGCTTTTGTCAGTGATTAGCGGTCATGCCACCACAGAATGTCATTTAAATCCAGCATTTCTCAGTTCTCTCATCAATTGGAGGAATAATAGATGTATGTGTAGAGTTAATGAAAGCTTCTGTAAAACTACATGGTTTAACTGACCCAAATAATTAATTTTGTTCTGGCTTAATATTTCAGACCTTTTCCCTGGGAAGCTATTGAGAAAGTATTGCTTACTAATGTAGATTTAAATCAATGAACCAAAGTGCTGTAACCAGTAGTTTCTTCTTGGTGTTGCTTTCAAAGGTATGTATACAAATATTAAACAATTGCAGTTAGTATAGTAAAGGTAAATGTATTTCATGTTTAATGAAGGAAGAAGAATCTATGCCAACTGTTTTTGCTGACAATATTAATGGACTGTTAGCCCATTTTGTAGTTTGCCAAAGACCTTTACTATTTTACGATATTTTTTTTTTTTATTACGATTTTTATTTTAATATTCTAAGCAAGAAATGGCTGGAAATCAGATTTTGAGAACTGACAAAACCTGATACCTTATTTAAAATAATGTGTGCATTTGTATCAACTATAATGGCAACAAAATATAATGTTGTTGAAACACGATTGTGGTTTGTACATAGATATTGAATGCACAAATTTTACCTTGATTTAAACTGGCAGCAGTCCATAGTGAAGGAAATATTCTTTTTTTATCATTATTATTCTTCAGTGGCCATATCGATTTATTAATTTAATTTTTTGTGCTAAACTGTTACTGGTAAGACTTTATACTGAATATAAATGGTTGTGCACTGTTATATTCTGTCAGTATGATAAAGTGTACACTTGGACTGTACGGTGCTTTCCTTAGTGCTCAAGTGACTGGTTGATTGAATCCATGCTTGCATACACAGCACATTTGCTCCTCAAAGATTCACAGCATGTTTTTTTGTCTTTTTAGATGAAAATGTAATGTTTCTCTTGGAGGATGAACATTGTTGTGATCTGAGGAGGATTTTGTGCTCTCCGTGATCTGCACTTGCCTGGCTATGCAGTGGCTGATAAATGCTACCATGTTCAGTGCTTGCCTGGCTACACAGTAGCGGATAAATGGTACCACGATCGGCACTTGCCTGGCTACACAGTAGTGGCTAAATTCTACTATGGTCGCCACTTGCCTGGCTACACAGTAGTGGCTAAATTCTACCATGGTCGGCGCTTGCTTGGTTACACAGTAGCAGCTAAATGCTACCATGGGAAGCGCTTTCCTGGCTACACAGTAGCAGCGAAATGCTATGGCTAGAGCTGGTGGCAGTTCCGGCCTCCTCAGATTGCTATTACAGACAGTTAGGGTTTACAGGGCACATTCCCTGTCGTCAAACCAACTCACTCCTAGCTATAGCATGCTCCCTAGGTCTGCTACCCTGTGTACACGGGCTTTGAGGGACAACCCCCTTCTAAACCAACTGTTCCTTGCTCTGTGACAAACTGAAAAAGGGTGAACTTAAACATTTTATACATTTTATATTTATTGAATGTATTAGCCCCTTTTAGAGGAAATATACTCGCCCTCAAATTCAGTAATATTTTTATGCGTATATGCAGTATTTAAAATTTTAAAAATTGAGGCAATGTTGCTGTGTGCAGCAGACAATCGATGAGGGTCAGGGGTCTCGAGTTCATGCCCTTTGTGTTTGTTCCCTGTAGAGATCCCTGTAAGCTGTTCCTTATGTTTGGTGCTTCCTCGCCCCACCTCCTATTTCTTCCTGTAAGCTGTTCCTTATGTGAGGGGCTTCCTCGACTGTCTCTCCCTGTAAGCTGTTCCTTATGCACGGGGGTTCCTCACCACACTTCCTGTCTCCCTCTAAGCTGTTCTTTATATGAGCTGCCTCCTCGCCACACTTCCTGTCTCACCCTGTAGGCTGTTCCTTACACAAGCTGCTTCCTCGCCACACTACCTGTGTTTCACCCTGTAAGCTGCTCCTTATGCACGGGGCTTCCTCGCCACACTTCCCGTCTCTCCCTGTAAGCTGTTCCTTATGCGAGGGACTTTATCTCACTGTAAGCTGTTCTTTCCTGAATATTTTCAGAAGACACTGAAATTTACACTAATGGTGCCATGGCTATGATTTATTCCAGATGCCTTGCGTAGTAGGCCTCAATGTAAATGCCTGTGTGCAAAACACTGGTGCATCCTCTACAATTGGTTGTAATCGATCATTCCCGTGATAAAACTCTTCACCTTTAATGTCAAATGTGTCAGTGTCTTTGACTCAAGATTTTCTTGGCATGTCAACAGTGTGGCAAAAAACCTTTATGGTATAGCAGGTGGAGCTTGATGAGGTTGGGCACTGAACCATATCTTACAAACCCCCGTACCAGAACCACCACCCGGTTGATCATACACCTCTGTTAACAGAGCAGTAGGTTACAAACATTACATTTCAACTTATAATGTCTCCTACTGTCTGTATTGGCCATTACATGGATACGTCAAGTCTCATTATCACCAGCTGCAGCTGATGTACTTCCTGGTTTCACTGTATTGCAGTGCATTGGCTAACCCTTTCAGAAGGATAAACTAAACTCACCGGGCAACTGATGCTAAAGAAAAGCACATAATTGGAAGCTTCACTGTTTGCAGTGTGTAATTTAGCTGTAATATTCATGATGTTCTACTGTGGATAATCCTTTTCTCCCATTCCCGTGAATTCTTTTGTATTAATATTGTAATTACTGCATCGGAGGATATTTATGCAATCTTGTTGAAAAAAATGGCGCTGGTTGCATCTAGAATTCACAGGAATTTCCATTATAAAAATAAAACAACGTGCAGCATTAACTATCAAAAAGGTGTTTTAGGTAAAGGTTAAATGATGTCTGACTTACTGGAACTACTAGTAATAGAGTTGATTCTTACATCAGAACCCTGATATTGAATGTATCATTCCAAATTGGACATTGGCCACTGGAATGAGGTGGATCGGTTAAGCTATTATGATGTAGCATTAGCTTTCTGAACGGATATATATTATACAAATACATTTCTAAGACTAAGACTGCAGTTTTCAGGTTTGTGTGTTTATTAGCCAGTGGCAGAGGGGTCCAGAAGGTAAAGTTAAATTTTCTCAGGGTTTTACAGTAATAACTGTAGAATAAAGAAAGGTGTTGAGTTCCTACAGACTTTAAACTGCATTTCACAGAAAAATTTGATTGGAATAAAATGTTTATTATATAGCAGAAAACATCCCATATTTTGGTACAGTATGTATTGATATATAGAATTCCTTATATTAGTGTTTTAATTAGTGTTTAAATATTCCTAGAAATATTACTGTCAGTATATTAATTTGTATATGTGTTGTCAATATACAACCTTAATGACATATTATTGGGAATTTTCCTGTGCTTAATTTATGAAAGACCTTACAATAGCTGAGTGTCTAGAACCGATTGAATACATGAATGGCTTTTTTTTTTCTTTAAATGATAATGTAGAAGGTATTATTTATAATGCATAATCATTTACTTGTAGTGCATTGTTTAAAATGTTAACACTTGTTCAAATTTTTACACTATAGCATTTATGCAATGGTTTACAGAATTCATGGAATTATTTTTATTATCATCATGGGAATTAAAATGATTTTTGATCTTAAACCCCTGTGTTTGTCATTGTTTTTCAAATACTTTTCCTCAAGTTTTTTTTTAATCATGGGTACTGGGCCACCTTCTGTGTTCAAAAAATATGGTCTGTGGATATAAAAACACAGTTAAAATACAGGGCAGACATATCCCTAAATAAGAGATATCAAAGTCAGTACAGGGAAGGCATGTCCATAAATCAGAGATATCTAACATGGTACAGGGAAGGCATATCCCTAATCTCATATCAAAATCAGAACAGGGAAGACCTATGCCTAAATCAGAGATATTTAAGTCAGTACATGGCAGACATATCCCTAAATCAGAGACATCAAAGTCAGTACATGGCAGACATATCCCTAAATCAGAGATATCAAAGTGAGCTTGTGGCTGTCAGCTGACAGTTTGGTCAAAAGAGAGAAGGACAGCAACTCAGTCTATTGTTTTATTTGGGCACGGACGCGTTTCGGCATACCGCCGTCGTCAGCGATGCACGCTGACGAAGGCGGTAAGCCGAAACGCGTCCGTGCCCAAATAAAACAATAGACTGAGTTGCTGTCCTTCTCTCTTTTGACCTTATATACTCAACTAAGGATTCAGCACCGGCAAAACGGTTATTACACAAAGTTGAGCACGTTTTTACTATTTCTCAGCTGACAGTTTGGGCCTTGGAAATAAGGTGTGGATTTTTTGTCTCCAGGAAACGCACTGATAACCAGCAGATGCAGCGGCTTTCCTGGTTTTGTGTTTTGAGATCGGCGCCCTACAGGATGGACAGCACAACCTTGCATCACACCGTTTGTCTGCTGTACCATATGATCAGAGGGCAGGCTGACAGAAAGAAAATCCCAGATTACACAGTGGTCTTGAAATTGGTGAAAAGGACACAAAGCTGTCTTGTTAACCGGTGGCAGATGGATTAGTCTGCCACACTAATTGGCTGCCAGTCCCAGTGCAGACAGTCTGGCACAATATGGTTGTCTTGGTCATGCCAGCCAGACCAGGAGGTTGGTTTGTTCTTAAGCTGGTCGTGGACTTCCTGTGAAGAGTCCTAACTACGTACGGGCTTGCCCTCCTTTTGTATTATTGCTTTATTCAGACAGGGAGAAAGCAGGTGATGTGGAAGGAACGATGGCTCAGGAGATGACATGGCGGGATGGCTCAGGAGATGACATGGGATGGCTCAGGAGATGACATGGCGGGATGGCTCAGGAGATGACATGGCGGGATGGCTCAGGAGATGACATGGCGGGAATGAAAGCCCCGTCCAAGGGAAGGTCTGGGGTGGTTGTGTATGGCTCAAGGGTTGGCCGCCCCACACACTACCACACAGCTTGCTGACGAGTACCTCTTAAATAGTATAATAATATAATTGCTTTGGGGTGTGAGTACATCTTTAATAGGCTATTACGATATTGGTTTCAGTGGGGAGTACTTCGTTAATGGTCTATTATGATATCTGTTTGTATTGGGGAGTGAGTGCCGCTGCTCACAGGAGGAGGAAAGGGGAATGATCAGCCTCTTCAGCCCTGACATTACCAGTAAGTCCGCTTCGTTTAACAACAGTCTGAGGATGTGTCATGGCTGACTTGGGTGATATAGGAACTGTTGCTTGGGCAGTAAAGGTTGTGGGTCTTCTGGGGCCTCATTTCCAGTAATGAGGAGGAGTGGTGATCAACTTCAGCCTCAATGATGCTTTTAATGAATGAACTTAGCCGGGTGCATCATTATAATGAGTGTGTCCCAAAATCCCTAGTGTGGGTTTCTGCAGGCTGTTACGCTCCATTTACTGCAGGAGCGTCCATTTTCTTTTAGCTCCCCTGCTAGTGCATTTGAGTTTTTATACCAGTCTGCGCCACTAGCATGGGTACCATAACGAAACTGATGGCGTACAACGTCCGCTCCACTCCTGGTGTAAACCGGGCGTCACAGAGATTTATTCTACTTTTCCGCCATTGAGCAGATGCCCTTATCCGGAGCTACTTACTATGCAAACACAAGCACAAACATCAGGGATCCAAGTGCAGTAATTCCCTAGAGGGGGAGAGTACAGTGCCAAGAGAGACAGCAAGTGCAAGAAGTGCAGACTCCATTGACAACCTGCCAACCACCCTACTGAACATTAAACTATCATTAAAGTTATGCAAACAAGAACAGAACTACCCAAATGGGCATTTAACTATTAACTAAACAACAGCAAAGAACCACAGGCCCTGGAGAAAGAGAAAAGTTGCACCTAGTCAGCTGTTAGGGCTGGTAAAGGTGTTGAGTGCCAGAGACTTTGACATATCCAGCCTGGACTGACTTCTGAAAATAAGCGTAGGACTGTACAAGTGTGCAATCCGTACAATGGCTTTTTCACAGAGAAAAAGCACATTTTTGTTAATGGACCAAGCAGGTTGTTTTTTTTTTTTTTCATGATGCCAGCGCTGGTGCTTGTTTTGTGTACAGGGCACCTCTCCGGTGCGATGGACAAGGACACAGGCCTCTAAGCTGTGGGAATTCAGCTCTGTATAAACAGTGTCAGCAGGTAAAGTCTGTGTAATCTGGCAACGATCCGCTGCAGGGACCATAGATATAGAACCATAGATGTGACATATGTCATAGTTAGTGGCAGAATTTTTGAGACCATACCCAGGTAAGATGGTGACCAGTAACCATGGTTTTATATCTATCAGCCAATCATCAGCTATCTGGCTTCTGAGACCCGATTGACATCACAGTGGGTTAGAAAGTACATGACTCTTTGCCATAGGTTCCTATTATACAGTACCTGTACCCAGGTAAGATGGCTGCCAAATTGTTCCATTTCAGAATTACAAATTCCTATTGCATTACATGATATGTCATATCTATGGTTCTATATCTATGTCAGGGACTGCGTCATCTTTTCCTGTTTTCGAACAGGTTTGTGTGCATTTATGGCCAATACGGTCTTATGGGGCTCTATAATTTTTTGCTAGCGGATAAACCAATTTCAGTAAAACTTTTAATGACTTCATATACTCATATTGTCCCGCTAGGCTAACTGGTTAAGCATGAAGCCAAAGCAGGTGACAGCATTGTTCCTTTACAGAGCAAGGATGAGATGGAGGCCCTCAGGCAGAGCACAACTATGTAGGACTGTGAGCCATGAGCCAAAATGGAGGCTGCTTCATTGGAAGAACTCCACTCAGGGATCCAGGTTCCTCCTTGGAAGGCCGCACTGCCCTGCTGATGGAGCAGCTCTGGGGCTCATCCTCCCTGCCAGAAGGGGGCAGCCTCTCGCTGACAGCTGCTCCAGGAGGAGGAGCTGCTTCCTCTGCCTCAGCAGGTGTGAGGGCATCAGACGACAGGCAGCTTGGCAGGGAGAGCCACAGGCCTTCATCACCAACATAAGCACACACACACAAACCCCCAGCACAGACACTGCACACTCATCTGAATGGACAAAACTGTCTGAAACTGTTTCTAATTAATAATGCATATTTAGCCAGAAGTACTCCTATCAAATTATGTATGAGAAATCATTGGTCTGTGAAATACTGTTAGGTTATGATGACTGAATGAAGACAAGGGCCAGGCAGATAAAGAAACTCCCACACTGAGACCACAGGAGCGTGCATGAAGGAGAGATGAAAGCGTTGGGTAATGTGTGACCCTAGCATAGCGTGTATTCTTACCTCAGTGTGAGGGCTTGACCAGGGCCTGATCAGCATAGTGGCAGGACTGTGTTTGCTTTTCTTTAAAGAAGACGTTAAGCACTCTAATGTGGCTCTGGTTTGTTTGCTTTCTACCTTGGATAGGATATGGCCCTGCATTCAAATCTGAAATCAACCTGTATTTGCTAGAAAAATAAACTAAAGTTCACCTTTTTTTGCACTAGGGCACAGCCATAGGAATAAGCTAGGCTGTGATGTCATTTTGTTGGTTTATCTCGGCTGCTCAATGTATTCTTATTGCAAGATGGCTGACTTCTAATGAGCTCAACGAGGGTCCTTTTGTATTGCCCCAGGATGCTCAAATGAGTATTACCAAACAAATCTTTGGATTTCAACTTCAGATTTGAATGCAGGACCATATCTTATCTAAGGTAAAAAGCAAATGAACCAGTCAATATTTGGGGGGGGGGGGGGGGTTTGAAAAAACTGGGTTTGTAGCTTTAGCAGAATGTTTGGGATTGTTGTCTTGTTGTAGAATGAAGCATCGTCCAATGGGTTTGGAGGCATTTTGCTTGAACTTGAGCAGATAGATGTTTCTGTGCACTTCAGAATTCATTCTGCCACTGCTATCAACAGTTACATCATCGATGAAGACAAATGAGCTAGTACCTGTGGCAGCCATACATTCCCAAACCATAACACCCCCACCACCATGTTTCACAGATGAGGGGACTAGATGCTTTGGATCTTGGGCAGTTCCTTTTAGCCTCCAGACTTTGCTCTAGCCAACACTCTGATACAAGTGAATCTTGGTCTCATCTGTCCACAAGACCTTTTTCCACAACTCTGCAGGCAATTCTAGGTGCTACTTAGCAGACTGTAACCTGGCCATCTTGTTTTTGCGGCTAATTAGTAGTTTGCTTCTTGCAGTGTAGCCTCTGTAGTTCTATTTGTGAAGTCTTCTGTGGACAGTAGTCACTGACACATCCACACCTGCCTCCTGAAGTGTGTTTCTGATCTGTCAGACAGGTGTGTGTTTGTTTCTCGTCACGGTGAGAATTCTTGGCCTACCAGGCCCTTTGAAATTATTGAGCTCACCAGTGCTCTCTTTCTTCTTAATTAATTTCCAAACAGTTGATTTTTATTGAGCCTAAGGTTTGGCCAGTCTCTGACTGTTTTTCTTATTTCTCAGTTACGTATTAGCTTTTACGAACCTCCTGACAGTAAATCAGCTTATGAGTAACGTTAGCATAGCTAATCGACCAACATCCACAATGTAACTTTACCAAAGTCCCATTTTACTGGAGGGCGTCAGCAAAGCACAGTAGCCCATGTAAACACATACAATTAATGTTTTAACACAGATGGTGCTCCGAGGGCTCATGTAAAACGTTAGTATGCGGACAGGCGTATTTGGCTACTAAGAAAATGATAGCAACAACCAGTTGACAAATTTTGAATAAAAAACACATTGAAGCAACCGAGCTAAGGGAATAATAAAGACCGGGTTACACGGATGGTCCGCACGTCTTAAATGGTCATACTGAATTTGGCGTCAAATTAGCTTTACATGAGATAGGAATCCGCTTCTATACTCCAAGAAGATCTCCGCCTTAATGAAAGCGTAGGACGCCAGTCACGCAGCGGAGCTTGCAACAGCACACAAGCTAGAATATTCACGCAAAAACAACCGTGCAAAACATTTTAAGCAGGGCAAGCCTAGGTTAGTCTAGGCATGGCTAGCAGCAGCAGGGCGTGGCAGAATGACAGCAAATTTCTTTTAACACAAGCCGTAAGCAACAAAGAGCAGCGCACCAGCATTCAAGCAGTACAGAGAGAACTAATTCTTGGCTTAAAAAGGGCACTCAGTTAGAGGTGTGTGCATTTGATTGGTTGAGTATGGGACGCGAGATTGCTAGTCGACCATGGTCAGCTACAGCGAGAGGTTCTCCGACAGAACTTGTTTTGCGCACTTCGTTCGCGGCGCTCCATTTATTTCCTTCACATTTTGGCAAATTAATCAATCTCCATTAAACTAAGAAAAGGTTTAAGAAAAAGTGTAACACTTGAATTTACTTGAAAGTTCAGGACAAACATTGATTGAATACAGGCCTTAGTGTCTTTCAATAATTAATTATTCTTATTGAATAGCCAGAACAGTGATGATAATAATAATTATTATTATAATAATAATAATAATAATATCAAACTTATTTATATGGCACCTTTCATACCAAGTTGTTTCTAGCCTAAAGTGCTTCACAGGAAACAAAGGAAAGATGGATGAAGGAACATATAAAAAATTTTAGGGAAGATATTTAAATGTTTTGCATGCTTCATCAGTGTAATTCTATCACACAAGTCTGTAATTCAGAAATACGTGGCTACAAGTCTCCAGTATCTGACCTGGTTCATGTCCCTTTAATTGTGGCAAGCTAATATTGTTTGCTGTCATAATCATTTGTAGAAGTCAATATTTAGTCTAATCTCATTCCTACCGGAACACATTGGACCCTCTCCTCTCTGTAACATTTATTTAAGAGGGAAAGTAAATATTCTTTTTGTTTAATCTTACCTTCAGTTTTAAGTTCAAAAGAATAAAGTTAACACTGAGGTGTACAGACACACATGCACACACACTGGGAATACACACTATGGCTTTGAAGCTTTCAAGCATTTAATGTCAGCATTGCAAAAGCATTTAAACAGTATGTACATCACATTATTTCCTGTATATTAATTATCCTCCACTGCACAGTGGTGGATTGACCAGTATCCTACAGAAACAGAAGAGCTTATGGCAACAATGTTGCTCTAAGCTAGAAGTGAGATGCAGAAATATATTGAAACAATAGCATGGTATTTTCAGATAGTCTGATCATTAATTATATATTGCCAAGCCTGCAGTTAGTCCTTAGTCAATTTATGCAGCGAGGTGGAGAGTTTCACGATTAATATTATAACACAGTCCTTATCCAAGGGAGAGGGGATGATTATGAAGTGTAAATGAGAGATGTGTGTGTTCAGCTGTTAACTTTATCCTGCATAATTCACTCATACAGAACCATAGGACAATAAAAATGGACCAGAATAAACTACAGAGAATGGTTTGTGTTTGGTGTTCTTTCTCAGTAGACCTGCTGTCGACATTTTGGTTTGTTGCAAACAAAAGATATTTGAGTGATGGCTTGAAAAAAAAAAAAGTGCCACTACACTTTGGAGCATGTCTATAAATAGCCTGGCTTTAGGAGTTCAATTGATTGGAAATCTGATTTTCAGAGAAAGCATGTTACCTGCAGTACCTGCCACTCTGCGGATTGTACTGAAGTGACATATATTTCATGCACAGATTTGGAATATATCAACAAATATGTGTCAGTCCTGTGTTAACTACATTGTGTGGGGGGGGGGGGGTAGTCAATTATTTATATTGAGAAAGATAATGCACAACCAATATCATATGTCACATCACTGAGGCAGGTATGACTCAGATATTGTCTCTATATATTTAGATTTACGATTTACGTAGATATATATTCGATGTACAGTGCCCACCACAATTATTGGCACCCCTGGTAAAGATGAGTAAAAAGGGTTATAAAAAATGAATCGTTTGGTGAATAAACTTAATCTCACTGAAAAAATGAGAAACATCCAACCTTTAATTGAAGTAAATTTATTCTGAGAAAAAAAAATCCCTCATCAAGAAATAATTATTTTTAACAAAACCACATGTGCCACAATTATTGGCACCCCTGCATTTAATACTTTGTACAACCTTTTTACAACCCTTTGCCAATAAAACAGCACTGAGTCTTCTCCTGTAACTAATCTAATAAGGTTGGAGAATACAGAGCAAGGAATCTGAGACCATTCTTCTTTACAGAATCTCTCCAGATCATCCAGAGTCCTAGGTACTCTCTTGTGCACTCTCCTCTTCAGCTCAGCCCACAGGTTTTCAATGGGGTTTAGGTCAGGGGACTGAGATGGCCATGGCAGAAGCTTGATTTTGTGTTCATTTAACCATTATTGTGTTGATTTGGACGTATGTTTTGGATCATTGTCCTGCTGGAAGATCCAACAACGACCAGTTTTAGTTTCCTGGCAGAGGCAGCCAGATTCAGATTGAAAATTTCCTGGTATTTCATGGAGTTCATGATGCCATGTACATAAGAATTTCTAGGGGTGCCAATAATTGTGGCACACGTGGTTTTGTTAAGAATAATTATTTCTTGATGAGGGATTTATTGTTCTCAGAATAAATTGACTTCAATTAAAGGTTGGAATTTTCTCATTCTTTCAGTGTGAGATTAAGCTAATTAAACGGTGAATTTTTTCTAACCCTTTTTACTCATCTTTACCAGGGGTGCCAGTAATTGTGGAGGGCACTGTATATTTAGATTTTAATATATATTTAGATTTAGATACATATCTTAATATTGGATGGGGGGTGTAATGTCATCCCCAATAGTTGGCATTAGAATAATGAGAGGGTCAGTGTCCAAGTGACTAAGATGGGCTAAATGTCCTCTTCTGGTCATATGAATGCTTGATTTCTGCTATTAGTATGTGTATTTGTTGTGGAAACAAAGGGTTTGAAGCCCATGAAAAATAACAAAAGAACATTCTGTGAGAACTGTGTTAAACAACAAAAAGAACAATGACCGTGTATATTTTAGCATGGATGACAGAAGAAAAATTTAGCAGGGTACTGTATAATAATACTGAGTACTTATCCCTTTGTATAGATTCTACCTGTGCCCATAGCATCATGTATTTCCCAGGAGACTCTGCTGTCCAGGAAGTGACTCAGCAGTCCAGGAAGTGTTCACTGCTGACATCCCTCAGGTCCGTGCCGGCCAGGCTGGGGGGGCTGCTGCAGGTGATGTTGTTGTAGATGCTGATGACGGTGTGGGCCTCCTCTCCCTCAACCAGGGTCTGCACCTGCCGAGGAACCACCAGTGGCTTGCTCAGGCTGTAGTCTCTCAGGGACCGGGTGCTGCAGTCACATCGCCAAGGGTTACCGGTTAGCCACAGTTGGTCCAAGCTCTCTGGAATCTCAATGGGAAGGCTGCTGAAAGCGTTGTCCTTCAGGTTTAGGTAGCGTAACCTGGGCAACAGCCGCAAGGTTTCGTTTTGTAGAAACCTCAGCTTGTTAGCGGACAGGTCCAGCCAGGAGAGACGCTTCAGGGGCACGACAGTCTCGGGCTGAAGGTCCTGGAGCAGGTTGCCAGACAGCAGCAGGTAGTCCAGGTTCTTCAGGCCATAGAAGGTGTGGGAGGACAGGGAGCCAAGCTTGTTGAACCTCAGGTCCAGCTGCTGAAGGCCCTGGAGGTCCACAAAGCTCTGGCGCTCCACCACAGAGATATTGTTATGCTGGAGGAAGAGGCGCCGCAGCCCTGACAGACCAATAAATGCCTGGGTGGAGACCCGAGCGAGACAGCTTTTGTCCAGATGCAGGCTGTGGAGCGTGGACAGCCCCTTGAAAATCTGATCGGGAAGGGTCTGGAAACAGCTGCCGGACAGGTTGATCACGGCCAAGTGGGACAGACCTAGGAAGGCTCCCATGCGCGCTTCTTGGATCTGGTTGTGCTCCAGCTCCAGAACCTCCAAGTGACCCAGTCCCTCAAATATCCTCTCCCCCAGGCCCCTTATGCGGTTGTGACTCAAACGCAGCTCCTCCAGGTACTGGAGGTCGCGGAAGGTCCTGGGCCGCAGGCTGCTGATGGAGTTGTTGGACAGCCGGAGCACATGGAGGCTGTGAAGGCCCAGGAAGGTCTCGTCGTGCAGCTCGTTGAGACGGTTATTGGTGAGGTCCAGCCATCGGAGCGATTTCATTCCCACAAAAGCTCTGGGTGCCACCGTGGCGATCTGATTCTGGGCCAAATAGAGCTTCTGTAGCTTGGGAAGTTTCAGGAAGACGTTGGCCTTGATGACCTTCAGGTAGTTTCCCGTAAGGTCCAGTTCCCGGAGCTCAGGCAGGCCCTGGAAGAGCTGTGGCTGCAGGTAGGCCAGCCTGTTTCCGGCAAGCACCAGCTCCCGGAGGCCATGCAGGTCATGGAAGATGGCTTCGGGCAGCACGGCCAGCGAGTTCCAGCCCAGATTGAGCAGCCACATGCCGGAGAGCTTGGCAAGCAGCCGCTCCTCAATACGCACCAGCTGGTTGTTATGGAGGCTGAGGGAGGCCAGGCTCGGTGTGTTTTGGAAGACGGCGGCGGGGAGGGAGCGCAGTCGGTTGCGCTCCAGGTGAAGGTTAGCCAGGGACCGCAGGCCCCGGAAGGCTTGGGCATCCACGCTGGACACCTGGCCACTCTGTAGGTTCAGGAAGTCCAGGTTGCTCAGGTCCTTGAAGGAGGCGGCTGGCAGGGAGGTGAAGAGGTTGCTGTCCAGCCACAGTGAGCGGGCAGACGTGGGGACATCGGAGGGCACCAGCGTCAGGTTGCGTGCGCTGCAGTACACGCTTAGCTCGGACGTGTAAAGGTCGTTGAGGCAGGCGCAGCCCTTGGGGCAGGGGATGGACCCCTCTGTGGGGGTGTCCCCCTCCAGGAGTGAGCTGGGGGACATTCCCAGCACCCCCAAAATCCACAACAGCAGCAGGACAAAGGAGTTCATCCTAGCTGGGGGAAAGACCAGATAGGTTAGCTCCCCAAATTGTTCCCTACATTACAACCTGTCTGATACACCCAATACCTGCCTAAAATCTATTTTCAAAAATAAACGTACACGTTGAGGTTTGCTTTCTAACATAATGTTGCTACATTATTTAATTTTAATAACTTAATTTAAGAATGTCTTTTGAAATGTCTGTTTGTTGGCTTGTCCCGTGACTGAAACATTCTCTGTAAACTTGGGGCAGAGCAGACGAGGTGTCTTTAGTGTCGGCTCTCAATTCTTTACACTATGCAGTCCACCAGTCACACTTTTAAACACAAGAAAACTAAAACTATATACAGTTTTAATTGGGATCTGTTAAAGATTTAACAACTAAAGTATCGGCTACATGAATCACATAATGTCACAGCTTGTATATTTTGTACAACTTGCATAATTTTTTTAATTAACTCAAAATAATGCATATTTCCTTCTTGGGTAATGATCTTGAATCAAGCCCTTAAGAAGATACAACTTTTAGCTCCAAGAAAGAACCCTATACGTTAGACTTTGAGAAGTGCGTCTTCTAACATAAATCAGAAAAAAAAATATTTTCACTGCTGTTACTTCACAAAGACTCATAGTTAACAAATACTATGCTATGTTATCGTTTATCTAATGCCTATTAAAATACTATGGCTTGTCTAATAAATATTAAAATACTATGACTTATCTAATTAATATTAAAATGTCATGGCTTATCTAATCCATATCAATGTCCTGCTCGTTAAATTATCCTTGTAATGTTTTATTGGTCATGGAAAAATCTGTGAATTTCTCTGACATACTTAATTAGTTTTTTCTATAATAATTAAAAACAGCAATCCAAACATGATGGTACTCCTTTTGTAACACAATGTCTGCCCATGTGTACATTCCTTGCATGGTAAATATCCCAGTGGAACCACCAGAAGAGAAAACATTTTTGTGAATATTCCTCACCTGCAGTATAAGCAGTCTTGAGCGGAGTTAGCCAGGCAAACGCTAACAGGTCGAGTATTGCGTGCGGCTGTGCACAGGCTGAACCGTGTTTATCTTCTGTCTCTCTCCTGCCAGGGAAGAGAGACAGATCTAATGACCTCAGACTCACCATTAACCTTTTCATTCCCCATTCTAAACTATCTGTGAAGATGTTGTAATGTATGCATTTAAATGAGCATGTTTTATATAATATATATACTTCACTCCTTGGATTCAGTGCTTTTAAGCTAATTTAAAATCAGAATCATAACATCTGCATGAGCTAAAATTGTAACTTTTTACACTTTCTTCTGCTCAAGGTATCTTCTGAACATTCAAATGACACTGAATACAAGTGTGTCAGTGGTCACACCTTGACTTAACATGTTCAACATTGGCTGTGCCGATTAGCATAAGAAGGAGTAAGGAAGTTATGGAACTGACGATGTAACTTTAAACTTTCAGATTTGAACCTCTGTCGAAATGTAAATGTCTATGATAGGTGTGAATTGTGTGAGCATTCCAATCCACTGATTTGTCTGTCAGGAGAACAAAAAAAAGCATAAGAGTCAAGACCATATCTGCTTCCAGAGCAGGACCTGGTCACAGATGTGTTGTAGAAGTGGACAGAGGTAGACCACCAAGACATCCCCCCCCCCCCCAATCATTATGCTTCACTCTGAACTTCCTGTACAGATTGCTTTTACTCTGGAGTCTTTCTGATGTGCATGGGCCAAGGCTACAGAATTGTGCTCTGCTTACTTCATGGCTTTTGAAAACAACATTTAAGATGAGACATTATTACAGTTCCTCAGTTATAGTATGCATCTAACTGAGGCATCAGTAAGGCATTATGGCTCAAATCCATTCATATTACAGTTCCTCAGTTACAGTATGCATCTAACTGAGGCATCAGTAAGGCTTTATGGCTCAAATCCATTCATATTACAGTTCCTCAGTTACAGTATGCATCTAACTGAGGCATCAGTAAGGCATTATGGCTCAAATCCATTCATATTACAGTTCCTCAGTTACAGTATGCATCTAACTGAGGCATCAGTAAGGCTTTATGGCTCAAATCCATTCATATTACAGTTCCTCAGTTACAGTATGCATCTAACTGAGGCATCAGTAAGGCTTTATGGCTCAAATCCATTCATATTACAGTTCCTCAGTTACAGTATGCATCTAACTGAGGCATCAGTAAGGCTTTATGGCTCAAATCCATTCATATTACAGTTCCTCAGTTACAGTATGCATCTAACTGAGGCATCAGTAAGGCTTTATGGCTCAAATCCATTCATATTACAGTTCCTCAGTTACAGTATGCATCTAACTGAGGCATCAGTAAGGCTTTATGGCTCAAATCCATTCAAATGGAGTCAAATTAGGATAATATCACATGGTTTAATACGTTCAAATCGGGCATTTGCAAATGGTGAAACATGATTGATGACTACACAGAACAAGTCAACATTGAAGGAATGTACGATTCATGTTATTTACTTTACAAGGAAGAAATATTGGCTTAATCCAATAATAATCCAAAGTACATTTTTTTATTTTGGCAAGCAGGTGAAAGGGTCGTAGACAGTAAAGTGCGTAAGAATGAATGTACAGAGGATACTTAAATCACCCCCTCGACAGTAACTTTGAAAGTGGTCAGTGATGTTAAAGGAAGGTAGGCAGGCATTGACTTTTCTTTCATCATAGCTGAATTCCCAGAACTGGATTTATTCTGAGTTCCATAAAAAATCTAACAGTCAGCATGTAATGACTGCTGTAGGGATTCCAGCGAACATTGTAGGAATGGTCCTGGACTTTGAAACAGTGTTCTGTGGACAAAAAAAGACAGCAGACCATATTAAATCATTTATAAAAATTTTACAAGACCATTTTTGCCAGTAAGCTGACATGTAAAAGGGCCAGAAGCCCATTTAAAGACTATTATAATTGAGATATGTTCAGTAGATACAAATGGGCAATGTCTTTTTTTTTTTAACCAAAGTTGTTTTAACATAATTTTAAACTGTATGTTTCGAGATGAAATATTAACCAGTGAGAATGCATAATTATCTGTACAGGGGTTCAAGGACATTCATAAAACCTGAACATTGACACGTACAGTAGTGTGGTGCCAGAGGCCCTGGTACAATCTTGACTAAAATAGTCCTTGCAATTATTTTATTGTTTTTAACTTTTATTTACCAACAGCAAAGAACAATTCATTCATAACTATGTTTATTCAAAGAAAACTTCATATAGTAGATTTATTGTAGTAGACATTTTTTTGACCTAATACATCCATCTATAGGAAAGTCTCTAAGATGACTGTTTTTAAACATTAGTATGAGAAAGATAAAAAATTTTCATGCAAGATCCAGAGAACTCAGTTTGGCGAATTAGTTCTAGTAATTGTTGAACTCGCCAAATTGTGATTTGAGGAAAAATGTTGATTGAATCCTAGCATTATGTTAACCAGTAAACACAACCGCCTCAAAGCAGTCAGACTTGTGTTCAATGCCACTGGTCACTTTTCTGTTTTTCTGTGTACCAGAGTTTTGTTGAAAGCAGAGTGGACATGATAACCATGACTACAGCTCATTTGTATTACATTACAATGACGGAATGGTATATTGCACCTTTTCACCGATGTCAATAAGCTATTATCTGATATGAGTCACTGATGTATTAAATGTTTCAGGGCTCGCTTCAACAAATAAATATGATTGACAGTTACAAATAGGAGGGTGTTTTTGGGAGAATGGGATTCAACAGGGCCAGGAGGCCACCCCTGTGGGTGTAGCTTTGCTAAATTATGGGGGCCGGCTGGATGTTGCTGTGTTCGACATGGCCTTAGGCCCAATGATCAGGTAACCTTGGTGCGATGACTGGGGGGTTGTGGGGGCACTCGTGGCTGAACAAGATTACTGAACTAAGACCCTAGTGACTGAACAAGACTATTTTCTGTGTGAGATTAACAACATAAAATAGAAAAGAATAACTTTTACACAGCATGAAAGTACGAGCTAATATCTGCTACACAATTCACAAGAGACCAATTGGATGTTAACTGACTTGCTGTTACCCACCTAGTTAAAAGAAAAAGGTTAAAATGTGCTCTGGGTTTTCAGTCAGTTGTCTTTCCATTAACAGACTATGGTATGACTGCACACATTAACAAATGTATTTGTTTTCGTTAATAAAATAAAATATCGGGAGGTTGGCCCAGCTTTCCAGCTCACCTCTGATGCTGTAAACTGATCACTCACAATAGCTGGAGGCCACAATGCAACCAGGAAACACTGACTGAACGGAGGCGAGAAATCTACTATAAATGACACGCCAATGACCAATAAGCGATTGCTATTTCATTAATCAAATGGGTTCATCGTGATTAGTTTATGATTGGTTTAGATAATGTGAAATGTGACGTGAATGTGAGGAAGGCACTCATTCAGTGAGACCGCAAGGCCAGACTGTTTCTCAAGGGAGACATGATCGATAGTTCCAGAAAGAGGACATTTGACTTGTAGGTTCATTGATTATTAGAGGGGACAAATCAGGCATTCATCAGTATTGCATGGGACAGTCCCCTGCCACAGGTGCTCTGTTACACCTATGCTTAGTCTTCTTTTACACTTGTGTTTTCATGTGACCTACATCCAGCTTCCTGACAAATCCAATGTGTTACATTTTCGTGATTTCGGTCCAAATGAGATGCCATTTGGATCATATTGGTCCAAATTGTCAGATTTGTGCATTAGGTAGTCTGAGTCACATGCAGTTTCTCCTGTTACCAGCACCCTGCTGACAAATAATATCCCATAATATGCTTGTGAGATATGCTTGAGAGAACAAAACCCTGTTGCAAAGCTGGTCGTCAGGTTAGCTGTAACACTGAGCCTAAAAACTAGGAGAAATGCAGTCTGAGTAAGCACATGGCAGCAGATGTACAGCACATCATAAATCACATGTGAACAGGGGCCTGTATCACGAAGCAGGATTACTGAGTGAGCTGGATAACTGCACTGCGTTAAACCCAGAACAGCTCTTTTGTTACTTCAGCCCATGTTCCAGATTTGGGAGGGTTTATGATACAGGCCCCTGATGACCACATGCGCAGAGTAGAGGGAAATCAGGTTTGTTAGCTGTATCAGATATGAGAAGCCTGTTATACCTACACCCCTGGACTGCGGAAGCTTTGAGGGAGGTGATATTTCAGCACCACGTGGGAGATGGAGCTAAAGGACACTGTCTGTATTGGAGGGTTTTGCAACACTTTTAACCTTATTGGTGCTGACTGGTGGTGGATTGTTCTTGCAGATGCCTTTGTGAGATGTTACTAAAATGAAAATTCCCTCCACAGTAAAAAATAGGCTTATTGGACATATAAACCAATGCGTTTTGGCGTTGCGCCTTCATCAGGGTTACATGAGGATCTCCCGGATTCTCTGTGGACCTGGGCAGACTGTTGCGCACCAGTCTCTTCACTGGACGCAGGATGCATCTGACTCTCCAGCACATAGCACTTCTTCCTGCCATTCTTTATGGCACACAATTTGTTTTGGTGTTTGATCCAAAATTCTAAATGCTCATTTCAGCTCACTGATTTACACCAGGAGGAGACATGGTCTAGGGTTAAAGGAAAACTCTAGGCTAAAACACTTTGACATTGTTAGAATTTGCATATTGGTGATGTAAAACGCAGCCCAGGTCCTATTTGCCTGTTTTGTGTGATATTTAAGTTTTCCTCAGCTAAACTCGAGATCAGTAGACAACGCGACTTCACTTGGTGATATTGCCACAGCAGGCACAGCATAAGTGTTTTAACCACTCGGTGATATTGCCACAGCAGGCACAGTTGAAGTGTTTTAACCATGCAGTGATGTCGCCACAGCAGGCACAGCTTACATGTTTTAACCACTTGGTGATATTGCAACAGCAGGCACAGTTGAATGTTTTAACCATGCAGTGATATTGCCACAGCAGGCACAGTTTAAGTGTTTTAGCCTGGAGTTTTCTGCAGTTGGCTCATTCTCATGAAACTTAGCTTGAATTACTTGCCAGATTTTTTTATCAGGGCCTGTTATTTTCTTTTGAATCTATTATAAAAACACATTTTGTAAAACTGGCTTTCAACCTTATGTAACTAGTTCAACTGCACTACTGATTTATTGTTTATTGTCTTTAATCTACTTTTATCCTTTAATATAATGCATTGTAATATTTATCCTTTGCCTTTTTGGTTGGAATGGATTGTGATTACTGGTGTGCTTTGTCTGGTACCTACATGAAAGCTCATCCAGCTCTTGGGATTTATCTGATGAAGGCTATGGGCTTTTCAACATTTTCAGCTTCAGCCGAATAAGGAATATTTGGTGAGCCTCTTTTTGAATGATGGTTTTCACCTTTCACTCCTGTGAGTAAATATGATTGCTATGATTTTCATTTCTTTGGAGAAAATTGTGTCCTCTGCTGGCAAAGCTAGGAAAGAGTCATGCATGTACTCTGTTCTTTGCTCAGAAAATGATTATTACTTCCTAAACCTAAATGACATGGAAACATTTGACACATGGGCAAGGGGTATAGTAATTCTTGAGAGTACCGCCTTGTTTATTAGGAAGTGCTCATGACTAGTGAGGGTGTGTGCAATGCCATAAAGCTGTTCTGAGGTTGGTTTGAACGGCAGATGAGCCTCCCATTGGCTGAGAAACAGTTTCAGTCAGAATAGCACATAAATGGTGATGGTTAGACGGTGGAGCCAGACTTCCTATATTATTATACTGTGCTAAAACTGACTTTGTAGCAAATATCATTCATTCCAGGGATAACTGACAGGGATAATAAAATATGGATAGGACTGACTTGTCGTTCACTTTTTACATAGAATCAGAGTACCCAATCACAGAGTATGTTGGCAGAAACAAATAGAACAATGTCAATGGTAACCAGTGGATACCTTCTGGTTCTACTCCCTAGGTACCGTAAGGGATTCCAGAAGAATAGCCAGAACGCATCCACCAATCACCAGCAGCATTGTTCCGTTTTTCTTTAACAACGTACTCTGTGATTGGTGGAGGTCCTATCTGGTTTCTATGAGACAAGTGATGACATGTCTGCATGTTTATTGCAATGTTGTGGAAGGAGAAACTAGAATGCTTAATGCCTGCATGCCCTCCATAATTAAAACAAATAGTACAGTCATTATAATAAAGGTATTCTTTTAAATAGAAATGCTTTTTATTTGACAGCATTACTGAAAAACATGACAGAAATTGAGGAAGTTATAAAGTGCATTCAGTAACTGCTATTTTTGCAATTCAATCAAATTCATAAAGGGGAATTACCTTAAACAGTTGATTTCTTCAAGTGAGTTTTCAACCTTTTCCCCCATTTTTATTTATATTTGTCTGCCGAATGTCCTGTAATACGTTTATAAGAGCCTGCCTGCCTGGTGTGTACAGAAGTACACTACTGGTCAAATGTTTTAGTACATTTTAGTTGTATTTTCCTACTCTGTTTTTAGTGTAATTTAAGCAGTTTAACTTTTGTCAATAACCTCAAATGGCACGGTGAGAAGTGAATAGTCAGAAGTTAAAAATAATCTTTTATTTCACAGGATAGTGACCAACTTTTTTTAGTTAATAAAAAAGCTATATTTTGGCTAAAGAAACAGGTGAACAAATGATTTCCATTTTCCAGCAAGAGAAGTAAAATCAAGCAAATCTGGGATGAATTTGACAGAAAGATCAAGAAGAAGCAACCCACAAGTGCAGTACGTCTGTGGGAATGTCTACAGCAGTGTTGCTCTGAACTTTCAGTACCATATGACTGCCCTTGTAAAAAGAAAATGGTAAGAATATGCTCAGCAGTTATTACTATGGAAAGTGGCCAGTTTAATGCATCTAAGATTTTGGTTGTTTTTTTTGTAAAATAAAAGGTGTTTATTTTTTATTTTTTTAAAATCTCTGATTGTTTGAAAATTATGGATGTACTAAAACTTTTTACCGGTAGTGTATGCAGGCAGCTGCCCGTTCTTTTTCATCTGCAGTCCATCAGCTGAGCTGCACAGTCGCTGCTCTGGAGAACTACGCAGTAAACCACAGACACCCAATCATCCGGCAGAGCAGCTGTAGCAGGAAGCACCCTTGCTGCTCAGGGCCTCTGTAGCAAGAACTGGCAACCATACTAGTGACAAGCTGACAGCATTTATCAACAAGGACACACAATTAGTAATTATGGCTGTTAACAGTGCACACAAAACTGTTACAGACATAACCGGTGCTCTATATGTATGGAGTAAAAAGCATCTGATATCTGCAGTGGCTGGAATGCATCTGAGGCCACAACCTCTGGCTATTGGGAGGAAAAGTTAATTTGATGCCCTGATGCATTAAACATTAAATATATTTTCTTTGTACTTTTTTAAATTAAATATATGTAAGAGAATTTACAAATCACTGCTTTCTGCTTTTATTTGCATTTTACATACTGTCCCAACTATTTTGGAATTGGGGTGTGTAGATGCTTTCATCAGCTGTTCGACAACAAGAAAAAGATGTAGTTTGAAAAGATAAGGACAGCACAAACTGAATGTAAACTTACTGGCTAAGTGTGTAAAAATCAGTACATAAATCAATCAATCAAAAATACTTTATTGATCCCCGCAGGGAAATTGTAATGTGACAATCACCCACTTCTGCACTTAAGATAGAAAAAGAAAAGAATAAATATAAAATGAGAGAATAAATAATCATAAATACATATAATACAATCCAATAGTAAAAAAAAAAGTAAAACATTCCTAGTAAAGTGCCATCATACCTCAATTGAGAAAAATTATCTATTCCTCCAAACCACATCCTTATTGTATCAGAATTTCCTGATCATTCGCTGCTCTTCCAACAGATGTGAAAGTTTCTTTTTTTCTTAATGACATTGCATGCAATTCCCACAAGATCACAGGTCTCAAACTCCCAGTCCCGGAGGGCTGCGGCTGTGCGGCATCTGCGTGTTTTTGTGGTTTCGTTTCAGTCAGTAGCTAATGTAGGCCTGGGAAACAAGGTCTGCAGAATCTTTGGCCAATCAGGGGAGGGGGAACCAGAGGAAACGACATTTATTTACGAGCAAGGACAACAGGCAAAGTTATCAGTACAGTATGTCAAACTTAGTGCCTGCGAGTCGAACAACTTCCTTTAGGGTATAACCATGAGCTAAACCATGGCAGCCTCAATGACCTTCTACAGGTTTCTCCATATACCTCGATATCTTCCCAGGCTGTAACAGAAGAGACTTGATAACTAACGTTAGCTGTCCAAGTTAATGTTACCCAAACTACATTGCTAAATCACTTACGAGATGATGGATAGTTTAGTTAACGGTAGACTATGCTAATAACATAGGCTAAGTATCATTAGATTACAAAAACAAACTGCATGTAATTTAGCGCAAGCTCAAACGGCTCTGTAGGTTCATTAACGTTAGTAGGCAAAGCGCTGAAATGCGGATAAGTTACCGACTAATTGTTTTATATAAGAACAAATAGGACAACAACTACAACGCATAATATAATTTTCCTTAGTTAAAAATTGGTGTGGTTTACCACCTGAATGTCATAGATGGAGAAGCTAACTATTTAAAATCCAAGGTCGTCTAGCTAAACTCAACATTAGATACCAACTAGTGCCAACTCAGCCGGTTGTTAGCTAACGTTAGCTACTTCGACAAGCCATTGACAAAGAAATTGGTTAACGTTAACCAGTCTTTACACTTCCTAAAATACTAACACATGGTTGCTAACAGGGAAACTATTTTATTTAAAAGGGCTAGCTTACTTAACATTGGCAAGCTGGGACACAACTTGCAAGGATTTAAAAAGTTAGCGGCTAAGTTACCTAGCTAGCAAGCTAACGTTACCTTTGTCGCCAGCTTGCTTATGACCGTTAAGAGTAACATTAACGTTGGCTACATTGTTTATATGCAGCTTAAGAGCTTGGTTGTTCCATACAGTAAGTTGTTAGTTAGCAAGCCCTTTTACGACAATAATATGTGGCTAACGTTAAAAGTGTTGCTATCTAAGATAGCCTGGTGATCATGGACAGTAGCTAACGTTAGCTAGCTATCGAGCACAATTTAACGTTACACCAAAGATTGATCACTCCTGTTTGGCTGGTTAGATAACTTTCTGTGTGCTACTAGCTAGCTACATAACTAAAACGTAATTGGCTATTCTAGCAAACTGGCTAGTAACTTGACAGCTCGCAAGATAACGAAACGGTCATGGTATTTATAGATAATTAGAAATAATTTGGCAAATAATTCTCGCTGAAATGTGAATGTATCTCTCAAATGGCACAAAACTTTCTTTTGTTCAGCTAATGTGGAGAGACCAGTTATAAACAGTAGTTACCTGAATAATATGACATGCAGATTCGCTATATCCAGAAATGCGAGTGTGACTAACATTTTCGTTTTCATGTAATTTATTTGATGTTGTAAAAAACCACACCAATATTTTAGTAATGAAACGCGCATATAAACTTAGGCAAGTAGGGTTAGTATAATGAAAGAACACATTTATGGCCTCTGTCCTACTCCGGGCGAATGGGTTGAAGTGTGTGAATGTGCTGCTGCCGAAACCCGTAAGTGATTCGCAGTGACTGATGGAGAACAGGCGAGGCTCTCAGGTTAGTGCGCGATGGCCGCTCATTCAGTTTTACTCGCATTTTCAAAGTAAACACCGAATTTATGATACATGTTGCCGTCGGAGATGCGAAATTATAGCAACGGAATATTACCTATACCCGTAGAAGCTGGTCTGATGCTCGTAAAACCGCAATCTGGCTCGTTTTTCTGTCCGAGACGCACTGTGTTTTCCCCGTCTGACCTAGGCCTGTCTTCAAGCAGCGGGGTGGTAGTTTCGGTTGCCCGCCTGGCCCGTGTCGCAGGTTAGGGTGAGATGGGGACAGTGCGTAGGGAGTTCGGCGGACTTCAGGCTGACTAGCTAGCTAACACGACTTTGTTTATATGCGAAACTCCGTCACTAATCTATGATAGGCCTATAGTTTATAAATAAATAAGATAACTAGCAGCGACCGGGTGTAATGTCAGATCAGATGCATTGTTGTAATTAAAAATCGCACTCAGTTGCCCAGATCGCGGGTTCTGCGTTAGCTATATGGGTAGCGGTAGTTTTTTGACAAAGCAAATAAATAATGCAATTCTAGCTAATGGAATGACGATTACGGTCTAACGTTATGTAGCTAACGTTATATTAGCCAGCTAGCTAACGTTACAGCTAAGTTAGCTAACGTTAGCTGCCAAGCAATATTCGGATAATCTTTGACAAACTTTGTCCAGCGTTAGCTAGTTATTATGTAATTATATCGCATCGTGGTTATGAGGTGCCGGTTTGCCAGCGCACTGTAACGTTTACGGCGCTTTTTGTTATGACAGTGACTTGGTGGCGTTAACGTACCACTGTGAACGCCTCATCTGGAGGAAACGGTTTAACGACCTAGCTCATATTAAGTTAACCGGTGAACTACCTTAGATATTGAACGATTTTTATTATCGCTAGCTAGTGGTTAATTGTAAAAGCAAAAACAAAGAAACAATCGCAGCTTCGCAGAACAAATTATATGACAGTGCATGTTTACCTGTGTTGTGAGCGCAGCTAACACAGCCATGTTAACGTGAACTGGAACATTAATGAATATATTCCATGTACAACTACTTTCTTACCACCGACGCTGGACGAAATTGCACACTAAGGCAAGCGGAGTAAAATACAACGGTCCGTTTTTTATTCAAAGTATGTCTGTTGTTTA
Source organism: Synaphobranchus kaupii (assembly GCA_029718625.1). Lineage (NCBI taxonomy): Eukaryota > Metazoa > Chordata > Actinopteri > Anguilliformes > Synaphobranchidae > Synaphobranchus > Synaphobranchus kaupii. The sequence goes on along the minus strand of CM056387.1, from coordinate 977,772 downwards.
AAGTTGTTTGTGTCACGTGGCGTAATGTTTGACTGTAATATCTTGCCCTGGTTCCTGTTCTTTCTCCCGCAGTGATAGTATGGATCCGGACAGTGGGGCCGACAGTCAGCGAGCTCTCAGTCTGCAGTGGAAGAGTTACAAGCTCATCCAGGACCCCGCCATTCGCAGGGTCGCCCAGAAAGTCTACCGATACGATGGGGTGCACTTCAGCGTGCCGGTCAGTCTCTGAATGAATGCGTGTCTGGAGCGCGCTTGTGTGCGTTGATCTAGCCTCTCAATACGCGCCTGCAGGCTGTTCATCTGATCATTACTGTCTATCACTAAATGTACATAATAATGTAGGTCGCACTGGATAAGCGACTTCAATGTAATGCTTTGCACCCTTGCATTGTGTACAGTGTATGTATTGTTTCTATCTGCAGTTTTGTATGTGTGTAATACTTATCGAGTTGGAGGAAAAGCCAATCAGGAAGCCAGCAGGCACAAGCATATATTTAACTGACCCATGGTCAGTTTGTATGTTGGCTAGTGGCGTTGTTTCTAACCGTGCATCTTTGCACAAACTGACCCAAAAGCCTCAAAACATTATAGACTATCTGTCACCTGAAGATGAACGTGAAAGCATCTCTGTCCGTGTGGTTGTGATATTATGTGGCAGAATGTGATTGGACGCAGCGCTTCAGTGACACCCCTTTCTGTCTCCCTCAGGACTCGGGGTTCCCCCCTGTGGGAGATTTGCGAGACCCCCGGCCTCGCAGGATCTGGTCCAAACACACAGAGCTGGTCCTCCCCGTGCCCAAATTTAAGGTGAGTTCCTTCCCTCCGCCCCTTTGGGATATGTCACGTCCATTCATAACGAGCAGCACCGACGGAGAGAACAGGGACCGTATTCATGAAGCATCTCGGAATAGGAGCGCTGATCTTTGATCAGCCCCCCCTTTCCAATATGAGGCAAAAACTAAAAGGCAAAATTGATCCCAGATCAGCAATCCTATTGTAAGACGCTTTATGAATATGGGCCCTGGTGACCCTGGCAGTAACAACAAAGTGTCTCTCTTTCCCGCAAAGCTGGACGAGTACTACGTAGGACCCATCCCTCTGAAAGAGGTGACCTTCGCACGCCTAAACGACAATATCCGCGAGCCCTTCCTGGCGGAGATGTGCGCCAAGTTCGGCGAGGTGGAGGAGATGGAGATCCTCTTCCACCCCAAGACCCGCAAGCACCTGGGCCTGGCCCGCGTCCTCTTCACGAGCACCAGGGGCGCCAAAGACACTGTCAAGCACCTGCACAACACCTCTGTGATGGGTAACATCGTCCACGCCCAGCTGGACATCAAAGGTAGAGTTCAGCACTCGTTTACCAAGTGAAACACTGAAGAACAGTCAGAAATGGCTCTTCAGTGCAACATTTTTCTGCTTCAGCCCTTTCTAGCCTCAATGCTTAAACAGTGTGTCAGACCTGTTTGTGTTAGTTCTTCAGTGTGCCAAGACCAGGAAGTGAGCTTAAACAACAAAGCCTGGGGTGCATCCCAATATTCTTCACTCCCCACCTCCTTTCCTCCACTCCCCCACTACCATTCCTCTCCTACCTGGAAGAGATTAATCTTATGAACAAGATTAATCAGCAACATTATATTAAAACACAAAGATCCATTTCCGAGGCATGGTGGAGTAGTGAAGGAAAGGAGGCTGCATTTTTCGAGTATTGGGATGTAACCTGGTCTTGACCCATTGAATTAAATGCAAACGTATGGCTTAACAGCTGAATGTCGGTAATCACGTGTACTGTATTGCTCTCTCTTATTCTTTCTTGCACTCTCTCTCTCTCTCTCTCTCTCTCTCTCTCTCTCTCTCTCTCTCTCTCTCTCTCTCTCTCTCTCTCTCTCTCTCTCTCTCTTTCTCTTTGTCTCCCCCCCCTCTCTCTGCAGGCCAGCAGAGGATGAAATACTATGACCTGATCGTGAGTGGCTCGTACACCCCCCAGACTGTCCCCACGGGGGGAAAAGCCCTGACGGAGAGGTTCCTACCCCCTGTCCCCACGCACCCCGACACGGTTAGGCTTCAGCTCCATCCACCTCAGCTAGCATTTGCCTTGCTGAAAATACATGCTCTGATTGGCCCTCAGCTAACGTTTGCCTTGAAATACATGCTCTGATTGGCCATCATCTAGCGTTTGCCTTGCTGTAAATACATGTTCTGATTGGCCCTCAGCTAATGTTGTCTTGCTGAAACTACATGCTCTGATTGGCCCTTAGCTCGCATTTGCCTCGCTGGAAATACATTCTCTGATTGACCCTCATCTAGCGTTTGCCTTGAAATACATGCTCTGATTGGCAGTTCCTCTTTAATTAACCCTTAGAGCATTGGTGATATTTGGTATATAAGGGTGTCATGAACACATATAGAGCCAAGGAAAAGGTTTCAACACTAACTTAAAAAAAATAAAATTATTATTTTAATTTGAGCAAAAATGTGATTAATTATTTATTTATTTTTCCTCAAGTGGAATAATTATTTCAAAGTAGGATTCCACCCTTTTCTTGGATTTACATGTAATATTGAGAGTTTATGAATGAAACTACTGAGTTTTCTCCACACATTTTCAACTCAAGGCCAAAGTAAGAGCGCAGTTTGCTTCCATTTTAAAATTTATGTTCTTTTTTTTGGATTGCCTGTCATGTTTGAGTCTTTAGACTCACTTATGTTTTTTTTTTAATTTATTTTTTAATTTATTTATTTAAAAGGTGCCCACCCCCAAACTTCAGAGAATCACTTCATTTATTATTTTGTTCATCATTTCAATGTGAAATTATTCTGCAAGTTTTACTCGTAAGGGGTTGAAAACACATGATCAAGTAACAAATAAATTAAAACGGACAATAATTGCTTAAGGAGAAAAAACAGAAAAGGAAAAAGAATAAAGAGGGGATGCCTAATATTTGGCACCACTTAGTCCCGCCCCACTCGAACCCAAATCATCCCCATATTAAACACTCTACCTCCACCTGGGTTGGTTAATTGGGATCAATTAGACGGATTGACTGCTTCTCATGTGGCGTGAAATGACATGCACCGGTTTCTGAGAAATGATGTCAAATTTTTATTCAGTCATGAGGCACAGCCAGTGTTGTGTGTCACTTTATATTTGTCTGTCCTGTTAATCAGCACTACCTTTTTAGCCATTGTCTTAGAGATGAGAATGAGCTTTATGATATTTAACTGGGATATCAAGGGTGGGTGTGTCAAAGCCCAAAGTAATATTCAGGTGCATTGTCATGGCAACGTGAGCGAGTGTCAGTGGTTTCATTTTTCATTTCTTTTGGAATTAATTCTATTTTGTATTGCATGTAATGCAAACGGTCTCTCTTGACCTCTGATTTTATGTGCTTTGAAGGTCAGCCTTTTCTCAGTGTGAACGGATGTGCTTTTATCCTGTCATATCAGCACTTTATATATTTTTGTACCATTGATGTTTGCAGGTGTATTTTTACAGGAACATTTCCAATAGTGGTGATTGTGTTCTGAGTAAGTGACTTGATGTTGAAAGTATGTGTAAGAGGGGAGAAGAAATCTGGTGCTGAATTCAGGGAAGGTTACTGTAAAATTGTGGAACATGTATTATAGGTGTGCATTTCCTGCCATAAAGAGGAGAAGGTTTCCTGTAGATAAAGCCTTACTTAAATCAAAAATGTAAAATATCTTTTCTCAGTCTAGTGTTCTTTTGCAGAGGGTGAACTACATTCTTTGTAAGCTTCTGTATGCAGACAGCTACCTGAGGTGTTCAATCGCCCTATCAACAGCCATAGTAATATCACAGCTGGCATGAGACAGGCCTTTTCTTCCAGCTCTGTTTTCTCTGACGACGCCCAAATTATCTGGCCCCTCCCACTGCAGTCCTCGGACGTCCGGCGCAGGCTGTCCGCTGATGTGATGACCGCCAGCATGGGTGTGCCCCCCCTCACCCCTGGCAGCACCACCCCCTGCTCCTCGGACGCAGGCTTCAGCGAGCAGCGCTTGGATACGCCCCCCTCGTCGTTGGGGGGGCCCTACACGCCGGGCTCCTCCACCTCCTCCCAGGGCGGTGGGACGCCCTACACCCCTCGCTCCGGGACCCCCTTCTCCCAGGATTCGGGCTTCTCCAACAGGTGGGCGTAGTTCGGGGTGTGCTTTGAGGCTGGTCGGGACACTGATATAGTTTAATGTGCTGTCTTCTGCTCTATAAGAGACAGTTTCCTCTTGCATTAGGAATGGCTCATATGGGATAGGCTGTACTGTCCCCCAGTGGCCGTCTTCAGATGCACACTGAAGACCCACCTCTTCACACTGCATCTTGGTTCCTCTCCCACCCCCTCCCCATAGCACTCCCACCATTTATGCTAATATAACTTAAACATACTCCTTCACCTTCAGCAACATAATCTCACAGCAGTCTATAATCGTGATTTCAAGCCATTATTTCATAATACTGAAGTCAAATTACCGCAATAGCACAATCTTTATCCTGCTGTGAGGTTGTTCTCTGAAGGTGCACAGTGGTATGATGGGAAGCCAGGACTGATGTGAAAATGTTCTCTATCGATTGACAACGTCAAAAATAGGGCCAGATGTCAAAAATGACATCAAAGATGCCAATGTGCACCAGTGTGCAGAACTACTAAAGATCTATGATGCAAAATATAGGCAGTGTACCCCTTTTTGTCCATTATAAAGCATATACATTCTGATGGCCCCTTCTGATGGTTTACGATAAAAACATTCAAGGTATACTATGTAGTTTCAGAACACTTGATGGCGATATTGAGCACGTAGGAGAAAAGGGCTCCCCGAAAATTGCTTATCACGTGTTCTTCTCAGATGCGCACGACGACGCACGAGCATCGTGGTAACGTTTCACACATATTTTCTCTGACCGTGGACTCAATTCAATTCGCTTTATTGGCATGACAATCTGTATTGTCAAAGCATACTGCATTAAACCAGTCGAAGACATCTAACTGAACAATACAAAACAGCAAAGACTAGAAACGAATGAACAGTAACCATACATGAAAACAAGAACTTTTCTTTGATTATGGATTTAGAAATAACAATAATGTAAAATAGTAAAGTACAATTAAAAATAATAATAATTATCAATAGAAATGATAATAATGATGATGAGAACGACACATATGATTTTATAAAGTGAATATAATAAAAATTTAAATTGATTTATAATGATCTCTGTCACTCACTGTCCCTAAGACGATGGCAGGCATCTATATATTGTGCTGCGAAGTCATAGCACGTCCTCTCCTTTCCTAAGAGGACGGGGAGTTTTTGGATGTCTGTTAATTTTGTTAATTGAGGGTATCTCTGATTTATTTTGGGAAAATATTTATTTCTGATTTGATTGTATTTTTCGCATTTTGTGATAAAGTGCCGCGGCAATGTTTCTCCTCCTGGATTCTGTTGACTATCACGGTCACTCTGATCAAGCTGTCCTCTTCCCCTGGCCCTGCCTCGCCCACCACGAACACGATTGTCGCTTTGGATAAAAGCGTCTGCTAAATGACTGTAATGTAATGTTTATGTAATGACTGCCCCTCACCCTTACTCTGGGGCCACGACCACTGGATGTTGATGGCTACGAAATGAACCAAGCAGAATGACAAAATTATGATTTTGAATTATTTTATGAAAATGAACAGTGGTCAAATTTACAGAGCAATAGCTAAGATTACTAACTTAAATGCTTTGAGCATGTAACGTAGTCTCCATTTACATGATCAAGGTTTGGTCAAACATGATAAATAGACTATTGTCAACAATAAACAAACATCACGACAATAGATAACCTTAGCTATCGATACGTTATGGGAAGGATGTTCTTTGTCTTATCTGTTCTGTAGTTACTTCGATGACATTCCTGTATGCACTTACTGTATGTCGCTTTGGATAAAAGCTTCTGCTCAATGACTATAATGTAATGTAGTGGGCGCTATTTTTATAATGATATTGTTAACTCCTCGGCTGAAAACATCTTGCTAATGAGTAAGGGCAGAAACATACCTCATGCAAATAGCTACGCGAACGTTGACACTTCGAGCTACTCGAACAGTTTTTCTTTTGCCATGACATTTGTGAAAGACAAACCAGAGGAAAGCACAGATCGAACAAGAAAGTGGTTTACTGTTGTTGCTGCTATAGCATCCCTTGCTGCAACGCTCTGGCTTGTCTTTCACAAATGTCATGGCAAAAAAAAACTGTTTGCGTAGTTCGAAGTGTCCACGTTCGCGTATTTGCGTGAGGCATGTTTCGGTCCTAAGCTAAAATAAGAGTTTACCTGGAAGCCTGCCCACATGGCCATGTCAATCAAATGAGCAGGAACCGCCCATTCACAACGTTTACACCATTTTAGCGGTTTCTGGTTTTAAGAATGGTGGCGGGATGTCAACAATGTAACATTCAAAACATTAACAAAAAAACACTTTGCGAACGACTTATGAGGTAGGAAACACATTCAACATGTTTATTAGACCACAAGGACACATACAATGTTTTTTGGGGAGAAAATTTGAATGTAAACGAAGAACGAGTTGTTTACAATGAAACTACATAGTATACCTTGACCTTCAATATCACACTGGTACACACACCTAAATATGTAGCCCAATCATTCACTCTTGTAGCTCAATAAAACATCACTTTTGTATGTAGTCTTTTGCTGCATGTCCTGGGATCACATTTCTCTTTAGTTTAAAAAAAAAAATGTTCCCATTCACATTGACTCCAAGCAAAAAAAAAAAGCAAAATGTATTTTCCATGCCCTAAGTGACAAGTCTAGGGCGGGCGGGTTTTGCGTGTGAGTTTACAGGAAGTGTTCTCACGTTATGAAGGGGTGTGTATTTTTCAAACAAATTGTCCAAGACAATAAATGACCATCACCACAGAATCATGAAAGGGACATCTCTGTGTAAAACCAATGCTAGGATTGTATATTTATTTCATTTTTAGTAGCAGATAATAGAATGACGTAGTATAATTACACAAGAATTGCACGTTTATTTTGCATTTGAGTGAACAGGGCTTTTCACAGCTGTTTTGGCATACACTCTGGCTATTGTCGGGTTTATCTTGTCGCTATAACGGAATACAAATTTTTGCTGGTGAAAAAATATTTTTATAAACTCACAGATAGATGCTATTTTCCACTGTGTCACGCATGGGTAGGTACATTTGCTGGTGCTAAAATGGCCAAAATATGCACTTTGTCGCTTTCAGAATGGGGGGGGGAAAACCTCAGCGAAATAAAATTGTTTTCAAGGGATTTGAGTCCCAAAGTGTTTACACTCTTCCTGTGGCTTCCTTCTTTTCTGTCTCTTGCAGACACGGCAGTGTGGGTTTCGGCGGCGGGAACAGCTACCCCCCTCCCGACCTGCTTCCCACTTCTTCCTGCTCTTCCTCTGCTGTGTCCTCCTCCTCCTCCATCGGAGGTTACAAGGCTTCCCGTTATCACGAGGAACCCCATGCCCTGCCCCAGGAACACCTCCCCTACCCCAGGGGGCGCCCCGCCTACCCCCCGGCCGCCCCCTACCGCCCCAACGATCCCCCGGCCTACTCTGCCTTTTCCAACACAGGAGGGGGCGGCCCGCACATGCAGCTCCACCCTCCCTTCCCTCCCCCGCCTCCCAGCTCTCAGTACGACCCGCCCTCACACTCGGAGAGAGAGAGGGAGCGGGAGAGAGAGAGGGACAGGGAGAGGGAGAGAGAGAGGGAGCGGGACAGGGACCCGATGGGGAGGTATGGCTCAGGTATTGGCTCCAGGAGGTCTTCCTACCACCACCCACAGGACACAAACTCCTCCTCTTCCTCCTCCTCCTCCTCCTCAAAGGCAGTGTACCACTCCCACCACCACTCTGAGCGGCGGGAGGAGAGGGGCCACCGGAGTGGCAGCAGCGGCTCCGCCCCTCGGTCTGGAGACCACGCCCACCAGAGGCACCGGAACCACCACTCCCACAACCACCATAGCAGCAGCGGACGGCGCCGGTCCAGCCGGGACCGCGAGCGGGAGAGGGAGCGGGACCGAGACAGGGAGCGGGACCGGACCCGGGACAGCGAGTACCCCAACAGTTCCAACTCTTTCAGCCACCCCAACTCCGGCTCGGGACACCCCTCTTCCTCCTCTGCGCAGGTGTCCTCCAACAGCCTCTCCCCGCCCCCTTCCTCGTACCCCTACCCCTCTTCCAAAGAGCAGCCCCCGCTGCCCCCCCATGACCCGCCACCTCCCTCGCACCTGGAGCCGCCTCCGGTCTTCCGTCCGCCAGCGGGTGGTGGTGTTGGGGAGAGAAGCACTGGGACCGACAAGGACTACCGGCTCCTCCCCCACCACACCGCCCTCCCGCCTCCGCCCCCACCCCCTCTGCCCCCCGCCTCCGTCATAGCTGCCGCCGTTGCCGAATCATACGGCGCCATGGACTACGGCCAGGACAGCCCGGAGAAAGAGCAGTGGGTCCGACCCAAGAGAAGGCCCACGACCCCACCCTCTCCCCCGCCACCCCAAACCACTGCCCCCGCCTCCTCCCCCCCTCACCCGTGCATCACCTCCTCCTCCTCTCCATCCTCCTCTCTGGCCCCTCACTCCTCTTCGCGCCCCCTCTCCCCCTCCCCTTCCGCCCCTGCAGCGAAACTCCTCCTCCCCCGAGCCGGACTCCACCAATGAAAGCCTGCCATTCGTCTACCACAGCAGCAGCCTGGATTCACGCATTGAGATGCTGCTGAAGGAGCAGAAGGCCAAGTTCTCCTTTCTGGCCTCGGACGACGAGGAGGAGGAGAAGAAGGGGGAGGAAGAGGAGGGGCGAGTAGCAGGGGGCGGGGCTCCATCTGGAGGGGGCGGGGCCACGGCAACTGGCCTCGAGGGCAGGAAGTCGAAGCAGAAGGAGGAAGACATCGAACGGGACAGACACAGGCGGAGAGATGGAGGTGGAGCCACAGGACCGGCCCAGCAGGACGGTGGCAGGCCGCGGAGAAAGGGAGAGCGGGAGAGAGAGCGGGACGGACGCCGGAGGAGAGGGAGGAAGGAGGGGGCGGAGGCGGAGGGAAAGAAGAGCCCAGCGCAGGCAGCCACCGCCCCCTCCTCCACATCCTCGGCCCACACCCCTCCCCCAGACTCCGCCCCCACGGTGCTGAGCCGCGCCGAGCCCGCCCACTCCGGGCCAACCGACCCCCGCAAGAGACACGGAGCACACACCCCCTCCACCTACAATGGGCAGGGCCAGGTAAGGTCAATTTTTTCCTATATCGTTCAGCCCGTGTGTGTGTGTGTGTGTGTGTGTGTGTGTGTGTGTGTGTGTGTGTGTGTGTGTGTGTGTGTGTGTGTGTGTGTGTGTGTGTGTGTGTGTGTGTGTGTGTGTGTGTGTGTGTGTGTGTGTGTGTGTGTGTGTGTGTGTGTGTGTGTGTGTGTGTGTCTAAAGCTCCGCCTCCTATCGCCCTCAGCCATCACCACACTCCTCTGGGGAGGACATGGAGATCTCCGATGAGGACGACGGGAACGCCATGGCGGCTGGCAGCACTGCTCCGCCCCCTTCCTCCTCCCCCGCCCCCTCGTCCCAGTCGGCCCAGCCCGCCGACCCCTCATCCTCCTCCCCCCCGCCCCCCCTCTCAGACTCCACACAGCACTTCGGCGCTGTCCTGCCCCCTCCCATGCCCTCGTACCCACCCCACCTACCTCCGCCCCCGCCGCCCGGCTTCTCCCTGCAGCCCCCGCCCCCGCCGGGCATTCCCCCGCCCCTGCCCCACATGGAGCTCCACCCGGAGTACCCCCCTCCCATCCCGCCACACATGTACGACTACGCCAGCTCCATGGAGCTGATGAGCCAGTACAGCGGTGGCGCGCCTATGTCCTTCCAGATGCAGACGCAGATGCTGAGCCGTCTGCACCAGCTGCGCATGTCCTCCAGCAACGGGGCCGCCTCTCCCGGCGACGCCCCACCCTCCGACTACCCACCGTCCTACCCCCACGGCCTGTCCCACCTGCACTCCCTCCCCCCGCCCCCGCACCACCCCTACATGGACCAAGAGGGTGGCGCTGTGCGCTACGACCAGGACCACCGCTACATGCCCCCGCCGATGCCCTACGCCTACCCGGACCCCCACAACCCCCAGCTGCCCCCACCCCCGCCTCCCCACCACCATGGCCTCCCCCCTCCTCCCTCCCCCTGGCCCCCACACATGTTGCCCCATCACTACCCCTCGTACTTGCACCCGCCCCCCGGGGCGCCGGCCCCACCCCCCTACGGCCCACTGTCGGGGGCCTCGCCGGCCGGCTCATCATCATACGGGCCGCAGTTCGGGGCAGGGGAATCCCAGCACCCCCACGAGGCCACGGTCCAGATGGTTCTGGCCACACTGATCCAGGAGATGAAGAACATCATGCAAAGGGACCTCAACCGCAAAATGGTGGAGAACATCGCATTCGGGACCTTCGACGAGTGGTGGGAGAGGAAGGAGAGGAAGGCCAAGGTAGGCCCGGCGCTGATACCGGGGCGGGATGTGGGTGAAATACTCCATACGTTGCCTTTGACCTACATTGTGTTAACAGGTTTTTGGGGGAAAGTGGAAGGCCTCAAAATAATGCACATCAAGTTTTCAACTGCCATAATTAATTGAGTGATTATCAGTATCAAAAACAAGTATCCACAGGGGTCCCCAGGACTGAGTTTGAGAACCCCTTTGACTCGTAAAGAACAGTATAGCCTAATTTTCTGCCAGAACTGAATAAATCTACATTGCCTTCATGTTGTAGTCCACCTGCCTTTATATAACCCAAGCATCACTTGGTTACTCTGATATCATATACCTCTAGAAAGACTTAAATTCATTTAAAAGAAGTGTTTTGCTCATTGAATGCGAAAGTCTGAAATTTAAGATTTCTATTGATGGGTCCACATTTCGTCTCCCGGTCATGGAAACTTTATCAGATCAAAAACGTCTACGACGTAAAAAAAGCCAAGTTATTCACGCATAGCCTACATAGCGCTGTCTATAACTTCTAAATTCCAACTTGCAAAAACTAGGCCTGTCTTTAAAAGTCCTGATATCAAAATGTGGCGAAGTTACAACTAACAATATTGCCTATCGTAGCTCACACTAAATAAACTAGCTCTATTCCAAAGCAATGCTATCCAAACTTTCCTAAATTATTTAATGCAACTTGGCCCTGTGTTTCTTCATCTTTGCATGTGAAGAGAGATTGTGCCTCATGGAACAACATGATTTCAATGAATGTTTTTAACAGTTGATGAATAATTACACTCCAGAAAGGATATGGTTGTACTTTGTTGGCAAGTTTACTTCAGAAAATGTACAGGTTTTAAAATGTTAACTGCTGCTACAGAATTCTTTACAATTCACAAACAGACATTTATATCAAGAAACATCATGTACAATAGAGAAAGGGGTGATGAATAAATAAATGCAGATAAAAATGAGTAATATTTTTACCTAGAAAATAGCGTACATATAGCATTTTTACAAACGTATCCAGACATGTTTGTGGGTCAGATGGTGGCAAATAAGTAATAGTACCAATTTTCTTAACATAATAGTATTTATGATATTTGCAAACAGAATTTTGTGAACACAAGGATATCTATGCTCTGTAGGACCACACAGGTTTTTGATAGAAATCCAAATAAATAATAATTATTTTCATAGACCCAAAGCAGTGCATGCAGACAACATGCCCTATAGTGTTCAAACATGCCCTATAGTGTAGTCATTTTTATGTTTAATTTCTAAGTGCAACACATCTGAATCAGAGTATTTCCACTATAAATTATTTTCATTTTGCAGTTTGATGTGGCACATACAGTTTCATTGACCACATTCTCTTGAGATTGTAAGATGAAGAAACACAGGGCCAAGTTGCATTAAATAATTTAGGAAAGTTTGGATAGCATTGTTTTGGAATAGAGCTAGTTTATTTAGTGTGAGCTACGATAGGCAATATTGTTAGTTAGCCACATTTTGATATCAAGACTTTTAAAGGCAGGCCTAGTTTTTGCAAGTTGGAATTAAGGACTTATAGACAGTGCTATGTAGGCTATGCGTGAGTAACTTGGCTTTTTTTACGTCGTAGACGTTTTTGATCTGATATCACTTATTTTTTATAGCTAACTAATGATGAATAATGCATGAAGATAAACACGGAGAGAGACATGCATTCCAAAGAAATGTATGCAGACATTCGCGTAACCATAACGCCCTCTATGGACAAGAATGAGAACAGTTATCCTATTACAGACAGCACACAATTACATTAAAAGAGTTTGTAGATGAGCAGTATTTAAAGGTTGTATCAGCGATTTTGGGTGGAAACATAAATGATCACATTCATCTGATTTTTCCTCACGATCCGCTAGCTGCCCGCCCCATAAGCAGGCCGTCAAAAAACCGCGTCTCTAGGCAGCCTATGCTCCGAGATCGTACACAAAAACAATGGTACTACCAACTACTCAAAACCAAAATAAACAGTATTCCAACCAATCACAATGATCTGCACAAACGTGACTTCACTTCTGAAGCGAAATCCCAAACAAACATACTTATGAATAATTATGTTATGTTTTAAAAAATAGTGTTCAAGCATCCAGAATTATAACCACGTTAAAGGTTGTATCAGCGATTTTGGGTGGAAACATAAATGATCACATTCATCTGATTTTTCCTCACGATCCGCTAGCTGCCCGCCCCATAAGCAGGCCGTCAAAAAACCGCGTCTCTGTAGGCAGCCTATGCTCCGAGATCGTACACAAAAACAATGGTACTACCAACTACTCAAAACCAAAATAAACAGTATTCCAACCAATCACAATGATCTGCACAAACGTGACGTCACTTCGAAGCGAAATCCCAAACAAACAACTTATGAATAATTATGTTGTGTTTTAAAAAAATAGTGTTCAAGCATCCAGAATTATAACCACGTTAATAACGTTTGTAAGAAACCAAACCGTTTGTAAAATCCGTCAAGATTTCAGCGAGATAAGAGTATTAGCGTTGTGCAGATCATTGTGATTGGTTGGAATACTGTTTATTTTGGTTTTGAGTGGTTGGTAGTACCATTTGTTTTTGTGTACGATCTCGGAGCATAGGCTGCCTACAGAGACGTGGTTTTTTGACGGCCTGCTTATGGGCGGGCAGCTAGCGGATCGTGAGGAAAAATCAGATGAATGTGATCATTTATGTTTCCACCCAAAATCGCTGATCAACCTTTAATGTGTAATGAAATACAATGAACAGCACCACCTGAGCTATGGATCATGAAGAAGCATGTAAATTAATGAACCAAGTCTATATGGAGGCATGCATGCACAATGGGCTAGACGCAAACACATTCTAGCTGAAAGACATACAGCCTAAATAGCTAGTATAGCCTAAAGTTTGCATCAGTAAAATATGGAAATGCAGTTTTAAAATAGGGCTATTAGTATTCTATGAAATACATTTAACGTTAGGCTATTCAACACGAGATTGCCGGATGCGTAACTCCAACCTTCCATGTGTGGGCTACGAGCTAGCGGGCAAGCTAGTGAGTTCATAAGCGCAGCAGAGTTTTTTTTTTCCGGTAGTGTAGAACGTTACCTGCGGGAAATGTTTTGGTACCGGACAGCTAGGTTTAGTTTAGTTTTCTTTAGTGCAATGAATGTAGGCTATAATGCATGTTGATTTGCTTCGTAGTAGCCTAGCTTGTATCTGCTTCCTGACGAGAAGCAGACTGACGTTTCTCTGGCAACAGTAACTTGGATAACAAGCTTAATTGGACAACGCATATTTCCCAGGAATCTTAGCCAGAAAGAAAACAATAGATACTACTAAGAAAGTACATACCGAGATTATTCTTCTCATTATTATTATATTATAATAATTAAAAGTGTTTTCAGTAAGCTACATTATCAACAGAGTAGCGTAGACTAGAGCCACATTCGGAGGCTATTGATTTTTTATTTTAAGTGACTAACCATGAATCGGATATGTTTGGGGAATTGGCGGTTTATAAATCCGATCTCTTAAGGCTTGCAGCTTAAAGGAGGCTATCATCAATTCTTAATGTCGGCTATTATCGTAAATTCTTAATTTTCCTAGTAGTTAATTTTATGGTGACATTGTGTTATGTGTGAAAAGGATTAAGTGAACAGAGCTGAAGTGAAGAAATGAATGAATAAAGAAATGTTGGCCGAGGCAAGGGTACGTTGAGGTCAGTTTCCACATTCAGTCAGTCATGACCGCAAGAGCAGAGCGTAACACCCTCCCCAAACCAGACAAGAGCGAGCGTCCGGTTTTGGGGAGGGTGTGATTATAGTACAAGTGAAATACAAGTGAAACATTGAACAGTTATATTGGAAACCTCTTTTGCCTTTGCAATAAAAATACGTTAATGTGTTAATGTGAAAATAATGACAGTCTAGAAATGAAAAGTACTTAACAGTTGCACATTGTTTTTGTGGAAAATAAGCATATGCCCTGCTGGGCTCGAACCCACAATCCTCCATGTGAGCAACAACAGCTCTAGCCATTAGGCCTACCTAGCTTCTTGGAAAGCATGAAGCCATTAGCTATATTAACATTAAAAAACATTAGTATGAAGCGTTTTTATTGGGCGATAAGCTTGATGAGCAGGTATACGGACCATACCGTCAAATAATAATTCTCCCCATTGGATAACATCGCGACGGCGGCAGGCAGTTTGGCAAGAAAAATTGGAAGAAGAAGAGGAAGGAGAAAAACGGCAAAATAACCCAAGTTTGGGGCTTTATTGTGTGGATGTGTGAAGTTGTATCTGAATGCTGTGTGGTTACATGAGGTCAGAACATACAGAAGTTAATGTTTTTAAAGGCTGAGAGTCTATGGTCATTGTGGTTACTTCTGTAGGAAACCCTGAAAAGTGCCAAACTCTCGGTGCTGTATAGGTATGGGGCATGCCCCACCAAGCCGTAACTTGGCGGATGTCATACCTGCCATCCAATTTTTTGTGTGCACCATATTTTTAGTGGAGGGATATTGTGATATAGACCACACTCTACACCAGGGGGCGCAAGAGCTATGTGCAAGACCTTCAACAGCAAAGGACCATTTTCTCCTTCATTTCTGACACTGCTTGGATTGCATATCTTAATCTTGAACTTTTGGTTTGATATATGTTCATGTTAATACAATCTTCTCAGAATTTTAAATGAATTTAACACCTAAAGGTGGTGATTTCCCAAAATCCTCACTCCTGAAAATATTGGTTGATTGATATGAAATGACCTCTTACATGAGACATTTTGACATTTTAAGTTGTTGTGTGTTGGACAGACCCGGGGGGTATATCACGAAGTGGGATTACTGAGTTAGCTGGATACCTGCACTGAGTAAACCCCAGAATAGCTCTTTTTCCTTCAGTCCATGTTCCAGATTTGAGAGGGTTCCGGGTTTTTGGTCAGTGGAGTTATCCAGCTAACTCCATAATCCTGCTTCGTAGTATACCCCCCAGGTGTTAGCTTGTATGTATTCTGGTATGTTTATTTTATCATGGATGAACTTGTGTGAATGAAAAAAAGTGGCGTTGGTGTTTGTTACGTCATAAGTGTTCAGCTTCTTGAGTTTATGGGCGTATACTCGTCTCTCCCAGCCCTTCCAGACAGCGGTGCGGGGCCTGACGGCGGTGCGGGAGGAGGAGAAGAAGGATGGAGAAGGAGAAGCCGAGTGGCCGGCCACGGGAAACCGCTGCTCTCCCTGGTGGACTGGGCCAAGAGCGGCGGCCTGGAGGGCTTCTCTCTGAGAGGAGCTCTCAGACTGCCCTCCTTCAAGGTACAGCCCATGCAGGGGGTCATTACAGTAGCACTGTAGCACTAGCACTACATACACTAGCCCTGCGTTACACTAGCAGCCTATACGCAAGAACTGTGTGCGCTAGCACTGCATACACTAGCCCTGCGTTAAATCTCTACTAAGTTACAACTTGTTGCACTACTAAAATAAAGCATGTTGCACCACAGAACATAGTTAGAACGTAACCCTACGTATAAACTAAAACATTTACGCAAGCAATTTACCTGGAATAACAGCTTAATTAATAATGTTTTAATGACAGACAGATTTGAATATATTGACGAATGCTTTAAAACTATGAACCTCGTCATCGCCAACAAATTATGCGATAATAACGGCATCCTCTGGACTTGGATGATGACGTTGATATCTACACCTGTCTCATTTTAAGAGAGAAGAGAGGACATGGCTAATGAGATGAACAGACATGTTAGCGGCTGACCCTCTAGCACAAAACTGATAGGAACGGAGCGCTTTAATGACATGTCAACTAAGCGCTTGATCATGTCACAGTGGCTACTAAGCTGGATTCGATAACAGAAGTTGGCATAACAGTATCAAACAACTACTCTTGTAACAGTAGCTAACTAGTTGTCCCAACAAAAAAGAGCAGCATGAAGTAGCTTGCTAATAATGGAGGGTGAATAATACATAACAAATTTGCATCACCAGGTAACGTTCGAGAGCCAACAATACCGTTAGTGCGACGCTGTTTCTTGTTTACATTTTTTAATGCCGCTCATTGGATCTATGAACATCGACATAATTTGTGGGACTACATTACTTTACAAAGAGCTTACGTCCTACTAACTAAGTTTTGTGTTAATGACACACGGTGCAACCAAATTTAGTATCTCACTTGTAAACTAGCTATTAGCTGCTAAGTCTGTTGTGTGACCTTTACATTCCAATTAAGGTAGTACTTAGAATAACTGGTGCAACCCTACCCTGGGGAATCAAAGTGGGTGCGAATGCAAGGGATTGTGTAGCCAATCAGATGGCAAGATTTAGAAAAGGCAGTTTTAGTGAGAATTTAAACAGGTCTTGCAGGGTTATCAGCCCGACTTGTGGGATTTTAATGCGAGAGTCGGGACCTCGGTTTAATGTTGAAAGGCGGCATCTTCTAAAGCACCATGCCCTTATCACTACTGGCCCACAATATGTGTGTGTGAATGATGATGATGGTGCTTACGCTGGTGATTATGATGATGTGTGTGTTTCATGATGACGATGTGTTTGTGTGAGTGTGTGTGAGAGCGATCATGTGTGTGTATAATGATAATGATGTTTATGTATGATGATGAAGTGTGTGTGCGTGTGTGTGTGTGGGTATATGTGGATGATGATTATGTATATGTATGATGATGATGATGAAGTGTGCGTGCCCCCAGGTGAAGAGGAAAGAGCTCCCAGATGGAGGGGAGCTTAAGAGGTCCCGCCCTTCCACCACACCGACGAGGAAGACGAAGGTGAGCTCTTCCTCCTGTCTGTACTTGTATAATGCAAGCTGCAAGCACACACAGACACACGCAGACACAGACCCGCACGGACACACAGACACGCACGACACACAGACACGCACGGACACACTGACACAGACACGCACGGACACACTGACACAGACACGCACGGACACACTGACACAGACACGCACGGACACGCCACGGAGACACGGACACACACGGACACGCACGCACGCACGCACACAGACACGCGCACGCACACACACACAGATGCAGACACGCACGCACACACACACAGACACGCACGCGCACAGACACGCACGCACACAGACACGCACGCACACAGACGCACACACACACGCACACACACACACACGCACGCACACACTGACACGCACGCACACACACACACGCACGCACACACACACAGACACGCACACACACACAGACACGCACGCACACACACACAGACACGCACGCACACACACACACGCACGCACACACTGACACGCACGCACACACTGACACCTGCCCCCCTGTCCACAGACCTGTACCAGGAGAAAGGCCGTGGGGCCCCTGGAGGCCTGGACGAGGGACCCGAGGCGGAGATGGATGGGAGGAGGAGGAGGGCAAAGAGGATGAAGAGGCAGACAGCTCTGGGTCTGGACAGCGAGGGAGAGGAGACGTCGGACGGCTCCTCCTCAGACAAGGCAGGGCTACCACCCACCTCCCCGACCCCCCCCCCCCCCCCCCCCCCCCCCTTGCCAAAACCCTTCACACATCTGTGTTTACCGTTTTAAATTTTTTTATGGCTGGCTGCACTTTATTTACGGCTAGCCTGTCCCGGCTTAGTTTTCTTAAGATTTGGTAAACACAGAACTGCTCATTTGAAAGGGTGTGGGTGGAAGTGTTTACAAAGCCACCATAGAAATGTCTTAGATTTATTATTTCCTCAGGCGTACTTGTATAGTGGTTGTGGGTGTTTTATAGAACTTTTCTATTTTAAATCTGTAATGTTGTAGAACTCTTGCATAACTGCTTCTGCAGTGCTGTAATTGTGCTTGCATATCCCCTTGCTGGGATATGTACTTTTTTGGGATTTGTACCTTCTTAGGATATGTACTCTGTTGGGATATGTACCTTATTAGGATATTTACTCTTTTGGGACTCTTACAAGCGATAAGTAGAACTTCTCTGCATTTGAATGGATCTTTATAGCAATTGGGTGATGGGACTAGATTTAGCTGTAAATTATGCTGGAACAGTATAGAATACACGGTTGGCGAAATGGCTGTAAGTCATCAAGGGTCTGAGGTATCAAACGAGTCTCAAACCATCACTCTGCTGCCAGATATGCAGTAGATATGGATGGATCACTTTAAGGGTTGTTTCTCCTGACAAAGCTTCCTATTGAAATTTATGGAAAAAATATGTCAGGAGAAGAAACCCTTCAAGTTACCATATACTCTGTTGGGATATGTACTTTATTGGGAAATGGGCCACAAACTTGGTCCTGCACTGACGCAGTAGCGCATTAGCGTGCAGAGCTAATGGCTTACCTCTACTTGTCTTTGCAGGAGGATGATGAGGATGAAGACGATGATTCGGGAAGGTACCCCCCTCACTCTGCTTTTACTCACCCCTTTAGTTTTTTTCTGAAAATCAAAGATCCTTGAGGTATATTTATGTTAACCCATCAAGTGCCTCATGCAAACATCAGTCGACAAAAATACCAACGTATTCTAAAGTGCCAAGGGCGACTTAGGTCGACCAAAACGTGTAAACGATGAAAGCTTTTAAAATCCAGTCAAAAAGCTGTTACTAGCTGAATAAAGCATGACATAATGCCAAAACGTATGGCTGTATGAGTGGACCGAGCTCATAGCAGTATATTTTTTTACTTTGGTCCCGGCAGATGCGCGACCTGTTGAGTGACGAATAAATAAATAATCAGCTATCAATTCAAAGCATTTACTCATGTTCTTCTAACGGTATGTTGACAAGTTTAAAACACAAGGTACAAACACAACAACATGCCAAAATTCCGCACATGGCCAAGATAAAGTCTGGCTGACTATTAAAACGTTTCTGGTAAGGAACTTGACGGATCGCTACATCTCTGATTTATTTGAATAAAGAAAAAACACGGTTTGGTGATAGTCAAGATTTAAAGTAATTTCGGTTGCTATTCGACAAAAATTACATTGCATGGAAACTAAGTATCTCAGTAGATCATGGTTCTCGTCATTTATTTTATTTTTTTTAACTGTAACCAGCCACAATACAACATGACAAAACCATTTCTAAGGCATGGTTTATTTGGCAAAATGTTAGCCAACTATTCTTTTCAATACAGTACCCTCCAAAAGTGTTAGGGACAGTGACACATTTTTTTGTTGTTTTGGCTCTGTACTCCAGCACATTGGATTTGAAATGGAATAGTGAATATGAGGTTAAAGTGCCGGCTTTCAGCTTTAATTTGAGGTTCTTGGTCTGAGGTATCAAATGAGCCACAAAACCATCACTCTGCTGCCAGATATGCAGTAGATATGGATGGATCACTTTAAGGATTGTTTCTCCTGACTTATTTTTCCATATAGTTCAATAGGAAAACGAGTCAGGAGAAACAACCCTGAAAGTGATCCATCCTTATCTACTGCATATCTGGCAGCAGCGTGATGGTTTGATACCTCAGACCCTTGATGACTTACAGCCATTTAGCCAACCATGTGTTCCATACTATTCCAGTGTAATTTACAGCTTGATCTGGTCCCACCCACCAATTCCCATAGAGATCCATTCAAATGCAGGGAGGTTATAGTATCGCTTGTAAGATTACCTGAAAATAAGATATCAAGAGTCTTTTGATGTTGTTGGGTCACAGACATCTGGAAGTCATGGCATGCAAAGGATATGCAACCAAATATTAAAAATATGATGACTTTATTTAAAGGGATAGTTTGGAATTTTGGACATAATGTCTCAATTACGACTTACCCATGATGTAGTTGATTGATGGAAACCATTTTCAGATAATTCCATGCTGTCCCTTCTTTTGGACATACACACATTGCTAATGCTAGCGCAACTCTAAGGTATCTGGTAGCATCCACTACCAAACGCACTTAAACACTCCACAGTGCACCCAAAGCAAATAAAATACGACGACAGTCTATCGGGGTTATTTTCAGTGATTATACCATCATTTTTCAAGTCAAACTATCATTGAATCCTTTACTTTGTGCTCACCTAAATTCTCAGTGGAAGTACGGCGGCGGAGCTAGCTGTAGATTAGCCAGGGTATCTGCCTGTAGGCTATCTGCTGTACTCCCCAGTTGCCGACATGATCCGTTTTGCCGTAAAGTTACATATTGGTAGACCAACAAGTCAGCTAAAACACAAACATGCTACAGAATAACACCGCATATACAAGCAAGCACACTGACTGTAAAAATGGCTAGAATTGCTACACGGTTCACCCGATATGGATTAAAATTTAATTAAAGCTGAAAGTCTGGACTTTAACCACCCTGTTCCATTTCAAATCCAATTGTGCTGGAGTACAGAGCCAAAATAACAAAAAATGGCTGAACACTTTTGGAGTGCACTGTATTATTATGTGATGAGTGAGCTGAGCACCAAGTAAAAACGATGAGTGAATGATGAGTTCGTTTCCACAGTGATTTGTCAGGAGAAACAACCCCTTAAAAAAAGATTTTAAAGACAAAGAAGATTGAAATGTGGAAGATTGAGGATGAACAAGAAGATGTTGGCTTGATACTTATTTTTCTTTTTGAAGTGCTTTTCATGAGGATCTTTATCATTATTTTTTTTCGGATTATAATTATTACTATAGTACGATATCTTCCTCTTCTTGCTCGTTGTAGGTGATAGCATTTTTTTAACAACCAAATTACTGAGTGGGCCTTTAAATGAGAATATCTTACTTAATTGGAATAGAAATCTATTATTGCTATCGCCAGAAAGCTGAGACATTCCTCGTTTTAAGGTATAAAATTCTACAAGGCACTTGTAAACAGATGAGGCTACTGTCAAACCATCCAGCTGTGTCCACTTAAAATCTCATGTAAGAGCTGATTTTGATTAAAGTAATTCTGTTCAATAGGTAATATAACATGTTTTATTTGAGGTTTGAACATTCACAGGATCAATTAAAAAATTTAGAATGTTGGCAGCCATATAGGCTTATAGACCCATTTGTTGGTTTGTAAACAGAAAGAGGATGCGTGCGCAACCCTGGGCAAAAAGTGTATCACCTTGGCAGGCTATCACAATGCGGTGAACTTGATTATCAACGATTTAACGGACCAAGTGCATCTAATTTTGTTTCTGGTTCTTTTATTTCACTTCATCTTGGCACAGTTATACAAATTATAGCTAGTGTTAGTCTTATTAGGCTACAACCTTTTTTGTTGTAACGTTAAGGAAGCATATTTAGCTATAGCCTATTTACCTATAAATGCCTGTAAGCTACCGTCATAAACTGTCAATTTTTGATCAGCGGCAAGTTGACAACTTAATTTTTAACGTTAGTCCAACTCAATAACTTGGACAGATAGGATACACCACATTAACACATTTTTAAAAAATGGTCTAGTCTGCTTGAAATTGATATAGCTAACGTAGCCTAGTGTAACGTCTGTGTTACGCCGTTAATATTTTATTGTGTTTGGCCAGATAGGAGTCGACATAGCCTGTCTAGCTAGCTAACGTTACTTAGCTAACAGTCCCACACACAAAGGTGGTGCAGCTGACAACTATTGTGTCAGTAAATTGTCTGTGTGATGATGTGTTGATAACTTAATGTTTTACTAAAGCCTATCGTTAACCTACTTTTAGTTTTAGCCAGAAACAGAAATGGCACTAGTAGGCTACTACCAGTGTTTTCTTCTGTAATGGTTAGCTAGCTAGCGTACCGAACCCTGTTATCGGGCAGAAAACAGAAACTTTTGTGAACAACAAAGCTACGAAACTGATATTATTCGGGGCACATAACGTTACTATTGAACATATTATATTTATTAGATTCAAAAAACGATAAGATAACTTTTAAGCCAATGAACATGTAAGTTAGAAGTGAACGGTAGTCTTTTCTTTTTTTTTAACTTTTAAGATGGACAGTAGGCTACTGCCAAAAAAGGGGAGCCGATTAGCCAGCTGTTGCAGTGGCATAAAAGAAGCTCATGATTTTTGTTGTTTTAATAATCAGTATTAGTTTATTGAATCAAGAAAGATACCTTTTGAATTACCAATATGTTGGTAAAATGGCTGGCTAACTGGATTATTTACACATGGCAGTCCATCTCATTGGATTTATTTCTTCACCTACCGCGCCCTCGAGTGGACATATAAAAAATGGCACTTCTTGATGTTGGTGCTTGCTAGTTGAGTTGATTACAATGAACTAGTTTTAAAAAAACAACACACATTTTGCTCATATTGTGAATGTGCTATAGACAAAGCAAATATATATATTTTTTTTTTTTTTTACCGCATTGGCAAATCAGCTGTCGAGGAAGTTTCCAATATGGTTGCGTGCCCGATAATGGGCGCTATCTAGCTACGTTTCTTAACGTTATCCATCTTATTTGTTTTTATCCAAGTGTTCACTGGTGTAAACTTGCTTTTTCGGGAAATACGTTGGCTAACTCTAAGCTGGTTAATTCTTTAGATTTAACAAAATTAACATTGGCAATCTAGCAGTTAGCAAATGTGAGCGACTAATGTTCCTGTGAGATGCAACCAAGACAGTAACATTACAGTGGCTAGCTAACGCTAGTCTAGACAGACAGACCACATCAGTGTTGCCAGATGCCTGAATTCATTTCCCCCCAAAAAAATTCGAAAATCCCCCATCTTCAATTGAGTCCCATACAATTTTCTCACAATTACCCCCCATACCTCCTTTTAAAATCCCCCATCTGTCATTGACTCCAATACATTTTTTCTTTAAAAATTCCCCCATGAATGTTAAAATCCCCTAAATTTAGGGGAAAATCCCACAGTCTGGCAACCCTGGACCACATGCCCCAGGTTCACAAATCACAGGGTATTCCAAAAAAAAGTGACTAAAACCCACCCTCAGCTCATCTACGCTGGAAAAACTAATGTTACGGTTAGTCCACCCAATTAGATAGCACACTAAAGTTATAAAGGCACAGCGCCTGCTGCCAAACCCGAGATATCTACAGGTAACTAGCAATAACAGCTCGACCTGTGTCTTGACGACATGAACATATAACCATGCAGCAAGACCTTTTACTTTTTATATCTCATGGCCAACTCGCTAAAACGGTAGGCGTCCATTTCTACATTGTTAGCAAGCTTGTTAATTCTCGCCACTGTCACTTGCTCGTATTAAATTATAACGTTATTTGATATTGGGTCAAAATAGTCTCACAGTATGGTTTCGGTCATGGTTAGCCACCTACACCATTTGCTTCAAAACTGCAGCTCTAGCCTATGGTCGAAGCTGTCTTTATTCAATTGAGTGCCAAACTTATATGATGAGATGGGAGCCAGCATAATATAGGCTACTTCCTGGACACTTACTAAATTGAATAAATATTACACGTTTACACCAAACTGCTTAGCTATCTCACTGTTGATGTAACTAAGATATTCAAAGTTAAACAAGTGTCCTTCATCATCCATTTCAGCTTCTGCAGTTACAAGTTGATGTTGATTTATTTTGCAATATTGAATATTCTGCCCCAGTGTTGCATGCGCACCTCTACTGTGACGTTGGTGAGAAACCGGTCTATAACAACAGGGATTCTAGTGTTCTGGAACACTCTGGCATTGAATGAGTTAAGGAAGTGGGAGCAGTCTCCCTTATCGAACCTACGACTTACTATTTAGATGACCCTTTTTTGGATTTTTTTTGGCAGACAATACGTTTGTCACCAGATATGATACAGTAGTGAAGCAATTCAGGTTGTATACCTTCCTCTAAGGTACAACAGCAGCCTGTAAGCTGCAAGTCTGGTTCCATAATCATTAGACCATGCTGCCGCGGTGTTAGCTAGTGATCACTGCTGACCTTTCTACCACCCCCCTCCCCCCAGACGAGGCCGCGAGCGCCGACAGTGAGGACGAGAGCTCTTCCTCGTCTTCCTCAGAGAGCTCTTCCTCCTCCTCTTCATCCTCATCCTCCTCCTCGGAAGATGAAGAGGAGGATGAGGAGGAGGGCGAGAGAGTTGGGGAGAGCGAAGGCTTGGACACCATGGACGAGTCGACGATGGACAGCACAGTTCTGGACAGGGAGAGAGAGGAGAGGTATGGCGTGCAGGCCTCCTTGCATTTAATTCTCTTGTTTGTGTCTTTGTATTCATTGGAAATCCTTGCAGAAGGTGTTTAAACTTGGTATAGAACTGTAATTGTTTTTTCATGCGGTGCTGTTTGGGGGAACTTGACACTGTCTGCGTTGTTATTTCAGGGAAAGGGAGCATCTCAGCCAATCGGGAGCGGCCGCTGCTCCTGAGGGCGTAAGCTTGGAACCCTCCCAGAGTGCAGAGGTCCAATCAGGTCAGTTGCAGGCAAAGTGGAGTTGTATGGGTGGCTGACTCCAATACGTATGCATGGGGTAAATTACAGTCATCACTCTGCTGACTCTCTGTGACGCTGACCTGCTCTGACTCGCTCTGACCTGGTATCATTTTGATGCTGACATCGCTCAGACTCGCTCTGACCCTGACTCCTTGTAACACTGACTTTCTCTGACGCCGATTCACTCTGACTCACACTGACCCAGTATCATTCTGACGCTGACTCGCTCTGATGCTGAGTCGTTCTGACTCGCTCTGACGCTCACTCTGTGATGCTGTCTGACTCGCTGCGATGCTAAATCTGCTATGGATCCTATGGAGCTGACTCGCTCTGACCTCGACTCACTCTGACTCCGACTCACTCTGACTCTGACTCACTGTGACACTGACTTGCTCTGACTCGCTGTGACGCTGACTCACTCTGATGCTGACTCTCTCACTTTTGTTTCTCTCAGTGAAAACGGAGGCGGAAGCAGAAGCAAAACAAACGGCGGTTCCTCTGGAATGCCGCCCCCCAAAGCCTCTGCTCCCTCGCCCCTCCTCCCCCATCTTGCTTCTCCCTCCCCTCAAGAAGCGACGCAAGAACGTGTCCTTCTCCACAGAGGAGGCGGAGAACTGGGGACCTCAGCCCCCCTCCCTAATGACTTCCCCCGCCTCCTCCCCTGCCCCCACGCAGTCTCTCCTCCTCTCCCCAGTCAAAGCCCAGCTACCAGAGTCTATCCTCACCGCCTCCGCCCCTGCCACACCCACCACCCCAGCCAAGCCCCTCCCAGTGCTCCTCCCGTTCGCCTCTAAACCGGGCGAGGCCGCCTCCCTCTCCCCGTCCTCTCCAGCCCGCGTCCTCACTGTCCCACCTCCCGTCCGCTCCCTGCGCCCAGACGAGCCCCAGAAGAGCCCCGGGCCGCCGGCGTCCCCACAGACCCCGCCCACGAAGTCCCCGCCCAGCTCCAAGCGAGGCTCCGGCAAGGACTCCTCCCTCTCCCCTACCCCCGTGTGCCGCACTGTGCAGAACTTACCTCTGGACCACGCCTCCATGGTCAGGGTCTCCTTCGAGGAGCCCACCCCTGGCCCCACCCCCCCGGCCCAGAGGGGCCGCCCCAGGGGCCGCCCGAGGACAGTCAGCCTCTCAGTCACACCTGTGTACCCCGCCGCTCCCAGGGAAGTGGAGGAGGAGGAGCAGGAGGCGCGGGAGCAGAAGCTAAGGCTGAAGGAGGAGCTGGGGGCTTCCAGCCTGCTGCAGCTGGCGTCCGCCGCCGACCTGTCCGTGCTGGCTGCTGTGGCGCTCAAACTCGAACCCGAGACGCAGGACTCGGAGGAGACGGAGACGTCGGACGAGGCAGAGGAGATGCAGCAGGAGCTTGAGAGGGAACAGGCTGTCCCCGCAATCCCGCCCCCACCCGCCCTCAGCACAGAGGGCCTCCTGGTCCTGCAGGAGCACAACTACTCCAGACTAGCCTTCGTCCCCTCGGCCGCATCTGCCCACAGGAGGACCAAAGCCGACGGCCACCCCGTCGTGCTCCCCACCGACATCGACCTCCATGCTGTCTCCGGCGTGCTGGAGGCACCAGAGGAAGTCATCGGGGAACCCCCGATGGGCAAGGGGGAACAAGCAGAGGTCTACCCGCCATTGGAGGCCCTCTCCGGGCTAGGCGTGCTAAGCGAGACCAGGGATGCTGAGGCCAAGGCGCCCATCACCACGCCCGCAAAGAAGAGGGGAGCAGGAGCCATAGATGCAGAGACAGAGGTGGAGGTGAAGGGAAAGATCAAAGGGAGGAAAAAGAAGAGGAAAGAGAAGGAGAAGCAAGAGCAACAGCAGATGAAGAAGCAGAAGGAACGACAGAGCAAGAAACAGAGGAAGAAGCAGCTGCAGGTACAGGGCAATTGCCGTTAAAGTAGTGTTTGCATCTACAGTCTGTATAAGGTTACATAAATTACTCGTTATCAACTTCTTTTTCATGGATGCTGGCCTTCTGTAGATCCTTGTTTTGACACAGCATGTTGAAGTAATGCTTTCACCACACTCTATTATTTGTGTTTGTTAGTGTTGAATGCTTTTGGTTATGGCTCAGTTTGGTCATGGCATTTAATGGAACTGGCTGTAAACAGCATACTCTAAAATACTGGAAATGTATTCAGTGGCTGTTGACAGGCGGATGTTAAATAACTTAATGTTTGTGCAACTCTAGTAACTATTTACTGCTATTCAATCATTTTTATTTTCTGATGCTCAGCAGAGCACCCAGTCTGTAAAACATTAGCTGGTCTGTCTCCACTGCTCTGCTTATGAAAATTATTATAAAAGAAATTTTCATACAGAGTGATCATGGGACAACCTGACATGTATAGACTAATATGAAACAACATGTTAATTAGGCGGTGTGATGTCACGGTACATAAATGTAGCGGAATGGTTATCCTGAGCATTCCCTGCAATTCCATGTGTTTTTCGGTGAAGGGGTGAGGAGAATTTTCATCCCTTGGCCATCTGCACTCATTACTGTTTCCATGTTCTCAGCTGCACATGTGTGTTGGTGATATAAACTTTATTCCCGATACCCGAAGGGGAATTTGTTTGGGACACCAATTCTGCTGCATTACAAAAGATTTAGAAAACACATGCTGTTTGATACAGATGTTGTTATCCCCCTCGCAGTGCTCACAGTACATAGGTCTCGAATTGGTTAGCATGGTTAAGCATAGCATACTCCAGGACTAGGAAACCCTGGTCCTGGAGCGCCGGTGACGGTTCTGTTTTTTTATTCTGATCTTGATAACAAGAGTTTTATGGATGCCTGAATATTCTGAATGGTGAAACACTGAGTACCTCCAGCACATAGTCATCAGCATTAAATTAAACCTGATCCAGTTATGCAGTTATAGGTTTGGATGGAGCAAAACCCAGGACCGTCTCTGGCACTCCAGGCCCAGGTTTGCCTCCCCCTGGCATAGTCTAATATTGGTTAGCATGGTTAAGCATAGCATAGTCTAGCACTGATTACCATGGTTAAGCATAGCATAGTCTAACATTGGTTAGCATGGCTAAGCGTAGCCTAGTATTGGTTAGCATGGTTAAGCATAGCATAGTCTAGCGTAGCATACTGGCATAGATTAGTATAGTTAAGCAAAATCTTGTCTAGCATAGCATTGGCTAGCATAGTTAAGCATAGCATAGTCCAGAATTGGTTAGCAGAGTCTAGTGTAGCATACTAGCGTAGGTTACCGGAGTTACGCTTAACATTGTCGAGCGTAGCACAGTTTAGTATTGGCTAGCACAGTTAACTTGCACTACTGCCCTAGTGATGTTGTATTTTTAATTGCCAGTCTGGGAATGTTTTAGTATGTCTGTCTGGCATTATCGGTCGCATGAATCAGAAGTTGCATCTGCTAAATAAATGTAATGTCTTGAGTGCTACAGCATTGCTGACACAGTAAGAAATGGGCACATAATAAGTGCCTCCTTGGTCCCCCTCTGCACCTCCTCCCTCTCTGCGCAGGAGCTGGACCTGGAAGAGGAGGTGGACGTGGAGCAGCTGGAACCCGGCGAGCTGAGCAACTCTGAAGAGGAGCCGGAGGAGGAGGAACCAGCGGCAGAGCGTGAGCGGGAGGACCTGCGTAAGAGCGAACGGCTGTTCTTGCAGCCGGCCCGGCCCAAAGCCGCCGCCCCCGCCCCTGTAGGCCGGCATGCCCCCAGGCAGTACGATCAGCGGAGCGAGTTTGAGCAGATGACCATCCTCTACGACATCTGGAACTCTGGCCTTGACACGGAAGACATGCGGCTGCTGAAGGTTACCTACGAGAAGCTGCTCCAGGACGACCACAGCACTGACTGGCTCAACGACACCCACTGGGTCCACCACACCAATATCCTTTACCAGCTTCAGCCCTGGTGGGGTGTCGAGCACTCATCCAAGAGTGTACTTTCATCAACTTCATAATGGGTGTAGCTACAATGAGCTTGTCAGTCACTGACCTGTTAGAGCCAATGTAAAGGTGTTTTTTTTGTTTTGTTTTTTCCATCCCTCGTTCAGACTTTATTTTGCTCCACGTTAGGGCCTGTTTCCTCATTTTTAAGTGGGCCATCTGGCATCATTGGTCATGTGGTCTGGTGTCATTCGTCATGGGGTCCGGAAACATTAGGTTACAATGCCACAGTCTTAATCATAGACTAATCAGGTGTCAGCTCAATGATCTTATTTTGGATATTTCTGTCAACCTTCTGTTGGTGCCAAAACATTGTCATTTAATGCATCTTTTCAGTGTTAAGGGGAAAGGCCAAGTACAGTACAGTTACAATGGACCTTCAGAAACACTGGTTACTCTTCATGGAAAGCTTGTGTAGTAAAGGATGGGCGGGAGGTATGTAGAAGTTGATGATAATATCCATGACAAAGCATCACAAGTCTTCTCTGCAGTGCTTATTCTGGCTTTGCATAGTTCCTTAAGTAGGAACTGGAGGGGAAAGGATGAACACTTGATTGCATATCTTTCAGTTTAGTTAAATTTTATTTGTTATAGCACCATTTGCAGAGACACTGTCACACAGATGTTTTACAGAATAATTGGGCCGAGCCTTAGGCCAGATATAGAGGGTGAGATGGGTTAGGCTGCGTGCAGTGGCTACGTCCAGTGGTCGTGACCCTTGACCCCTGTCTCCACTCACTAACATCCCGAACCCGCGGCGCAAGAAGAAGAACCAGGACGATCTGCTGCGGGAGCACCAGACGGGCTGCGCGCGCAGCGAAGGCTACTACGCCATCAGCCGCAAAGAGAAGGACATCTACCTCGACCTCGACCCCGTCACCTCGCTGGAGCCCGATTACGACAACACGGTAGCGCAATATATATACTAATAATCACTTCTTACATGGCACATAAAAGCACTTTACACTCAACTGAGATAAAATAAAGAAAAAAACTAAATAAAGCCAAACACTGACTACGGCTGCAATGCATTCAAAGTACTTCTAACATAAGCAAGTATTGAAAGCATTTGACAAGCTGTGCCCTTCTCTCCTCTGTCAGGGCACAAACCGCATTCTGTCGGAGAGACGCTCAGAACAGCGGCGTCTCCTCAGCGCCATCGGAACCACGGCGGTCATGGACTCTGACCTGCTCAAGCTCAACCAGCTGAAGGTGAGGAAGACTCCGCTGTATGGCACCAGATTGCTCAAACAGTCCCATTCAACCACCACAGCACTGGCTGTTTTTTAAAACATAACATCCCCCAGAGGGCTTTCAGTTGAAAAGAATGCATTATGTTTTTTATAATGACAATTCATGGCACAAGAATTTGAACAAAGCTGGTGGACCTAAGTGAACAGAAACTGTGACTGATGACTTGCGGGATTTCGAGGCCCATATTAATAAGCATCTCCCTAATGTCAGCACTGAGTGGCTAGTAACCTTTTTTTTTATTAACAATGACTACCATAAAGCCACAGGCTTGCTAATTCTAAATTTACCCAGTGATTTCCACCATTCACTCCCTCCGACTGCTGCCTGCTGACGGTGCTGTTTCTAAGAATTCAAAATGGCACTTCTCTGTGTGAGCTGTTTCTAAGTTCGGAGACACAATTTCTGGTAAAATGTAAAAAAATTTATTCCAGGATTACAGACATTATTTAAATTGCTGTTTTATACGTGCAAATAAAAAAAATTTAAACTGAGAGACATGCCTGACCGAGGGCCCAGAGTCGAGCACTGTGCCGACTGCGAAGTGTAGACCTCAGCCTTGCATCTGCAGGCGTGTTCACCTTCTGATGACCTCATACCTCCAAAAGGCCGCGATGATAGGCGATGACAGTCCAACCACTCAGAAACCAACGGGTCAAGCAGCGCTTAATCTCTCTTTATTGTGATTAGGCTTGCCTATGCTGCATATGCTAACATGCATTTCAATCCTACCGTACATTTTCCTGTGTGTAAAACATATGTTAAATTTTTACGTACTTTAAATGGCTGCCGATGTGGGTTTGGTCCCCACAGTTCCGGAAGAAGAAGCTGCGTTTCGGCCGCAGTAGGATCCACGAATGGGGCCTGTTCGCCATGGAGCCCATCGCTGCAGACGAGATGGTCATAGAGTACGTCGGCCAAAACATCAGACAGGTACTGTTCCCTCCTTTACTTGCCTTCTGTTCTGTTTGTGCAGGTTTTGACCTCTGACCTCACCCTGTATGCTAGCTGTGTGATAAAACCAAGTGCCAACTACCCGCCTTCATTTATGAAGCCTTACCCCCCCACTGGCTAAAGAGTCAACTGCAACACTTGGTTACAATATGATAATTCTATATGATAACAATCTGTATAGCGATGTTAGAAAACTTGAGGCTTAGAACAGAATTGCAGAGACCGTCAACATGTCTAGTGACTGTATTGTACTTTGCAATCAAGTGTTTACAATCGGTAAGTTATTGGTGTTGCACCAAATGCGCTTACAACGTTCCCTTGTCCCTGCATGTGACCAAGTACAGTGTTTTTGTTGCTGTCGCGAGTAGATGGTGTGAACCCAGCGTTGGACTAGTGAACAGCAAAACAATCATGAACTACTGAACTCGTGACTAAATGGAAAATGCTTTATCGCGTTGTTGGTATACTATGCCACAACAAAAAAAAAAATGTTTAAACAGGACTCTTGGAGCTGACATTTTTAGTGTAGCTATAAGCCAGGCTATAATCCTGCAAGCGCAGCTAGAAACTTTGATGCACATTCAGGATGGAGAAGCAGTGGGGTGGTCGTGTGTGTCTTCCTCTGTGGGTAGGGCCAACGGTTGTTAGAACTTTCGAAATGTTACAAGTTATTGCGACCGTTGAGAAAGTTGCCTACTCAGCTAAACATTGTTTGGCTAATAGCAACTAAATTAAACTATGCTCACTTAGGCTGCGATGACACCGGACGCGCTTTGTAGGTTTCAAAATGCAAGTGGCATTACCTTTCTTGATTTTATGGAGTCTACTCTGAAAAATGCGTTGGGGATGTCTATTTTGCTGTTTCTAGGCAACCGAACTCTGCTCCTGTCAGTCACTTAGCTGACATTGTTATTGGCATGAGCAAACTCATTTTACCCGAAGGTTTGCTTCGTTATTTGCCGTTAAAAGGCCGGGTATGAGCAGAGCGCCTTGGATCGCTTATTTTTTCATGGTATCCACAATTTGTGAATCCTATAACTCTGGGTGGGCTGGAACGGCAACTAACGTTACCAATTTCTCCTCAATAATTTTTTATTTATTTTTTAAAAAGCCAAGGCCTGCTTGTATTTTCATGCGATTGAACACGGGAGAGAAGAATGACTTTGACGTAGGGCGCCAAATAAGGGGTGTTATTTTGTGGGCGCAGCCAAAGTATTTGCATGTGTTATTATTTCACACTTTGCAGATGAGAAACTAAGAGTCATTATGTAAATTACTCCAGCTGCAAACAGCCGTATTTTAAAATTTTGCATGTCTAGAATGATTATACTGTAAGAAAACAGTGAAAAGACAGCAATGTTGTTGTTTTTTTAGTGTGGGGTATAGGCTAGTATTACCCTCAGGGCTGATCATTTAATTTAGAGACGTCGCTCTCTGGCGCCAGTGCGGTTGACTCCATTATAGGTCTTTCAGCACCCATTTCAGTGTAAGACAATGGTACCAATGTGGTCAAAATACAAAGTCAATCATTTTTTCCCACAAGAACATGTAGGGGTGTCACGATTCTCCAAATCCGCGATTCGATTTGACTTTCGATTTTTAAGGTCTCGATTCGATTTTCGATATTTTTTTTTCAGCACAATTTTTTTCCCAGCACTATAGTCTAACTAATGGCTATGCCATTGTTAGACTATCGAGTCTTGATTTGTAAAGAAAAATACTTGTTTCTCAATAAGTAACTTTTATTTGAATAATAACAATTATAAATAATAACAAAAATATGAGAATATTTAAACACACCTAAACAGTTAAGAGCTTTATCAAAACTAGACTCTAGAACAAACAGTTGAACATTTACCACGCTATTAACAATTTACACATTGGTTTTATGCCCTGACAACGGTCATTTACATTTTCAAATTCTTCTTTAAAAAGATGAGCGTGTTCACATTCTTTGAACAGTTGAGAGCTTTAACAAACTCAGTGTTTCCCCTACCATTATCTTGGCCGGGCGGAAACTCACGTGCCGCCAGGCTTGGACAAGAGGGAAAATAAATAATTTTAATGGAAAAAAAATAAAATTTATATTATTCTTTTTTTTTAATATATAATCTTTTTTTTAAAATTTTTATGTAGCTGCAATATTTCCCTTACCGCAGAATGCGGGAATGATCAAAATAGCATCTGGAAAAACCCTTGCCAAAACGGTTTCCCGTTAGGCCTAATTAAAATTTTCAATGGCAGCGCTGATATTATGAGGGTGTAATTATAGTTTCCACCTCTACGCAAAATGGCGCACTTTCACCGCCCGGCCTGAAAAAAAATCTAGGGGAAACACTGAAACTAATATCTGAAATAATAAACAGTTGAACATGTACCACGCTATTAACTATTTACACGTTTTTTTTCATGCCCTGACTGTCATTTGGGTTGTCATTTGAGTTGCCTGTGTCAATGTTTTTTTCCCAGTCAAATCTATTTCTTTGTGATGCCTGCGAATGTGTCCTGCCATATTTGACGTGTTGCCTGAGGTGGCGTATGGTACTCGCGTGTAGCCGACAAACTGTCGTTATTTTGTCAATGACGCGTTCGTTGTTTATATAACTCACGGGGAAGGCAAAATGTTGCCACACCGGTGACTTGAGGGAAGCAGGAGGATTTTCCAGTTCTGTTTCTCCATCTCCGACTCCGGCAGTGGCCATGGTGTGTCGAAAAGTAATGCAGGCTACCGGTAAGCTAACGTTAACTAGCAGTGTCTTTGAAATATCGTTGTTTTTTTTTCTTCGGACGTACGCCTGCGTGGACGAACAAAATGCAGTGGAAGGCGTCAAGTTTCGTTTTGTCGTTAACGCTTACATTAGAGATGGCCAAGTAGGCTACTTTTTTTACATTTTACCCATCACATGAAAGGCTAAGAAGAGCGCGCGGGGGGCAGGGGTGGAGAGAAAAAAAAAACTTGGAGAATCGCGAACCAGCTTGTGATTTCGAACTTCGAAATCGAACGCTCATTTAGATCAATTTTCGATTTCGAATCGGTATCGTGACACCCCTACGCAATAGGTGTTTTTTCTTTGTCTAATGTCTCCCCATGGGCTGATTTAAGTGATTGTGTCATTTGGACAATATTTTAATTTATTGTGGACCATTCAGGGAACAGTATCTCATGCGCTTACTCATGACCATGGACTGTCGATCACACTGTACCTGGACTGGAATTCCTTTTATTGTGGACCATTCAGGGAACAGTATCTCATAAGCTTACTCATGACCATGGACTGTCGATCACACTGTACCTGGACTGGAATTCCTTTTATTGTGGACCATTCAGGGAACAGTATCTCATGCGCTTACTCATGACCATGGACTGTCGATCACACTGTACCTGGACTGGAATTCCTTTTATTGTGGACCATTCAGGGAACAGTATCTCATGCGCTTACTCATGACCATGGACTGTCGATCACACTGTACCTGGACTGGAATTCCTTTTATTGTGGACCATTCAGGGAACAGTATCTCATGCGCTTACTCATGACCATGGACTGTCGATCACACTGTACCTGGACTGGAATTCCTTTTATTGTGGACCATTCAGGGAACAGTATCTCATGCGCTTACTCATGACCATGGACTGTCGATCACACTGTACCTGGACTGGAATTCCTTTTATTGTGGACCATTCAGGGAACAGTATCTCATGCGCTTACTCATGACCATGGACTGTCGATCACACTGTACCTGGACTGGAATTCCTTTTATTGTGGACAATGCAGGGAACAGTATCTCATGCGCTTACTCATGACCATGGACTGTCGATCACACTGTACCTGGACCCGAATTCCTGACCATAAAAAAGGGTCCTCCCCTTTTCCCTTCTGTGCACTCTCTCACTCCAATTTGTACAACATTGCGGCAAAAAAACTGCACTTCAGCGGCTTCAAAACACTTTTAATAAGCTTATTGAAAGTCAATGGGCGATGTCACAGTCACTTTGTCCATATTTATTAGTCTGTGTTCAATATTTAGCAAGGTAATTTAATAAGGTAATATTCCTGGAGATTTTTTATTTTCATTTGGCTGTGTGACCCTTGGGTGGTTAAGATTATGACGGTGTGCATTGTGTATTAAAATGGCAGGATACTGCTGTTTGTCTAGTGTTTTGCATGTGTGCTCATATGTGCGTTCATGCGTGTGATCGTGTGCCTGTGCGTGCGTGTGTGAAATTTGTTGTCTGCTAATGATTCTCTGTGCTTATGTGCCATCAGATGGTGGCTGACAATCGAGAGAAGCGCTACGCCCAGGAGGGCATTGGCAGCAGCTACCTGTTCCGGGTGGACCACGATACCATCATCGACGCCACCAAGTGTGGCAACCTGGCCCGCTTCATCAACCACTGCTGCACTGTGAGCATTGCGCCTTAGTGTACACTATCCCTCTGAGTCAGTGTATACTTTCCCTTTGAGCGAGTGTATACTATCTCTATGAGCAAGTGTACACTCTTCATATGAGCAAGTGTACACTATCCATACCAGCCAGTGTACACTCTCCCTATGCACCAGTATACACTATCCCTATGCGCCAGCGTACACTATTTCTATGAGCGAGTGTACACTATCTCTGTGAGCAAGTGTACACACTCCATATGAGCGAGTGTACACTATACATACCAGCCAGCGTACACTCTCCCTATGCACCAGTATCTCTATCCCAGCAAGTGTACACTCTCCATATGAGCAAGTGTACACTATCCATACCAGTCAGTGTACACTATCCCTATGCGCCAGTGTACACTATCTCTATGAGCAAGTGTACAGTCTTCATATGAGCAAGTGTACACTATCCATACCAGCCAGTGTACACCCTCCCTATGCACCAGTATACACTATCCCTATGCGCCAGCGTACACTATTTCTATGAGCGAGTGTACACTATCTCTATGAGCAAGTGTACACACTCCATATGAGCGAGTGTACACTATACATACCAGCCAGCGTACACTCTCCCTATGCACCAGTATCTCTATCCCAGCAAGTGTACACTCTCCATATGAGCAAGTGTACACTATCCATACCAGTCAGTGTACACTATCCCTATGCGCCAGTGTACACTATCCCAGTGAGCCAGTGTACACTATCTCTATGAGCAAGTGTACACTCCATATGAGCGAGTGTACACTCTCCATATGAGCAAGTGTACAGTCTCCATGTGAGCAAGTGTACACTAGCCATACCAGCCAGTGTACACTCTCCCTATGCGCCAGTATACACTATCCCTATGAGCCAGCGTACACTATCCCTCTGAGTCAGTGTACACGTTCCCTTTGAGCGAGTGTATACTATCTCTATGAGCAAGTGTACACTATCCATACCAGTCAGTGTACACTCTCCCTATGCACCAGTATACACTATCCCTATGCGCCAGCGTACACTATGTCTATGAGCAAGTGTACACTTTTCCTGTGAGATAGTGTAAAATCTCCTTATTAGCCTGTGTACACTACTAGAGTCCCTCTTCAGTACACCTGTGGATATTATTCAGTTAATTCCTTGAATTTGAGTTAATTTCCTGAATTGAAATAGAATTGATCTCAATCCTGTTCTTCACTTTCTTATCCTCGCCTTGTGCTCTGACTCACCCATTAATTTTTGCTTGTTTTTGTGATGTCTTCCCTCCTTTCTGTCTCCCTCATTCCCCTGCCCTTTTCCTTCCCTCATCCTGTCTGTTGTGTTCTCACAGCCCAACTGTTATGCGAAGGTCATCACCATCGAGTCTCAGAAGAAGATTGTGATCTACTCCAAGCAGCCAATCGGCGTCAATGAGGAGATCACCTATGACTACAAGTTCCCCATCGAGGAGAACAAGATCCCCTGCCTGTGTGGGACAGAGAACTGCCGTGGCACGCTCAACTAGACCGGGACTGGACTGCAGGTTTAGCGGAATGTTAGAGGACCCTTTCACGGGCCCCAAATGACTCTCCCTCTTCTCTCTGCTAATCTGGTCAGGGAACACCCCTTTTTTGAACGCACACAGAACTGCCCCTTTTCCACCCAGACCCCACCTCCCATGCATCCAAACCTCACCGCCATCCATCTAGACTCCGCCCCTCCATTCAAACTATTCCTTGTCTATCCAAACCCCGCCTCCTCCCTATGAACCGAACCGCAATTCACCTAAACCCCATTCCTCCCTCAGAATCCCATTGCCTGCCCCCTCCACCCAAACCTCGCCCCCCCCTCCACCAAACCCCACCCCCCCCTCCACCAAACCCCACCCAAGTGACACACAGCCAAATGAAAATCACGTCTCTTAAACCCACAGTTATAGTGCAGGATTGGGTATTCCGGCTCAGTGACGGTGTCCCTGTACGATTGGGTATTCCGGCTCAGTGACGGTGTCCCTGTACGATTGGGTATTCCACCTCCGGTCCCCTGGGAGGAGGAGAGGTCATGCTCATAACACTGTACTATCCGTTAGTCTCAAAATATTTGGTTATGGGCCACGGCCACACCCTCTGGGGAAAAGCTCTTAAATCTCGTAGCGTAGCAACACTGTGCGTATATAGCCCCCCTTAGAAACATTGATCCCCCTTTGCCAGCAGACACAGGAGAAATTTCAGGGCTCTCTGCATCTGGCAAAAACCAGACTAATGATTCACTCACACACAAGCCCAACCCTTATCAGGACCGAATATGCAAGCTTCCGTAATCAAGGTTGCTCATGGTTTTATTCACAGTTGAGTACATTTTTTTATATAAGTACAAATACAGCTGTAAGGTCTCTTACAGTTAAGATGGATTAAATTGTCCACCGTCCATAGTGCTCTGTCCTGCACCACTCCAAAAGTGTATAAGCCTTCTTTTTCCTGGTGCGACTTAAAACCCATTCCCCTGTAGGCACCTACATGTTAAGAAAAGGTTCCCCTGACCTTATCTTTGAAGCGTTGACCATTGTTTTTTTAATTGAAATTTTTTTTTAATGTAGAATAAAGTCTAGCCTCAGTTTATTTAAATACTATTATTGCTATAATTTTAGTCTACAGAATAGCACAAGTGGGAACACTCTAATTGTACTTTTTTTCTCCCCCTGATGTCATAGACAGAAATGATGTGTTCACTGTCGATTCGGCGCGAGCAGACAGGTGTGAGCGTTATTCTGGACCAAGGCAGCATTGAGCTGCCTTACCGTGGGCGAGGCCTGAAGGACGGAATAGTCTGCACCTTCCGCTAGCTTTGGGCGTTCAGCTAACTCTGCCCGTGAACTCACAGGCTGATGAGTCACCAGTCCGCCTGTAAGACAAGACTGGAAAGAAACGTGCTGGAAATGATTGGTGTCACTTTCAAGGGACTGGAACGTGCAGCCATGTTTTCACTGCATAGCTGGTTTGAACCAAGGGTGCGCGTGTTTGCATCCGATAAATTTTGTCACCACATTTCTTTCTGGTAGCTTTGAGGCGAAATCTGTTTAAATTAGTGTCAAAAAAAGCACCTGTTACATCACCAACAAGTCTTTGTGTTCTCATTCTCACCTGTCTAAAGGAATCTCAGTTATTATTCTGGCCTGGAACTAGGTTACCTGTTTTTCAGATTCTGTACTTTTTTTAATTATAATTTTTCTTTAGAAAGGAATCTGAAGAAGCTTGACAGGCCAAGTTGAACCTTTTTGTTCATCCCAGATGTTGATCTATATATTTTATTTTGTTGTAAAAGGGGATTACCTTCCACATAGGAAAAGATGAAGGACAAAACGGTGCATCCGCCGCCAGCGAGCTGGAAACGTGACATTGCGTCAACTTGCCAGCTGTCCCTAGTGCCCCACTGATTTCTGGGATTTAAAAGGGTGTGGCTGTTGATCTGTCAGGCGCGCTGAATTTAGGCAGTCAGCAGTAGTGTCAATAGTTTCTCAGCTTATACTCTAAATTTTAGCATTTTGTTCAAAAAGAGGAAACCTGTAAGATATTTCTAACAGCAACAGAAGCCTTTCAGTACAAACTAACCCACAGAATTATAACAACAAAGGGGGGGAAAAAGTTCCGAGGATTACGTGTAAATATCGTAGAGGTGTTTGTTTCTCGTAGAAACACACTGGTATCAGTCTGTAAATACGTTCTTCTTCCTTTCCTACTCCCAGAAAAAGTGTACATACCTTTCCATTCAGTTCTTATTTTTGTTTTGTTGTTTTAATTTGATTTATTATTTTAATATTATTTGCAATATTTCTCTTGTATTAATGCGTTGGATCCTTTATTAATGGTGCATTAAAATATTTTTTAAAAAAAGGAAGACATTTTGTGTCCTCAGTCTGCTGTGGGTTGTCTCTGAGTGGCATCATTGCTTTTTGAAAACCCGTGGGGTATTGTGGGTAGTTGGAGGGAGATTATAAATGTTTTTTGCAGCAGTCCCCAAGTAACGTACAGCTCATGCCAGATGGAGTAATTGTACCAATGTGGCGGACAAGTGTCTGCGACTGGTGTGAACCATCCCTGCAGGAAATGCGATTTTGGGAAGAATGTCGCATTATTGAAATGGTGTGTTTATTGCGTAATGCATTGTTGCCAATCCTGCCTGTGGTGATATTTTCAAAGCTGGGTAACGGGCATGTGCTGGTCTGCATTTATTTCCATATGTGCCATTTCCTGTACATCACCATAAACAGGATGCTGCAGATCTTGGTGGTTTTCCTAGTTCCTCCTGATTGAATAGATTGCTGCCTTGTGTCCTACAAATGGAGACTGGGTTTGACTTCAACATGGGCTTGAATGAGGGAATGGGACTGCACCCAGAGAATGTTGCTTTGTTTTGCTCATTGAGCTGTTTGGGGCAATGTCGAACTAGCACAGGCTTCACTGGGGGCCCCATCACATTCGGCTGGGTTTAGCTGAATGATTTACAGTTGAAGTCGGACGTTTACATACACTTAGGTTGAAGTCATTAAAACTAATTTTTAACCACTCCACAGATTTCATGTTAGCAAACTAGTGTTGGCAAGTCAGTTAGGACATCTACTTTGTGCATGACACAAGTCATTTTTCCAATTGTTTACAGACAAGATTATTTCACTTTTAATTCACTATATCACAATTCCAGTGGGTCAGACGTTTACAGACACTAAGTTGACTGCCTTTTTAATGCCTGAGGATTTGCTCCTGACTGAATGGTATTCTGTCTGAACAGCTGGCGTTCGCACGCAGGCCAACAATTCCTGTGGCCACATCTGCTTTTGCTCTCCTGACAGTCTCAGTATTTATCCTTTTTAAGGGACAGTTTCATACCTCCTGCTTATGGGGTCAACTGTTTGTTATTTTTTATATATAAACCTGTCCCATTGGTTGGCTCACATTGTTATGACTTGTGAAATAAAAAAGGTAGTGTGTATAGATGCTATATCATATACAGTGAGCACCATAATTCATTGGACAGTGACACATTTGTTATTTTGGTTCTGTACTCGAGCACTTTGAAAGGATACAATGACAATGAGGTTGAAGTGCAGACTCAGCTTAAATTTGAGGTTATTTTCATCCGTATCGGATGAACCATTTAGAAATTATAGAACCTTTTGTACATACCCCCCCCCCCCCCCCCATTTTCGGGCATTCAAAATATTGGACAGTTTAACATAATGTAGAATAAAGTAATCATTTTTAATATTTGGTTTGGTCGCATATCCTTTGCATGCCATGACTTTCTGATGTCTGTGACCCAACAATATCAAAAGACTCTTGATATCTTTTTTTCTGGTACTCCTACAAGCGATACTACACTGTCTGGCCAATAAAAAGTCGCAGTTGCACCAGTCATGCATAGTGCCCACTGTACAAGCCTCTGGAGGCAGTGTTATGATCTGGGGTTGCTTCAATTGGTCAGGTCTAGGCTCAGCAACGTTATGCAGCAATAAAGTACCTGAATGTACTGAATGACCAGGTTATCCCATCAATGGGCATATTCCAGGACGACAATGCCAAGATTCATCGGGCTCAAATTGTGAAAGAGTGGTTCAGGGAGCATGAGGAATCATTTTCACACATGAACTGGCCACCAGAGTCCTGATCTTAACCCCATTGAAAGTCTTTGGGATGTGCTGGAGAAGACTTCACGGAGTGGTTCGACTCTCCCGTCGTCAATACAAGATCTCGACCAAAAATTAATGCAAGTCTGGACGGAAATAAATGTTGTGACGTTGCATAAGGTTGTCAAAACAATGCCACGACGAATGCGCGCCATAATCAAAGCTAAAGGCGGTCCAACAAAATATTAGAGTGCGACTTTTTTTTTGGCCGGGCAGTGTATAACCTCTGCATTTGAATGTATCTCTATGATAATTGGGGGGTGGGACTGGATTTAGCTGTAAATTACACTGGAACAGTATGGAAACACGGTTGGCTAAATGGCTCTAAGTCATCAAGGGTTTGACGTATCAAACAAGCCTTAAATCACCACTCTGCTGCCAGAATTACAGTAGATGTGGATGGATAACTTGAAGGGTTTCTTCTCCTGACTTATTTTTCCATAGAGTTCAATAGGAAAATTTGTCAGGAGAAACAACCCTTAAAGTGATCCATCCATATCTACTGCATATTTGGCAGCAGAGTCATGGTTTGAGGCTTGTTTGATACCTCCAGACCCTTGATGACTTACAGCCATTTTACCAATCATGTATTCCATACTGTTCCAGCATAATTTACAGCTAAATCTAGTCCCACCCCCCAATTCCCATAGAGATCCATTCAAATGCAGAGATGTTATAGTATCGCTTGTAGGAGTACCAGAAAATAAGATATCGAGGTAAAGCTGTCTGCACTTCAACCTCATTGTCATTGTATCCTTTCAAATTCAAAGTGCTAGAGTACAGAACCAAAATAATAAAAAATGTGTCACTGTCCAATGAATTATGATGCTCACTGTATATTCCAAGATCTGAAAGCAGCCGTTGATCCCAAAGCTGAAAATGGCATTCTCTTTATTTTCAAACTCTGCCCCCTTCAAAACCCCAATATTCCCTACACATTCTAGAGGTGCATTCCTCAAATGTAGGTTTTGGATAGCAGGTCATGTCCATGGTGAGAAATTTGAATCGCTGAATAAAAAGGTGATGGTGCATGTACACACCATGACTTATTAGTGCATGAATGATTGGACTCTGGCCAAGGGTGTAGCACAAAATGATTGGCCCTGTGCAAATGTATTCCCTGTGGACCCCTTCCCCATCTCTTGAAAATCTTAGAAAATGATCCCCCCCCCCCCCCGATAGTCAGTTCCACCACCCACCCCCCAACTACGGCGCCTCTGGCTCTGGAGCACTTTTCTGCCAGCTACAGAAGCTCATCGTACCAGTCTGTAAAGGCATCTGTAATACATGTAGTTCAGAGGATTCTGGTTTAACTAGAAATGGTGGGAGGATTGACAACAAATTTACAACCTTTTCTGCACAGGATCTTGTGGTCTTGCAGTAAGTTCTCTGCTCTACTTCTCTCTGACACCAGCACGAGGAAGTGGTGGAAAGCGTGTAAGTTCCTGTCATGTGACATCATTCAGCCTGCGGTTTCCTGTGAACAGATGGATGTTCCGCAATGCAAGGGGAGACGGGAAACGAGATCACTTTAATGGCGTTGGGAGCGTTCAATGGCCCAGCTATTGAGACACATGGGATGAACTACAAGAGAAGAGGAAGAATGTATGTAGTAAACCTGGAGGTGGAAAAGCAATTGTGCTTGCTGAAGGTTTGTAAGACAGGAAGTGATGATCTGCTTGTGCGTTCACACACGTGGCGTGTTCCGTAACCAGTTTTGACTTACTTTACTGCCAGCCATTTTCATTTGAATATTTGAAATTCAAAGAAAATAAATACTTGACGAGAGATGAGGAAAGCAGGGTGGTTTTGTTTAAATGATTCTTGTTGATTGGTGTCCTTACTCTGGAACTGATATACTGTATATTCTAACTGAATCTTGACCTCTCTGTTCACACATTTTGTGATGAACTGACAGGGATTACGATTTGGTCAAAAATGCACTGCACACCAAAGCCGTATGTGAAGGGTCCCTACTCCAACGCCGCTCTATGCGAGCTTAGCTGTGGTCTGTGACACGAAAAGATGTAGCTGTTGACACCACATCATGGATGTCCCAGCTCTCCCAAATTGGCTGTGGTTTCATGCATGGACTTCGGCTGCAGTTGCATATAGTTGGACATTCCAGGAGGGTATTTCACAAACCAGAATTAAGGAGTTAGCTTTTGTAAATATTTTGACTTTGATGTCAGATTACATGAGAGCCTGGGTTACTTATAAATATTTACAAAACCCCATAATCGTTCCATGTGAAATACCGCCCAGATTGGGGTTGGAATTGGATATATACCAGACCTGGTTGTGTGGCAAATTTTTAAAGAAAAAAAAAAAAAACACTTTATTGGGGCTGCTGGGTGATTCTCCCTGTGCATGAGTCCCAAGCTCCTGCCAACCGTGCGCAGCCTTGCAGGGAAACGCAGTTTGTCCCAGTCAGCTGGCATGAGCACATCTCTCTGCTCACCGGCGACCCCCTACGGGCCGGTGAGGTGCGTGCAGTCTACCTGCTGAAGCTGCGACTCGTCTGTGCTAGCTGAGCCGGAGGACTGTGGTACGAAAAGGGGGAGTGGCCTGACCTCAAATGCTTCTGTGGCGAGCGCAAGCATGTGATAGGTGGGCGCATGCGTGTTCCTGAGTCCTGAGCTGCCCGACGGTACAGGTTGAAGCAATGCAGTGGCTGGTGAATGCAATCCAGCATTTCCAAACTGGATAAAGGAGGGAGGCCAAAAAAAAACACCACTTTGCACTTTGTCCTTTCCCCCCTTTGTTTATATCACCAGCACAGGCTAGAATGAAAAATGACGTCTTAAGTCTGTCACTAAATGTTGTGGGCAAAGTACGTGGATATCTTATATATTAAAGGATAGAGTAGTGGTGGTTCTGAAACGAACTGGGGTAATGGCAATGCTTTTGGTTGGTGGTGGATCCATATTTACTTGCGCGTCTAAAGTTCAATGAATCCTTTTGGCCTTCGGTTGACAGTAATCGGTAATCCTCAGTTTGCACATTTCATTGTCACCAAAAGAAGGATGTGCACGAACATCCGCAGGGTCTGCACATACCTAAATTGACGTCATAGTTGACCTTGAGCGGACGCCCGCCTATGCAGTCCCGCAGCAGCCGTTTTTTGTGTCCACGCAGACCGTAATTTTCTTCCATGAACAACGTCATTGTTTGCAATTTACGCGCACAAATGATGGGAAATATAGTCTACAAATGGGGGTTGGCACGCTTTGAGTATGCTCGACTATGAAAGGCAAAAGTCCGCATACGTGTCTTCTCCCTGTTTCAACAATCTGTAAGCACCTTTACAACACTGTTTGATTTAGTTGGTCAGAATGCACACATTTTTATTCAGCCCTGTCAGATTAATTTTCACTGAGCTAAATCATGACCACAGCTTCCATTTTGGCCTTCAGTGGGTCTGTTGGCCACCTTTTTGAAGGGAGCCTGGAAATTCAGATAAATTAATGTTTAAGGAGGGCGGTGTGAAAGTAAAATTAGGATGTCTCCATTGGGCAGGATCCCTGCTGCTGTGTACGACTGGTAACCACAGCTTGAGAGCCTGCGGTATACACTCAGTGTTGTGATAGTGAGTGTAAGTATAGTTAGACTGGTGACTCATAAGGGCAGCATGTTAGTGACTGAAAGTGTAATTATATCTATGAGTAAAATATATATACAGTCAAGCCGGAAAGTCTCCCCACCCTTTCACCTTCTCCACGTTTTATTACGTTACAGACTTATACTACAATAGATTGAGTTCATTTTTTGCCTCAAACATCT
The DNA here is from genome assembly GCA_029718625.1 of Synaphobranchus kaupii. Lineage (NCBI taxonomy): Eukaryota > Metazoa > Chordata > Actinopteri > Anguilliformes > Synaphobranchidae > Synaphobranchus > Synaphobranchus kaupii. The sequence goes on along the minus strand of CM056387.1, from coordinate 932,915 downwards.
ACACACAACACCCCATAATGACAATGTGAAAAAAGTTTTTTTGAGATTTTAGCAAATTTATTAAAAATAAAAAAATAAAATTTCTCATTTACATAAGTATTCATACCCTTTGCTTTAACGTATTTTTAAAGTATCATATTTCATATTTGGTCGCATATCCTTTACATGCTGTTACTTCCTGAAGTCTGTGACCATCAACATTAAAAAAACTGTCGATATCTTATTTTCAGGTACTGTTACAAGCGATACTATAACCTCTCTGCATTTGAATGGATCTCTATGGAAATTGGGGGGTGAGACTAGATTCAGCTGTAAATTACACTGGTACAGTATGGAACACATGGCTGGCTAAATGGCTGTAAGTTATCAAGGGTCTGAGCTATCAAACGAGCCCCAAACCATCACTCTGTTGCCAGATATGGAGTAGATGTGGATGGATCACTGCAAGGGTTATTTCTCCTGACTTTTTTCCCCATAGAGTTCTATAGGAAAATGAGTCCGGAGAAATAACCCTTGCAGTGATCCATCCACATCTACATGGACTCTGATCTGTCTGTCTATTTGCCAATGTGTCTCTGCAGATAACCTTCAACAAACCTATTATTTTGCAACAATGATTATCCAAACTGGGGCGGGGGGTTTGTTATACAGTTGTGCGTAGGGCCCAATGTGCAATCTTTTCATGGGGCCCCAAATCCATGGTGGCGGCCTTGTTTACTGTCATTTTAATGGCAATATATAGGCTTCTCCATGACTTTCCATTCCCAACTGTGATGCACGGTAGCTTTTATAAGTTAATTATTCAATGTTTTATAGGCCACACTTGTGTAGACTACTCCATCGCAGACCACAGCGTTGAAATCTTAGACAGACAGGATTATATTGTGTAGGTGAGGGGCAAAACTAATAACATTATTTCCCACCTGTGGATAAACAAACAACACTACCCCTAAAAAGAAAATGATAAATAGAGAAATACGACGTCCGTGTTACAAAGGCTCATTGGAGTGCATTCGCTGGTCTGGAATTCTGTTTGTCAGTTATGGCACTATAGCATTATAATTCAGGTGAATGCAATTATATTCTCTTATATTGTAGGTTAAGTCACTGGACAAGATTGTCTGCCAATTAAATGTAATGTAATGAAATTATGGGTACAGGGTAAACAGCAATTATGGGTACAGGGTAAACAGCAAAAGTTTGTAATTTACAGTAGGCATAGGCTGACAGTAAAAATAGCAGTTTTCCGGTTTAGTGACCATCGCCCCACAATACAACAGGTTACTGCGTGGTAACCTCGTTCATAAAGTCAGAATATCGAGAGACTGGTGAATAGAGGTGCAAGGTGAGAAGGGTCTGGCTGCAGGATCGTAGAAGCCTCACGCGTGAGCAAGTAAATGTGCGCATGCGCGCGAATGTAGTCAAATCGCGGAGGCAAGCCACATGAGAGGGAAGCCTGTTGCATGACCGACGCCAAAGGAAGTGCGCGTGTGCCTGTGGCATGATATGTGTATCTGTATTCACTACAGTCTTTACATTTAATTTTTTTTTAATTTTAAAAATTGCATGATATTGGAATTAAATGTACCGATTACTCCCAATATTAAAAATACATAACAAATAAAACTAGAGAGAAATCCCTCTATTTACAGTTGAAGTCGGAAGTTTACATACACTTAGGTTGAAGTCATTAAAACTAATTTTTAACCACTCCACAGATTTCATGTTAGCAAACTACAGTGTTGGCAAGTCAGTTAGGACATCTATTTTGTGCATGACACAAGTAATTTTTCTGACAATTATTTACAGTGTAGGGAAAAATACATTTCCTGCTTCAATGTTCTTGGATGGTCAACAAACACAATCAGCACACCTTACTCAATGATTAAGGGGGGGTTAGAAACAAAGCCTGGTGACGACGGTACCGCAAGGGTGTGAGACGGGAGTTAGCCAGCATACCTAGGTGACAATAACCATTTGGTTCCCTCCCACACCACATACATTTGTTTGCCTGTCACCCAATCAGGGACAGGAACCTGCATTTTATGTCAGCATTTTATTTCAGGTTTGGGGTATAAAGCTTGCACCACACACAACACTATTTTGTGATTGAACTGCCTTACTATTACCCGGTATCTTGTATACTGTAATGAAGACTATTTTGCATTATAATTAAATTGCTATTGACCTAAACTTTGGAACTCCGAGTTTTACTTTACAAAGGACAGAATTCAGACAGATTATTTCACTTTTAATTCACTATATCACAATTCCAGTGGGTCAGAAGTGACTACTACACTAAGTTGACTGTGCCTTTAAACAGCTTGTAAAATTCCATAAAATTATGTCATGGCTTTAGAAACTTCTGATAGGCTAATTGACATTATTTGAGTCAATTGGAGGTGTACCTGTGGATGTATTTTAAGGCCTACCTTCAAACTCAGTGCCTCTTTGCTTGACATCATGGGAAAATCAAAAGAAATCAGCCAAGACCTCAGAAAGAAAATTGTGGTCCTCCACAAGTCTGGTTCATCCTTGGGAGCAATTTTCAAACGCCTGAAGGTACCACGTTCATCTGTACAAACAATAGTACGCAAGTATAAACACCATGGGGCCACGCAGCCATCATACCGCTCAGGAAGGAGACTCATTCTGTCTCCTAGAGATGAATGTGCTTTGGTGCGAAAAGTGCAAATTAATCCCAGAACAACAGCAAAGGACCTTGTGAAGATACAGGAGGAAACAGGTACAAAAGTATCTATATCCACAGTAAAACAAGTCCTATATCGACATAACCTGAAAGGCTGCTCAGCAAGGAAGAAGCCACTACTCCAAGACCGCCATAAAAAAAACAGACTACAGTTTGCAACTGCACATAGGGACAAAGATCTTACTTTTTGGAGAAATGCCCTCTGGTCTGATGAAACAAAAAATTTACTGTTTGGCCATAATGACCATCATTATGTTTGGAGGAAAAAGGGTGATGCTGGCAAGCCGAAGAACACCATCCTAAACCGTGAAGCACGGGGGTGGCAGCATTATGTTGTGGGGGTGCTTTGCTGCAGGAGGGACTGGTGCACTTCATAAAATAGATGGCATCATGAGGAAGGAAAATTATGTGGATATATTGAAGCAACATCTCAAGACATCAGCCAGGAAGTTAAAGCTTGGTTGCAAATGGCTCTTCCAAATGACAGTGACCCAAAGCATACTTCCAAAGTTGTGGCAAAATGGCTTAAGGAAAACAAAGTCTAGATATTGGAGTGGCCATCACAAAGTCCTGACCTCAATCCAATCGAAAATTTGTGGGCAGAACTGAAAAAGTGTGTGCGAGCAAGGAGGCCTACAAACCTGACTCAGTTACACCAGTTCTGTCAGGAGGAATAGGCCAAAATTCCAGAAACTTATTGTGAGAAGCTTGTGGAAGGCTACCCGAAACGTTTGACCCAAGTTAAACAATTTAAAGGAAATGCTACGAAATACTAACAGAGTGTATGTAAACTTCTGACCCACTGGGAATGTGATGAAAGAAATAAAAGCTGAAATAAATCATTCTCTCTACTATTATTCTGACATTTCACATTCTTAAAATAAAGTTGTGATCCTAACTGACCTAAGTCTGGGAATGTGACTAGGATTAAATGTCAGGAGTTGTGAAAAACTGAGTTTAAATGGATTTGGCTAAGGTGTATGTAAACTTTCGACTTCAACTGTATGTATTTTTCATTAACAAATCAATGGTAAAATAATAATGTGATCCTTCCAAATAACGAAGCATGGCTACATGCATTGAGTGTCCGAACCTTGTATTTATTTGTGTCCAAAATGAACTGTGACCAAAACAATTTACATGATTGATACAAAACCATCTAAGAGTCTATATATTACACTAACAATCTAGTAGCTACTATATGTATTGCTGTAATAATCTAATATGATACATTACTGTAATCATGTAGTAAGTCTATTTATAATTATAACACTAGATGCATTTAAATCTTACATGAAGGATTTAGAGGCTGATTCGTAGCCTATTTCCTAATGACCCTCATATGATTTGTTAATGATTTGTTAATTATACTAGATGATTACAGTAATGAGTAGCCAATTAGACAGATTTTTAGGGGGGGGAAAGGATCATATCAGGGTCATTGGGAAATAGGCTACAAATCTGCCTATAAATCCTTAATGTAAGATTTAAATGCATCTCGTGTTATAGTAGGCTAATATATAGCCTAATAATAAATGTGATGAAATAAAAAAGGAGAGCACTTGTACATTACATTACATTACATTTATTTAGCAGACGCTTTTATCCAAAGCGACGTACAGTAAGTGCGTACAGAGACATCATCATCATTACAGAACAGACAAGGCAAAGCACATCCTTTGCATAATGTAGCAGCTATCCCTAGCAATCCCTAGCAATCAGAAATGTGCATACAGGAGCACTTGGTTGTCAAACTGCTAACAAGCATGGCTCATATTTAATAAAAATACAATAAAATCAATAAGGTATTTATTAGATGTATAAGCTGTTACAAATAATCAATTTTATAATTTTATTACCTGATGTGAAAAATTACTGCAGCAACTAGTATGGAGTTACAGTGCCAGAACTTAACAAGTAAACAGAACATGTATTACAAATGCCCTATGATTCGCAAACAGTGTGTTTTGTATAAACACGATTATCAAACAGTGTTTTGCAAATACAAAACGTAGGCTACCCATTACACAAATACAGAACAGTTTTCAAGTACAACACGCTTCACATACGCATACAATGCGTTTTACAAGTACAAATCAAGCGTCACAAAGACAAAACATGTTTTACAAGAGCAGTGTGAAGCTAGCAACCGTTAGCTTCAAAACGTACAGCTTAATACATATATAGCCTAATAAATAGACTTAGCCTACTACATTATTACAGTAATGTTTAGAATAGAATAGAATAACTTTTATTTTCCCGCTAGGGAACTTCAGTTGTAGCCCCAGCAGCAACAAAAAAGACAGAGACAGTGGGGCAGACCCACAACACACAAACATATCAAACAAAGACATTCAATATAATCATTGCATTAATCAAACTAATTAAGTGAATTAAAGTGGAACACAGCCATGATTAAAAATAGCCTCCGCTGTCCCGAGATGTCCAGTGTCATTATTAAGCAGTCCAACACACAAACTCTGCCTCCACGACTTTCCTCCATACACGCAGTGTTGCCGTCTCTACACACTGTCGAAACGGAGCATCGAACTGCGTCAGCCTTCCCAGTCGTCGCCTCAATCCTCCCCCGCATTATCTTCTCCTTTCTCTTCTCTGGTGGCCTTTTGAAGATTGCCTATATCAGTCCCGAGTCCTGACATCTTCAACTCCGGTGAAGAACGATGATAAACTTTGTGGCTATAGATCCAACAGACATTCCCGAGCATACAGTATGTTGTGAATGCGTCTCCATGGTGACGACCACAAACAAAATTATCCTGAATATACAATTCGTCAATATTATCAAAACGAGCAGCATGAGTGCCCTGAACAATCTCCAGCCCACTTCCCCGTCCTACAATGGACACACAGCGCATGAAAAAAACAAAAGACAAAAGCCAGACACAACAAAATACATTCAAATTAACAAACACGAACACGAGAGACAGCTAGACTACATGTCGCCATTACAGCACCACGTGACGTCATCGTATCATATTAGATTGTTACAGCAATACATATAGTAGCTAGCTACTAGATTGTTACTGTCATATATAGACTCTTAGATGGTTATATATAGATGTAAATTGTTTTGGTCACAGTTAGTTTTGGACACAAATAAATACGAGGTTCAAATAATTCTCAATGCATTTCATATTCTCTGCTTTAATTTCCATGTAGCCATGCTTCGTTATTTAGAAGGATCACATTATTATTTTACCAGTGATTTGTTAATGAAAAATACATAAATAGAATAGAATAGAATAACTTTTATTTCCCCGTTAGGGAACTTCAGTTGTAGCCACCAGCAACAACAAAAAAGACATCGACAGTGGGGCAGACCCACAACACACAAACAAACATATCAAATAAAGACGTTCAATAGAATCATTGCATAATCAAACTAATTAAGTGAATTAAAGTGGAATACAGCCAAACGTCATGATTAAAAATAACAGCTCCCCATCCACCCCCGCTGTCCCGAGATGTCCAGTGTCATCAAGCAGTCCAACACACAAACTCCGCCTCCACAACTTTCCTCCATACACGTCTCTGTCCACTGTCGAAACGGAGCACCGAACTGCCTCAGCCTTCCCAGTCGTCGTCTCACTCCTCCCCGCTTTATTTTCTCCTTCCCTTCCCTGGTGGCCTTTTGAAGATTGCCTGCAGTCCTGGATCAGTCCCGATATCTTCAACGCCGGTGAAGAGCGATGGTAAACTTTGTGGCTGCAGATCCAACGGACATTCCCGAGCATATGTTGCGAATGCGTCTCCATGGTGACGACCACAAACAAAATTATACCACCTAGGCAAATGGAGGGCTTTCTCTCTTCAGTTTTATTTGTTATGTATTTGTAATATTGGGAGTAATCGGTATACATTTAATTCCAATATCATGCAAGTCAATCACGACACAGGTTGCACTCACGTAACAGGCACATGTGCACTTCCTTCTTCAAGCCACAGGCTTCCGTCACGCAACAGGCTTCACTTGCGTGCCTCCGGGATTTGGCTACTATCCGGCGTACGCGCACGTGTCCTTGCTCATGTGTGAGGCCTCGATCAAGCGTGAGGCTTCTCCGACCCTGCAGCTGAAGTAGGTGCATTTTTAGGCCTAGCTACTTATCAAGCAAATTAATAACTCGGGAAAAACAAATGCTTACCTCATGCTGCCCATATTCAATTAGATAGTAAAAGAGTACAGTTTTGAATACATAGAACTTCTGACAGATACACGTATCTCAATAACAGGTATATCTAAATCAGATCAAAAATGTCTACGACGTAAAAAAAGCCAAGTTACTCATGCATAGCCTACATAGCGCTGTCTATAAGTCCTTAATTCCAACTTGCAAAAACTAGGCCTGCCTTTAAAAGTCTTGATATCAAAATGTGGCCAAGTTACAACTAACAATATTGCCTATCGTAGCTCACACTAAATAAACTAGCTCTATTCCAAAGCAATGCTATCCAAACTTTCCTAAATTATTTAATGCAACTGTGTTTCTTCATCTTTGCATGTGAAGAGATTGTGCCTCATGGAACAACATATGATTTCAATGAATGTTTTTAACAGTTGATGAATAATTACACCCCAGAAAGGATATGGTTGTACTTTGTTGGCAAGTTTACTTTAGAAAATGTACAGGTTTTAAAATGTTAACTGCTGCTACAGAATTCACAAACAGACATTTATATCAAGAAACATCATGTACAATACAGAAAGGGGTGATGAATAAATAAATGCAGATAAAAATTTGTAATATTTTTACCTAGAAAATAGCGTACATATAGCATTATTACAAGTGTATCCAGACATGTTTGTGGGTCAGAGGGTGGCAAATAAGTACAGTCAAGCCGGAAAGTCTGCACACCCCTTTCACCTTCTCCACGTTTTATTACGTTACAGACATATTCTACAATAGATTGAGTTAATTTTTTGTCTCAAAATTCTACACAAAATAGCCCATAATGACAAAGTGAAAACAGGTTTTTAGACATTTGTGCTAATTTATTAAAAATCAAAATGTAAAATATCATATGTACAATATGATACAAACTATTTATATGACACCCAAAAGTGAGCTGAGCTGCATTTTGTTTCCACTGATACTGCTTGAGATGTTTCTACAACTTAATTGGAGTCCACCTGTGATAAATTCAATTGATTGGACATTATTGGGGATTGCCAACACCTGCCTATATAAGGTCCCACAGTTGACAGTGCATGTCAGAGCAAACTCCAAGCCATGGGGTCAAAGGAATTATCTGCAGACCTCAGAAACAGGATTGTGTCAAGGCATAGATCTGGAGAAGGGTACAGAAAAATATCTGCAGCTTTACAGGTCCCAAAGAGCACAGTGGCCACCATCATTCGTAAATGGAAGAAGTTTGGAACCACCAAGAATCTTCCTAGACCTGGCCGCCCGGCCAAACTGAGCAATCGGGAAGACGGGCCTTGGCCAGGGAGGTGAGCAAGAACCCGAGGGTCACTCTGACAGAGCTCCAGCATATCCTTGTGGAGATGGGAGAACCTTTCAGAAGATCAACCATCCAGGCAGCACTCCACCAATCAGGCCTTTATGGTAGAGTGGCCCGACGGAAGCCCCTCCTTAGTAAAAGGCACATCACAGCCCGCTTGGAGTTTGCCAAAAGGCACCTAGAGGACTATCAAACCATGAGAATCAAGATTCTCTGGTCTGATGAAACCAAAATTGAACTTTTTGGCCTGAATACCAAGCGTCACGTCTGGAGGAAACCAGGCACCGCTCATCACCTGGCTAATACCATCCCTACAGTGAAGCATAGCGGTGGCAGCATCATGATGTGGGGATGTTTTTCAGCAGCGGGAACGGGGCGACTAGTCCTGATAGAGGGAAAGATGAATGCAGCTAAGTACACCGAGATCCTTGAAGAAAACCTGCTCCAGAGCACTCTGGACCTCAGACTGGGGCGAAGGTTTACCTTCCAACATGACAACGACCCGAAGCACACAGCCAAGAGAACAAAGGAGTGGCTTCAGAGAAAGTCTGTGCATGTCCTTGAGTGGCCCAACCGGAGCCCAGACCTGAATCCAATTGAACATCTGTGGAAAGAGCTGAAAATGGCTGTGTACCGACGCTCCCCATCCAACCTGACGGAGCTTGCAAGGATATGCCAAGTGGAACGGGCAAAAATGTCCAGAAACAAGTGTGCCAAGCTCGTAGCTTCTTTCCCAAGATGCCTTGAAGCTATAATCGCTGCCAAAGGTGCAGCAACCAAGTATTAGGCTAAGGGTGTGTACAGATATGTAACCCCTAAATAACCTATTTTTGTCAGTAAAATAAAATTGCATATTTTCTAAAAACCTGTTTTCACTTTGTCATTATTGGCTATTGTGTGTAGATGTTTGAGGCAAAAAATGAACTCAATCTATTGTAGTATAAGTCTGTAACGTAATAAAACGTGGAGAAGGTGAAAGGGGTGTGCAGACTTTCCGACTTGACTGTAATAGTACCAATTTTCTTAACATAATAGTATTTATGATATTTGCAAACAGAATTTTGTGAACACAAGGATATCTGTGCTCTGTAGGACCACACAGGTTTTGATAGAAATCCAAATAATAAATCAATAAATACATAATAATAATAATACATTTAATTCATTCTGTGCTTTTCATAGACCCAAAGCAGTGGATGCAGACAATTGTTCAAACATGCCCTATAGTGTAGTAATTTTTCTGTTTCATTTCTAAGTGCAACACATCTCAATCAGAGTATTTCCACTATAAATTATTTTCATTTTGCAGTTTGCTGTGGCACATACAGTTTCATTGACCACATTCTCTTGAGATGGTAAGATGAAGAAACACAGGTCCAAGTTGCATTAAATAATTTAGGAAAGTTAGGATAGTATTGCTTTGGAATAGAGCTAGTTTATTTAGTGTGAGCTACGATAGGCAATATTGTTAGTTTTAACTTGGCCACATTTTGATATCAAGACTTTTAAAGGCAGGCCTAGTTTTTGCAAGTTGGAATTAAGGACTTATAGACAGCGCTATGTAGGCTATGCATGCGTAACTTGGCTTTTTTACATCGTAGACGTTTTTGACCTGATTGAGATATACCTGTTATTGAGATACGTATATCTGTCAGATATATATAGTGTATATGTTTTTTTACGTCGTAGACATTTTTGATCTGATATCACTTATTTTTTATTGCTAACTAATGATGAATAATGCATGAAGATAAACACGGAGAGAGACGTGCATTCCAAAGAAATGCATGCAGACATTCGTGTAACCATAACGCCCTCTATTGACAAGAATGAGAACAGTTATCCTATTACAGACAGCACATAATTATATTAAAAGAGTTTGTAGATGAGCAGTATTTAATGTGTAATGAAATACAATGAACAGCACCACATGAGCTATGGATCATGAAGAAGCATGTAAATGAATGAACCAAGTCTATATGGAGACATGCATGCACAATGGGCTAGACGCAAACGCATTCTAGCTGAAAGACATACAGCCTAAATAGCTATTACAGCCTAAATAGTTTGCATCAGTAAAATATGGAAATACAGTTTTAAAATAGGGCTATTAGTATTCTATAGAAAATGAAATACATTTAACGTTTGGCTATTCAACACTGGATTGCCGGACGCGTAACTCCAACCTTCCATGTGTGGGCTACGAGCTAGCGAGTGAGTTCATAAGCACAGCAGAATTCCTTCGCAATTTTTTTTCCGGTAGTGTAGAACGTTACCTGCGGGAAATGTTTTGGTACTGGACAGCTAGGTTTAGTTTAGTTTTCTGTAGTGCAATGAATGTAGGCTATAAGGCATGTTGATTCGCTTCGTAGTAGCCTAGCTTGTATCTGCTTCCTGACTAGAAGCAGACTGACGTTTCTCTGGCAACAAGCTTATTTCCCAGGAATCTTAGCCAGAAATAAAACAAAAACAAACAGGAAAGATTACAGTTATTACTTGAACAATATCAATGGAATTCCAAACTCAACAAGAGGGTGCATGGATTGTTGGGCCGTTCCATAACTGACTGGGTCCAGCAGAACACTGGTGGTAGATTTTGTATTGATTTTGCTTCGGGGGTTGCTACGGCGACTCACCTTGCTAGCAGGTGGAATTTTCAAAACTCCACTCTAGCGGCAGTTGGTAATTTCAATTTCAAACCCATTTTCTAACTTGTGACGACGACTACAGTTTTTAAGGTACACAGACATAATATGTATCAAAATGTTCATGTGGTTCCCAGAATTCCTACGGTGTAAATATCTAAGCTGTGACATTTTTAGTTTGTAAAATATTCAGTGTTGTTTGAAAACCATGCTCCCCATTCACACAAATGGTGGAATGTTCAAAACTCCACTCTAGCGGCAGCTGGTAATTTCAATTTCAAACCCATTTTCTAACTTGTGACCACGACTACAGTTTTACATATTAAGCTACACAGTACATATTATATACAGATGTGCATCTGTTTCCCAGAATTCCTACGGTGTGAATATCTAAGCTGTGACGTATATTTTTTGAGATAGAGCTGTCTGAAACTGGGAGGTATGTCACAGGCCGACAACACGGCTTCCTACAACACCTATGCTGTTGTAACCGAGAAACACGGTACCGTATGCCACAGGAGGTGACGTACGACGTACGTATGATACGTAAGCGTCGGTAGTGTGGCGGCAAAGATGTTCTTTTAAAAACTACAAATTGCCTACGGTCAAATAGGTCAAGATTTAAAAATAATAGAAGACAGCCAGAAAAAGAAAATAAGGTAAAATAAAAATAATTACAATAAACGCTATTAGCTAGTGGTGCAGCAATAGGTAATTTAAATTTATCGTTATCAATCAATGAAATTGTAGGCTACTTATAGTTATAGCAGTGGCGGCAGCCTACCGTCGGCTGTGTGGCGGTTCTTTTAAAACCTCCCTTACGGTCAAATACGTCAAGATCATAGAAGACAGCCAGAAAAGTAAAATAAGGTAAAATAATAATTATAATAAACGCTATTAGCTAGTGGTGCTATGGTGCCGCAATAGGTCATTTAAACTAACGTTATCAATCAGTCAAATTGTAGGCTAGCCTGGCGTAGGCTACCGTCGAAATGCCACTATCTTAACAGTTCGGGCATGAGCCCGAGTTACGTGAACTCCTGTGAGGTTATGTTTAGGGGTTGTGGGTGGGGTACGGGAATCACGAACTCACAAAAACCAGGGGGTCTTTGAATTCGACATATATCTTGGTTATTACTTTGTAGTACATTCCGGTTCGTGTGCTCCCTTCGAACCACGTCTTTACCCCGAGGTGTGAGCATGGACGCCTGGCCAATCCTAGCGCTTGAATGCTATGCAGGGCGTGTCTTGCCAAGAAAAGCAGTGGGACGCGTGACGTCATATCCTACTACCCTCACACGTGATGTTTTTGGCCTATCACAGCCCTAGCTTATGCATACTAATGAGATACCGTTATGCTGTTGTAACCGAGAAACACGGCACCAGACATAGCTCGAAACTGGGCATGCTTTTCTCAAGCTACTATTGTATTCCCGGGCATGTGACGCCTAGGCGACTCCTGATTGGTTTAAATCTCATGCTACGAACGGACGGACGGACGGACACACATGTCACGTATAGAAACGGCTGCACCGCTTAAAAACATTAGTATGAAGCGTTTTTATTGGGCGATAAGCTTGATGAGCAGGTATACGGACCATACCATCAAATAATAATTCTCCCCATTGGATAACATCGCGACGGAGGCAGGCAGTTTGGCAGACAAAATTAGAAGAAGAAGAAGCGGAAGAGGAAGGAGAAAAACGGCAAAATAACCCAAGTTTGGGGCTTTATTGTGTGGATGTGTGAAGTTGTATGTGAATGCTGTGTGGTTACATGAGGTCAGAACATACAGAAGTTAATGTTTTTAAGGGCTGAGAGTCTATGGTCATTGTGGTTACTTCTGTAGGAAACCCTGAAAAGTGCCAAACTCTCGGTGCTGTATAGGTATGGGGCATGCCCCACCAAGCCGTAACTTGGCGGATGGCATACCTGCCATCCCAATAATATGTCTCTGCCCAGTTCAAAAGACGCGAATTTAGCTCGAGTGAGAGAACACAAACTGGAGGGGGGAGGAGGGAGGAGTTACAGTTGGGGGGAGGGGCGATAGATCTATTCGGTAATGCGTCATGAAAAGTTAAAGGCCGTCATTAACAATAGACTCTTCCTGCAGACATTTACCGTGAAGCCCCAGATCAACCGCCAGGCCCCTTGGGGCCTGAGCGTTGATCTGGAAGCTGCATAACATTGACGTAGAGGAACGGAAACTCCAAATGATACGGTGTTACTTATTGCATTTAAGCTTTAACAACTCCACTCTCATTTAAACTCTGAATAACAATGTGATATTAGATTATTGCTCTCATTTAAACTCAGAATAACACAGTGTGATATTAGATTAGTTCTAACGTTACTTGTCAAAAAAAAGCGATTAGTTGACATTGCCGACAATTCGCGATAAACTTTTAAGGTGGAACGGTAACTCCGCTCTCATTTCAGGTGGAACGGAAACTCTGAATACAATGTGATCGAATAGAAGAGAATGTAGGCTACTGTATTCATCCCCAAAGGTGGAAAAAATATTTTTTTTATTTGTACTTGTATAGCACTTTTCTTAAAACAAGTTTACAAAGTGCTTCACAGTCAAATAAAAAAACATTAAATAAAAGGAGAATAGGCAAAATATCAACAAAAAAAAAGTGAAATAAAACAAATGAAGGTAAAATACAGTACAATAAAATGCCTAAATACCATGGTTAATTAAAATTCACTTAAAAGCTTGTCTAAAAAAATAGTTTTAAGAAGGGATTTAAAAGAAATTACTGATGTAGCAAGCCTGAGCTCCTTGGGAAAGGCACTTCAAAGTTGAGGGGCCCTAATAGCAAAGGCCCGGTCACCCTTTGATTTTAACTTAGATTTCGGAGTGACCAGAAGTTTCTTTCCCGAGGATCACAGGCATGTGTACGGGGATTAAAGGTCATATTATCAAATAATACTAATTTGTCAATTAAATGCTGCTTTTGTGTGGGAACACTTTAGAGCTAATATAGGACAAAAACGGAAAGCATTTTGGTCCATGACAACCAGAGATATGCACCACTGCACAGCTGTGGGGAGTGAACACCTCTGTTCAAAGTGAACAACTGAATTAAATAGATCTATACTATAGTAGAGGTACAATACACTGTACTACATAGAGGGGCTCAATTTTGTTGGGGACCAAAATGTTTTCTGATTTCTTCTTATACATTTGTTGAAGTGCACTAACTTATTACTGATGTAACAGTAACTGACATGTAATTTATTATCATTTATGATTTATTATCATTTCATAAAAAATATGACTAACAGGCAATTATGTTTAATTGGTATAATTATAAAGAAAAACAAGTCATAAAATGTACACATGGAATTCACAAAACAGCATAATCAGGTTAGGAACAGAGGTTGACGTTTTGCATAGCAAACATGTGGCAGGTGTTTTATGTTTTCTGGAAAACTGGTGTTTCTGATATTTTGACCACCCCCTGTATATCCTACAATGGCAGAATCATCTGAAACTTTTGTAGATGACAGGAGGCAATACTGCTCCTGCAGTCAGCTTAGCTGTGTATAATGTAAAAAGAACAAGTGACAAGACTATGCCTTGGGGAGCACCTGATTGTGTTAAGATGGTATCTTATCAAACATGACTAGGCAGTCTTAGCCATTGAGGCCTATTTGTAAGAGTCTAGAATCCACAATATTCTGGATGGGTGTAAGTGCATGGACATGTAGTTTTCTAGCTAGTAGGTGTGGTTGAATCGTGTTGAAAGCACTGGGAATGTAGTAGTAGTACTTTATTGATCCCACAATGGGACATTTCTTCTTCAATCGTTATTAAACTCCAGTAATACACAGTAAACACATAAGACATTGGATAATATGACACAAGATAATACATAGGCTACAATTTCATCACCAGATAGAATGGGTTGACTAAGCAAAAGTAAACTTCAAACTGCTTTCCCTTGTCCTGCTGTGTCTGTATGGAAGAATGGGCTATAATTAAACGTTTCTGATTCGAATTCCGACTTGCGACAACTAGTCCAGTGGGTATCGTTGGCGTAAAAGCTAGGCTACTGTCTATGCCGATCAATAGGCCTATCCATAAAGTATTTTCATAAGGTAGTCTACCTAGTTTAGCGCAAACCTTGCACTTTATATTGAGAGAGACCAATCTTCACTTTGAATGTGTGCATCGTGCCTTCTGTCCCCGCCCCGCTGATAGCTACTATGTCTTGACAGCGTTCCGGACATAGCCTACTGTGACAGCGCTCACGTAACACCACACCGCTGGAGAAGCGAGGGAGAACTGAGAATTTACAAGATATTCTACCAGGGCAAGCATGTCTGCAGAGAGGGGTTTCATATACTTGGTGACGGGAGGTTGCGGGTTTCTTGGCCAGCACCTGCTGCAGGTCTTGCTGGAGAAAGAAGACGGACTGTCTGAGGTTAGACTGCTCGACAAAAACATCGACCCTGCCTTGCAGGATTCCAGTACAGGTAAAAGATTATTATTATTAGTAGTAGTACTAGTAGTAGTAAATTACTTATTACAGCTAACAGCGTTTTGTTTAATAGTAGACATTGGTAGTTAGGCTATTTGCCTCTCTTGAATAGGCTTACACTGAATACCAAAGTGCCGTTGCTTTCTTTAGATACGCTATATGCTACCAATTATGGAGGGTGATAGTATAATCAAGTTGCTAGCTTTACCAACCCGTTGTAGATTGTGTTGCACGGAAATGAAATTGCATGTTAAAAAGAAAAGTAAAAACTTGCAATTTGGGATTCTTTTTCGGATTCTTTTCTCGTTTAGATGCTGCGTAGAAGGGTTGCGAGCCTGTAGTATGAGTGTTTTAGCATATGTGCTGACCGTCGGTGACCACTGACACAGCTGTGGAGTAGGCTACGAGCTGATTGTAAGTGTGAATTTTAACTCGTGAGAAATGACTGCGTTCAGGGTTTACCATCAAATATTATTTATTTAACAGCGTAAATACATTAGGCCTACAAGTACCACAGGTATAGCAAGGCAGGGCAAATACCAAGAACAGTTGTAATGGTTTGCAGGACCATCCACAGAAATATAATCACTCCCGGTGATCACTGTTGTGCTCAGACCGATTGGATGTGTAACATGAGTGCCCTGCAGATAGTTTGTGAGATGCCACGTTCCATTATTTACAGCCTAATCAACATGCCTGAAGATATCAGGAGACTCAGTAAACCATATGGCCAATATTCCTTGCAGTAAGACTTAAATTAATTTACCAGTGGATGGAACATCTTAAATGACAAGTATAAAAGCCTAAAGGAATTCACTGATGCAAATTTAAGCTGGCTTTAAAAATTTGCTAATTTAATAATTTGAATAAGTGTATTTGAAGCATGAGCTACAGTGTGCTGTGAATAATGCTGTGTTCTGGGAACATGAGTGATTTTACTAGGAATAGGGAGTGGTGACAGTGTGCTGTGAATGTTGTTCTGGGAATATGAGCGATGGCCTAGAAGCGAACTAGGAAAGGGTGTTAGCTTTAGCATGTCCGCTTTGTACCCAAAATGACGTACAAACTGTCTCTCCAGGGGCCAATGTGTGAATAGGAAAATTCCTGTTTCCTTTTGCAAACATAATAATTCTGAATAATATGCTCTCCCTGGCTTTGATGCAGGTTGAGTCTGTTGAGAATCGGGTCAAAGGTGGTTCTATATCTATGGTGGCACTGCCGGGGGGGGGGGGGTTATCATTATCAGTATCACACACTGGGGGTCAGAAGTGCTCTCTGCGGGGGGGCTACTGTGGAAATTCTGTGTTGTGATGTCACATATCATACCCAGTGACCTCACAATTCACACATTCCTTTTATTTCTTTCATGGGCCCGAATCTTTCGCATTGCAGCCCTGGGGCCACATGTATAAACAGTGCTGAGCAGAAAAATTACCTCAGAATACTGCGTAAGCGAGGTTCCACACAGGGCGGCAGTGTAGTATAATGGTTAAGGAACTGGACTTGTAACCGAAAGGTTGCAGGTTCGATTCCCAGGTAGGACACTGCCATTGTACCCTTGAGCAAGGTACCTAACCTGAATTGCTTCAGTATATATCCAGCTGTATAAATGGATAAATGTAATAAGAAGTTGTGTAAGTCGCTCTGGATAAGAGCGTCTGCTAAATGCCTGTAATGTAAATTCAGATGTATAAAATAAGAGAAGCTGCGTACCTCTCCACACGCTGGGCACCATACGCACGCAATGTTTGGACTCAGGTGTGATATGGTGACACCATGATGAAAAGGCCGAGGGAGAAAATGCAAAACTTTGCATAAGCAGATTTCCGATTTTCTCCCTGAGAATTCTTTTACTCAGAGTTTTATACATCTTAAACTCTTATACATCCCCTGGTTTTTAGAACTTTGTGGCTGTGATTTTGTTCAGTGGGTGGTGTTTCCTTTTGTCAGGATTGACAAAATTAAATAACTGTGCTGTACATATGATGATGACTTTGTCATATGTTTTTCTATCAAATCAGAATAAAAAAATATCTGCCAACTGTGAAAATTTCTATATGCCAGTGAGACAACAGATGCTACGCAGATTCATGGATGTCTTCCCATTCACAGTATCCACCAATCCACAAATCATAATGACCTATAATTCTGTATCCCTAAAGCTCCATAATTATGGGGCAACAGAATAATAGTTAGTTCAGAGGCAATCCTGCTTGGGAACCAGTTAGGAAAGTGGATGTTTGTGTCTTCTTCACCCGCTGTGCACAACACCACATACAGTTAGCATCTGAGCCAAAGACCAAGGTCCTGAGCCCAGCCTCTACAGAGATGGCATGCCACCAAGTCCTGTAGCGACTGCTCATGCGCTAATTCACAATAGATGTGCAATAGCCACAATTACTATATAATCATTTGAGTCCTTATGTTTGGTGTGATAATAATCATTGCACCAGTTCACCAATGACCCTGATGCTTTCATGTCTCATAATGGTAACAAGCAGAATCTTGATGGGAATCTTGACTGCTTTTCCCACAGTGTTTGAGGCTTGCCTGTAAAAGTTTGCATGTCATAATTTCACAAGCGCAGACGTGGTATGAAGAGGGGAAGCTTTGCATGTTCATTTGTTGCAGACGTAACCAGAAGGAAAGTGAATGTTTTGTACAGTGGAATGGCAGAAGAGGCTTCCTCCTCTGGTTTCTGGCTCTTTCCGCCCCAGTTTACAGTAAATATGAAGTGAACATAGGAAACTGAGAGATAGATGTGGAACAATGACATTTTATTGTCATTGAAAAAAACAATTGTGTGGGGTTTTTTTTGGGTCAGGTATCATATTGAGGGTATTAGTTGCTTCTCATTCTTTCTTTTATATGAACCAATGGGACTTCCCCCTGAGTGCCAGGGCTTACTTTCTTGACATTTAGAGCCAAAGTACAAAAGCAAGTGTATCTGACATTATCAATGTGATTCCATTGGTCTACCTATTATTAAATAGTGGCAATATCTAGTGAGGTAATTTGGGGTAAATCACAGCGTGATAAAGCGAGTGTACTACCAGGAAACATCATCAGAACATTTCATCGGCACTGAAAGTAGGAGTATGTTTGCAACGGCTATTTGAACTCAATATCGAAGTGGGTTGTAACCTGCCTGTCTGTCTCTCTGTCTGACTGACTGTCTGTCTCAGAGCGAGTAAAGGTGGTGCTGATGCATGGAGATGTCGCAGATTACCCGTCTGTGTTGGAGGCATCGCGAGGGGCGGACCTGGTCATCCATACGGCCAGCCTGGTGGATGTTTGGCACCGGGTCCCAGAGCAGGTCATCTACAGTGTCAATGTCCAAGGTGAGTGAGCGGGAGACGGAGTGGGAAGGACGCAATGGAAACCTGCACTTCATTGAAAACTAACACCTGTGCTGTTTCCTTGTCAGTGAGGGATTGTGATGTGATCATGTGATCTAAATAGGAAGTGTCATGTGTAGGGCCACCAGTTTGTCTCCCGGGCTGTGTGCGAATTTGCACCCTTCCATACTATTAGGTAGGTTTGTTGAGTAGACAGGACGAAAAAGTCGTTAAGTAGGTGAAGTTTCATCTAAATATAGTATCATTTAAAACCCCCGTATGATACACTTACTTCTGGGGTTTCGCTGAGTATATTCGGGGGCACACTTCAAGAAGTACACAAACATTTTGGTCGCATAAATATGACGTGAAGCTTTGTTTTAAAAAAAAATGAGGCACAGTTTCGCTGACGTTTTCCTTCATATACAACAAAAACAACACGTGACGTGGCTGCGCAAGGGTGTGTGCCCGTGTGTCCTTGAGGGTGAGAGGCCTATGTGTGAGTATATTGGTGTGTGTGTGTGTTGGTTCTGGTTTAGACTTGTTTTTTCGGATTGGCCCCAACCCCCCTATACAGAATACCATCTTTATGTAAGCGTGTCACACCGGTCATGGCGATGCCCGGCACAGAATGTCACGCACACACAGTCAGAACAGGGCCTTTTTACTCTGGCCATACAGTGGTCTGTAGTGATACATATATATACATACATCCACATATACACACACACACATACATATATATATATATATGTGTACATGTACACACAATACATCATGCATAATCAAATATAGTGGTCATATATTGTTTTTTCTTTTAGGCCTCATCGTTCCCTTATACATTTATCTGTAAGGATACCTGGGTGGAAGATGAGGGGCACTCCCTCAATCTCCCTGCCCTTACACCCTGCACAATGCCTACCCGGATTATGTAATTACTGTTTATACTAATACTATTTAGACACATTCTGGATGATTATTTTCATACCTGAATTTTATTCCACAAGAGGTGAAAGCAGAACATATTTCAGCGTAGTACAGACAGAAGGGGCCAGGAAGCAGTGGAGCTGGCCCAACTGCTCAGGTTTCATCAAGTTGGAGGCACAGCTGTTTTTGTGTTGTTTTAAACCTTGGATCATAGCCCTGTGCACACATTTGGAGGCAGGCCAGTTCCTCCAGTATCAAACAGGCATGCTAAGTTCAGGCGAGCCACAGTTATCCTTTGCTGGATCAAACTGAGGTAAATACCATCAGGAGAGTCATGCTTTTGAAGTGCATCCTGGAACAAATTGCTTCCCAAAAATGTATTTGTATTTTAGGGATATTTTGCAGATGTTCATAAAAAATATATCCAAGATAAAGTTTAATGTGCTATCCATATGTAATATCTAGTCATATGCTAATCATATGCTACCGGATGTAGTAGTTCATCTTTTTCTAACCATCTGCTAACCTTATGTGATATCTCATCGTATGACAATTATATGCTAATCATATGCTAATTTGGTCTGTATCTCCGACTCTCTCTCAGGTACGGCAAATGTGATTAACGCATGTGTGGAAAATGGAATTCAGTATCTGGTGTACACCAGCAGTATGGAAGTGGTAGGACCTAATGTCAGAGGAGACCCCTTTATCAGGTGCGTTTATTCCCTTTATCTCTCCGTCTCATTCCATTCATCCTCCTTCACTGTGGAAGTGATTGTCCTGCGTGTCTCACTCTTGGCCGACTCTTCAACGTCCTCGCACTCTTGCTTTCTTTTCCCTCTGGGATGACTGCTTGAACACTCCCCTGTTGTTCTTGGTGAGGTGATCAGATTATTCCAGTACCTCTTCCTCATATTTTACTGTTCATCCCACTCTTTCCCCCTTTCCTCCATTATCATTCTCTCTGCATTCTGTGCTCTTTTCCCCCAATTTATTCTGTCCCTAAAAGGCTAAACCTTATTCAGAAACATGAACAGGTGACACACTTAAACACACTTCATTCCTTATCTCCAGCAGATTTGAAAATGATCAAGAAATGTCTTGTAACCTAGCCAGTAGCTACAGAACGACTTCAAATACGGAAATAAATCGGCAAATTCAGTGTTCAGTCCGGGCCTGTATTCACTCAACATGGCACAAAATAACAAACTCAGTTTGGAGAGTTAGCATATACATATACCGTACAAGTCTTGGTTCTTTTTTTTCTTTTCTTTTTGATCTGTCTAGGAAATGTCCCCTGTAAAGTGATGTGTGGCAACTTGATTGTAACTGTCACTATAAAGATTAATTGCTAGATGCTTGTAGACAGATAGGGTCAGTTCAAGTTGAGCTTCAAGTCAAAGTAGAAAGGAAAACATTCAACTCCTGAAAATGGCAGGTAGAGTAGAAGGACTATTTTAAGCACAAAACACAAACAGGCAAAGTTAAACCGGTTACAGTTCAAGCTGTCCAGAGCTCACAGAACCCTCATTCAGTCCAATGAACAAGATGCTGTCAGACTGTTCTGTATCTTTCACACATTTGTTGTTATTGTGTACATCATCCATACATTCATTGTTATTGTGTATACCATCCGCATAATCATTGTTATTGTGTGTATCATTCACACATTCATTGTGTAGCAGGACCCAGGGTTGGCAACAGTGATTAGCAGTTGTGCAATAATGCAACCTTCAAGCACAGCAAAGTTGGGAGGGAAAGGGGGCAGTTAGTATACTGGTGCTTTATTAGATTAAAAAATAAGAAATTTATATCAACAAATAAGCAAAGAAAAGCCTAGTTCACCCCTGGAACGTATCTGTACTTTATTTTCATGTTCCGTCTGTATCCCTGGCCTGCTATGAAGTTTACCAGGGCAAAGCAAACAGTCAAGCACAATGGGCTAACTCATAATCCAAATGAACAAATTACAGTTCAGGGTTTCCCCCAAATACAGAACAATAAGTACTCAGGTTCTCCTCCAAAAAGGATTGTCATTGTTATTGTATATATCACCCACAAGTTCACAGGTTGTTTATATCATTCACGCATTCATTTTTATTGTTTATATCATTCACATATCCATTATTGTGTATATCATCCAAACATTCATTGTTATTGAGTATATCATTTACACATTTATTGTTATTTTGTTTTTATCATTAATGGTCTGTAACTGTGGCTCTGTATGCTAACAAACATTCCAGACATTCCGGCAACACCACAAACGCGGGAGAGGCTGTGTTTTTTAAAATAGTTCATTACATTCCAGCCCTCTGATCCCTGTCACACATAAGACGTTAACCTCTTCCTACCGAGGGCAAAATAGGCCAAATTTTGCCTGTTTTCACTAGTGACAAACAAAGGTGGTTATCTCAAAAACTATAAATGGTACAAATATGGTTCATGGCTTTTATTAAAGCAGACACCTGCAGTATTACGACTAAGCAGTGAGAACTCATAGAAATCCAGTTTTTGATACTTAACTACAACAATTTATGTACAGAAAATATAAAAAAACTAAAAAACGGGTACCTACATTCAAGTTTAAGAATTTTTACCTGGGGAGCTACAAATGCAATCAAGGAAATGACTCCTCTATCTGATTCATCAATATGCTGCCTACCTCTGGTAACAATCTGGTGTCAATATCTCAAACCATTCAAATTTTACAGGGTTTTTTTCAGGTGAACCTTTTTCGTTATCCAAATGGTGCCAAATGGTGCCAAATGTGCCAAAAATGGCAATGTTCCAGAAAGGTCTCAATATGATTTATTTTTTAGGTTTTTACAATAAAATGAGATAATTTGTCAATATTGGCAATAAAAGTTCATTTTTAGACGTGTTCTTGGTGTTCTGCATATTACACAACTAACTACCCAAGGTTACAAAAAGCTGTCAAAACCCATGTAGCAGCACAGTGAATCTTGTGTATTTCACCAGAGCCCCATTAGCCAGAAATGAGTCCAGGAATGTGCAAACAGGTTTTCAAATGAATAATGGGAATATTATGAAACTTCCCTACACATTAATGCTTGCCAGTCATGTCCTTTATTCTGTTGCCACCTCCTATGACAGGGACGTTGGGGTTGGGTTTTAGGAGGCAAAACTTTATACATGACAAACATATATCAACTATATACAAGTGCACTAAGGTGTACTACTAAAAGTGCAGTGGATAAAAAATCAAAAGTCCACCAGTTTCCTAGATAAAAAATAAAAACACCCCTGCTGTAACAAATAAAAAGATCTTGCCTCTAATTGCTGAAGTTACTGTATTTACACAAAGAAAGTACAAAATGGCAGGGTCCAAAAAGCTAAAAAAAATGAACTAAAAACAAAAAAAGGTAAAGGATCAAAACATCGGGGTGGAGGTTGAGGAGAGATTATTTAACCATTCATACAGAAGCCATTTAGACTACACATTCCCTCAGGAGAGCAATCTGCATCATTACAAATCCCACTAACCCTGTCCATGGAATTGTCCACCATGTTGATATACCCATTAGTCCCCCTTATACAACAACAATCAACAATAATAATAATCAACAAGTACTCCCTCATGTTATCATGTTCTCTCCCTCATACCATGCATAAATTACCAGTTTGTTTACCTGCACAGCCTTCTGTACTGCATACAGAACAATTTACTCAGGTGGAACAATGACTTTACTAAACACTTCCAGAAGCCATTTCACACTCAAAAAAATTGTTTTAGTAGCTCATCTCAGACACAAATAGATAGCTAGCTGCTTGTTACCTGTAATTTTGCTTGCATTACATTACATTTATTTAGCAGACGCTTTTATCCAAAGCGACGTACAGTAAGTGCGCACAGAGACATCAAGATCACTACAGAACAGACAAGGCAAAGCACATCCTTCGCATAATGTAGCAGCTATCCCTAGCAATGAACGTCGACTGTAGTTCACAGTAAGCTGTGGGCAAATCAGCAACACCACACTTCCATTCCTAATACTCGTATAAACTATAATAAACAGACAGGAAAACACAGGGATGCTTGCTAGCTTGCCACTGTAAAGGCAATACTATCTATATTAATTTAGCTGAGAGGGACCGATTTTATGCATAAGTATATAAGGTTAGTTAGCTTCACAGAAGAAACACAGGGATTCACGCATTGCAGCTAAATTTCCTTCGATGCTTACACCAATACACCCTGAGTTTACTTCATAAATTATGTATCATACCGTTGGAATGTGCAATTTGTAATATTAATTGTATGAAAAACAATAAAATACAGTTGACAATGTAATTACGAACCCGCATGGCATTGCGTGAATTCACACTGGTATATCGAAAAATCGGTAATACCACCAGCCCTAACGACGTTACCTGCCATGGCGAAATTCAATGCGTTTATAGCATAACACTGTTAGTATGATAAAACAACTTACATGTCAGCAACATCATCTCGGTCATCAGTGGATTCAGCGTCACTGAGACAGGATGAGTCTCCCTCGGCAAAAACATCTTCTGGCTTATCCAGTTCGTCTAGCACTTGGTGCACGGATAAACGCCTCAAAAATCTCGACATAACTACACAAAAACTGTATCAAAAATACTCTAAAGTAAAAAATGTAACTGCGGGCCTTATCTAATTAATTGTGCTTTGCTAAACGGAATGTAGCGAGCTACGCTACAAGGTAAAAACACTGCGCCATTTTGGTTCGATAATTACGCGTGGCTCGCCACTTCCTCATACGCACGGCTCGATTTCCTTTTTTACGACGGCTATTGTATTCAATAGCCGGCTTGTTTCAAAGATAAGAGTCTTGGCTATTTCCTGGAATATTTGACAGACAGTTTTAAAACCCAATGAAAAGCTAATAATACTCAGAGTGGAGGCGGGTGGAAGACGGTTTTTCCCACTTCAGATAGGCCTATTGTGCTATCAGTCAAAGAAATACACCCAATTGACGACGGTTTTGCATAAATCTCTGCAAGCATGTTCAAAACTACTCTGGCTAACATATACTAAGCCATGGGATTGGTACTCCAGAAACTGGCTGAGTTTCACAACGCCAAAGTGAACACAGCCGAACGAGTCGTAATCAAGTGCAAAAAAGCACAAGTCGGTTTAAAATTGGAAAAAAATAATGTACAGCCGTATGAAAGTTTTAAAGTATTTTTTCTTGAAGCCTAAAGGTATAATGATTTTTCAAACCAAAGTTTTGTGAAATACAATTAAGCAGAACAGTTTACCAGCACATTGTTTATGGTGTGACATCAAGCTGCAATACATGTTTGAGAATTAGGTCCGAGTTTCCAACGTTATTTACGAAGTTTTATCCCGACGTTTTGGGCTTAAAAACCACTTTCCCAGAAGGAATGGATATATCTTAAGGATATTTAATCAAAATATTGAGGTGAGCAGTTTATTATATATTATTAAATTAATGAAATGTATAATGTAATAATTTCCGTCACGCCGGCGTGACCGCTAGGGGGCGTTTGGCATTAAGAGGTTAATAACAGTGCTGCGCAGACAGACAGACATAAACACACACACGCCCTTGAAAGAAAGGGGCTTAGTGGTGGTGGTTTTACACAACGTTAGCTAGCTAGCTACAGTACTAGTTAACGTTAGACTAGCTAACCTAGCTAGGTAACGTTAACTGTTAGCTAGCTAATTGTCACCGTTATAGCTACAGCTAACTAACGGTTAGGTCGCTAATGTGTTTTTCTTTCTTTTCTTATTCTCTGTGCTCCACAGTTCTTCTTTCCTTTTGGTGACAGTTACCCTACTTGCTTATACGGTATTAGCCTAAATCATTATGCATCGATTTTTGATTACTAAACCAAAGCACAGTAATGTTAACACAAATGCAGCTCTAGTTGTACATACCGGTAGTTCAGAATCTTCATGCTCAGTATCGGATCCTGTGCCCGGTCCCAGTTCGGAAGAAAAGGCAGTCGGGGGTGCTTCCGTGGATCTCGGCCACGATTTAAATGATAACACACCATCTCAGCCAGTTCTAAAAGTATTTCCCAAACGGGAGTTTGGCAAAAAGGCTCGTTCTTTCAACCCAAGCTGGTATCAGTCACGATCATGGCTAGAATATTCAGTGAAACTAGATGCATGTTTCTGCTTCCCCTGTCGCAAGTTTTCAAGCACAAATGACAGAGATCTAGTTTTTACCAAGACGGGGTTTATTAACTGGAAAACGGCATTAGAAAAGGACAGCGGATTATACAGGCATGCATCTAGCCATAGCCATTTGAATGCTGCACGATCATGGACAGAACTGAACACGAGAGTGGAAACTGGTGACACTATATCATGTCTCTTGGGAAAAACACAGGTTGAGAAAAACAGATACTACATCAGAAGCATAGGGGAAGTGGTGCAGTTTCTGGCTGTGAACGAACTTGCTTTTCGTGGAAGCACTGAAAGTCAGTCCGAAATAAACGATGACAGTGATATCTCTGCTGGGCTGTTCCTGAAATAGTTTGAGTACACTCTGGCTAAGGATTCCAAACTTGCTGAAATAGCAAAAGACATCCCTCAGAATGCAAAGTACACATCAAAAGGCATTCAAAATGAGATAATTAACACTCTAGCCAGTATGGTGTTGCATGAGGTGAAAAGAAAATATGATAATGCAAATACAGTAGGGTTCTGCATCAAATGTGATGGAACCAGAGACAGGTGCAATGTTGAGAATCTTTCACTTGTGATTCGGTTTGTCTGTAATTCGGTTCCTGAGGAGCATTTGATTGGTTTACTGGACTTGAGTGGGTTGGATGCAGAATATATAACAACAGAAATGCTCAAACACCTGTCCAGTGAAGGTTACAGTGCTGATAATATAATCAGCCAATGTTATGATGGCGCATCAGTCATGAGTGGGATCAGGGGTGGGGTTCAAGCATTGTTGCAACAGAAGCTTGGCAGGCTCATTCCTTATGTACATTGCTACAACCATCAGCTGCACCTAGCAGTGGTGCATGCCATTCAGGAAGAGCCATGCGCCAAAACATTCTTTGAACTCTCCGGCTCACTACATTCCTTCGTTCGCCATCATTATGTAGCCCAGAACTATAATGCACCCTCTCTTAAAAGGTTACTCGAGATATGGTGGACCAGTCATTATGATGTAACAAAATGTCTGGTAGACAATGAGGATGCCATCTTGAACATTTTGTCAGCGATTTCTGAAGATAGTGTGGCAGCAATGGCTTTATGCACAGAGGCATCAGGGCTCCTAGTACAACTCAGGAAGCATAATTTTTTTGAAATTGGTAAATTTCTCATCAAAATTTTTGGTGTCTTGAAGCCAGCAAATTCTATTCTGCAGGCTAAGGCTGTGGATCTTTGCAGTGCTGGGGAGGTTATCAGTGCCTCACTGCAAGTTTTAAAAGATATCCGAGAAGATGATTCATGGGATAATTTTGAGATATTAGACAGCCCCACTGCTACAAAAAGAAGGAGAACAATGAGCAAACAGCTCATAGACAGTTTTGTTCTTTCCACCGTTGGTCACACTGAGTCCGATTCCTCCAACACACCCAGCCAGTCTTTGAGAAGAGCCCTCCTAAACATCTTGGACAGAGCTATTGCAGAGATTGAGGACAGGTTTTCGAGGAGAAATATTGACCTGATGAGGGCAGTAAGCTGTCTTGTTCCCCAGTCTACGTCTTTTCTAGAGTTGGCCCTATTGAAACCGCTGCAGCTACTTGACGGTACTGATGCAACAACCAGTAGTCTGAAAAATGAAATTGATGTGGCAAAATCCATGTTGCTCAAGAAGTTCTCCACTGACGCGGACCTGTCAACAGTGTGTCGACATATACAGGGCTATAAGGAAGCCTTTCCAGAGCTACATGCAGTGTATGCAACTGCACTGGTGATTGGAGTATCCTCAGCATCATGTGAGAGTTCTTTCTCCACTCTGACACGTGTCCTAACACCCTTCCTCCGCACAATGCTGCATGAGAGAAAAAGGAATTTGGTGATTCTGGCACATGAAAAATTAATAACCAAGAGTATTGATTTGGATGAGTTTGTTAGGGCTTTTATGAAAACAAACAGAAGACTCATGCTTTGAGGCAATTACTTTGTGTTTTGCAGTGGGAATAGCTAGGCCTTCTTTTTTCTTTTAATCATATTGTTAGAAATCTCCAACAGTTTTAAGAGAAACCATAGCCTACAAATTTTTTGACATTACCTTTGTTTGTAAAGTGCTTGCTGCTTTATTTCTGGAAAACAGTCCTGAGATTCGGTGTAGTGGTAGTTCTGCGTAATCACTGAATGGGTGATGTAAGCAACTGTAAGCTCCATGTTTCGGACAAAGACGTTTTTTTCTTGATTTAGCTAAAGAGCACACTCAGCTTTTATTTAAAGGGATAACCTTATTTCACTTTGGTACAACATAATTAATTTTGTGGAGCTTACCCCATTTTATTTGCATAAAGCAGCTGTCATTTGCCAGGGTGGTATACAATAGTTAGCTCTGCTGTTAGCCTTCTACGTTTGCATAACATGTAAGACTGTTGTTATACTTCAAATATTATGTTAGGCTATTATAGAAAAGTGAGTTAAATGATTTAATATTCCAACAATAGGAATGTCAGTGCCAAAAAACAGTATTGTCTGCCAAGTTTCCTTCTTTTTTTGTTGCAGAGCTGCAAACTGTGCTAACTTCATTTTTATCTGAATACAAACACGCATAATTAGGCCTCAACAAATACAAATAGTGGCCTCTCTGAACACCCCTACACACATAACATAACATAACAAGGAAAGACGAGAACAGGCCATTCAGCCCAACAATGCTTGTCTATTCTTACCTCTAAACTGTACTAATAGTGTCTAACACTGAATCAAGCCGGGCCTTGAACACCCCCAGTGTTTCTGCCTCCACCACATGTTCAGGCAAGCTATTCCACGTATTGACCACTCTCTGTGTGAAAAAATATTTCCTAGTGTCTGTGAGAAATGTATTCTTTGCCAGTTTCCATTTATGCCCCCTCGTTCTGCTAACCGAGCTCAACTTGAATAATTTCCTGTAGTTCACTTTATTGATCCCTTTAATAAATTTAAACGCCTCAATCAAATCCCCCCTAAGTCTCCTTTTACTAAGCTTGAAAAGTCCTAGCATTTCAAGCCTTTCCTCATAAAACTTATCTTTTATACCCGGGATCAATCTGGTTGCCCTTCTTTGGACCTTTTCCAGGGCCTCTATATCTTTCTTGTAGTAAGGTCCCCAGAACTGCAGACAGTACTCTAAGTGTGGTCTGACAAGGGCATTGTATAGTGTGAGTATGATCTCCTTAGATTTATACTCAATACTCCTGGCTATGTATCCCAGCATCCTGTTAGCTTTTTTTTTACCACTACAGCACATTGACCAGACCCTGATAGGCTTTGATCGACTATTACTCCCAAGTCTTTTTCTGCATGTGCACATTCTAGTTTTGTACCCCGCATAAAGTAATCCTGCCCTATGTTTTTATTCCCCACATGTAGAACTTTACATAGTTATATTGAATTTCATTTGCCAGGTTTCTGCCCACTTCTGGAATTTGTTTAAATCTTCTTGGATTACCTTAGTAGCTTCCAGACAGTTGGCTAAACCTCCCAGTTTTGTATCATCCGCAAATTTAACTAATGTACTTTCAATATCCGCATCTAGGTCATTTATGTAAATGAGGATGAGCAGTGGACCCAGAACCGAACCCTGTGGAACTCCACTTCCCACTTTACCCTGCTCAGATAAGATCCCTCCTACTACTACCCTTTGTGTTCTATCCCGTAACCAGTTCCGAACCCACTCTGAAATGCTTTTGGAAGTCTAAGTATATAATATCATAGGCCTTGATCTACACACGTGCGTGTGGTTGCAAGGATACACACACACACACACACACACACACACACACACACACACACACACACACACACACACACACACACACACACACACACACACACACACACACACACACACACACACACACACACACACACACACACACACACACACACAAATGTATGCAAACGAGGGGAAAAAGCCTGGGAACTGTATGGCACACACAGTGCCCTAAATAAAAAGGTGCCCCCACTAAATTTCTGTCTGCCCTCCCAATCACAGCAGTCTAGAACCGGGGCTGCTACATTGCCTTATTGGTATATAAATTTGGTCACTTTTTGGTATTTTCTTGCCTTGCTTGTGTAACGGTATTAAGCTTTATGTAAATAGTATGTTTGAGGGAGACCTCTACTGGTTAAACATGGTTAAACTGTGTCTGCCATAGCTCTGCAAGTAGTTGTGTGCACTGTTAGTAGGCTATTATGTGGTTTTTACCTTCGGCATACGCCATTATACGATCTGCAAGAATTGGCGGGTCACGCAAATTTGAACTTCGTTCATAAAACTAATCCATGTTAAGCAAGGTTTGACAGCTAATTACGGGTGCTTGTTGAATAGTAGGCTAGTTAGCGCAATTCATCTTACCATGTAGCTAATGTAGACGTAAATTAATGAAGCCAGATAGAATATTGTTTTAATTGAATATAGAGAGTCGGGGGCACCAGTGGCCCGTTCGAGGCAGAGTTTGCGGCCCGGCGGTGGCTCCAGGTGTCTGACCTGCAGATTTCCACTCCCCTTCATATGAATGCGCACGTCAAACTACAGGGTATGCTATGAACGATCTGCACTTTTCTTTTGCGTAATTCCTCCAATTAAAATTAAACGGTAATATCTCACTGTGGATTGTGGTACGAACATCGCTATAAACCATGAAGTGTAGCTAGATTGTTCTATTGATTATGGTAGACCATAAAATAACTGCAAAAAGTCACGATGTTGAACACTTTCAATGTAAAGCAAGGTAATAACCCATGGTGTGTGGATCCAAATAGGTCATGGTTGTCATTGTGGAATTTACATTTTTATGTTACCAGAAAAAAGTTGAGGTGTGATGAGTTACGGTCCACTTTGCCATGTTATATTGTATTAATATAATATTTTTGTACTTCATGAAGAACAGACTACAAAAGCAGACCCTACAGGAGGAGTCATTATGACTCTAGGGCAATTAATAGGCATGTATGTGTGCAAGCAAGCGTTTCTGCATCAATCTGACACAAATGACATCCTGTCTCATCTTAGAATTTTACTGTTCCTTTCTATGGCCAATATGATGAACATCCCAGACCAGAGTATTATTCTCAACATAGACAAGAGCACAGTCACAACTTTATTAATTACCAAACTCATCTCTTTTAATATACCCATGTGTGGAGTGCATGCAATGCTCATTGAGAGATGTGCAAGGGAATTTTAGGGTGAGGGAGATTAAAAACACAGAGGTCAAGAAAAGTAGACACCCCCTGCCAGAGGTATCATGTCAAGGTCACCAAAACTGTAAGGAATTTTAGGGCGAGAGACATTATCACATTGCAGCACCACATTGTAAGAGATATCCTGCACGCTGCCCCAAGCTTTAAGGGAAATTTTATAATTATGGGTGAGAGAGACATTAGGAACTCTTGACAGGACTGATTGTGTGTATACCCAGTGTTTACCTGTTGCATATGCCTTGGTGCTAAGAAGTATACCTGTGTCTCGGAGCCTTGGCCCTCCCGCTGACTCTCTTGGGCTTTGGTGTCAGAGGTCGAGGGACTTGTTTTTAGACAAGAGGTTTAAAACTTGTTACAGGCCAGATTGCATAGACCTGAGGACCCAGTTCCAGCATCACAGAAATTCAGAAGTTCTGCAACATGATACCTTGCACCAATCTCAGAGGTCTAGACATGGGTTCTAAATGTGGCAGATTCCAGATGGTCTCAAGACTTGGTGCAGCTAGCTGCACTATCAGAGGGCTTGAGACTTCTATCTGCCGTGATGCCCAGCGGTCCTTCGACGGTTACATCGGGCGCAATATGCAGGGTCTTGCGACCACTGAAACTGGCCTCGATCTCTGAAATATAGAGGTGTCGTTCCCCAGATCACAGTACAGACAGCCTCGAGACTTGTTGCAGCCGGTGGCTGCACTATCAGAGGGCTCGAGACCTGTACCTGCTGTGGAACGCATGGATCTGGCGACCAGCCCCAGATCCAGCATTAGCTGTCATCACACTTCAGCTTCCGGTACTGGAACATGGAGTTCCTAGGTTTTGCATCTGACTCTGTACTCAGCAGTTAAATAACTTGGATCCTACTACTAGAAACTGAGAGGTCATGGGACTAGTTTTCGGAGCTACAAATTCAGAACTAACTCGTAAACTCAGAGGCCAGACTTGGAATATATTGCTAAATTTCACCAAGCCCTGAATGAGACACAGGGGTTCTGACTCAGAGACTCAAGCATACTTTACATACCACAGTGCCCGGAACACTGCACATCAGTCCATATGCTCTGGTTAAGTATTTGTGAAGCTGCAACGCCGCATTTCACAAAATAAATAAAATTTAATAAATTGATACAATAAATACATTTAAAATAAATAAATATTTAGCACAAAAAAATCCCCCCCCCCCCCCGTCTATGATTGGACAGTTCATTACATTTAATTTTGTCACTGAAACGGCGCAGTACTTCGATGAAAGCAATGACAGACCACTCTGCAGCTCAATAAATAAAAATCACAACGATTGCTGTGAATTGGGTTACGTTTTGTGCGGCACCCAGTGGTCACAGAGTGAAATGCAATGGGCATGATTACATTTCGGCACGGAATCCGCACACAGCCATTGAAAAGCAATGACAGGCCACTCTGCAGTCCAATAAATACAATCACGAGCATTGCTTTGAATTGTCACGTTCTGTGCGGCACCTATGCTCACAGAGCTAAATGCAATGGGCAGGTTTACATTTAATTGTGGCACGAAAACCGTGCGCTGCCTTTGAAAAACAATACAACCCAAATCGTTTTTACAGAACTCACAATGAAAGACAATGCAATATGAGTTTTTTTATTTTTTATTTTTATTATGGCATGATAAATGCGCGTTGTTATGTAAAAGCAAATGTAGATTGTATTACAGAAATGTATGTGTCGCTAAAGCGATTGCATTTAATTAAGTCACTGAAAGTCTTCCATAAATTACTACATGCTTTTCATCTTTGCACAATGTGTCTGTGTTTGTGTGTGTGTATGTGTCCTCTGTATTGAAATATGTGTGCACATCTGCACATTATGTATGTGTACAGTTGGGAAGTCATCTGTGCCTGAGTATGCAATCGTGAATATGCAAAAGTACATAATATGATTACCCCCAGCTTGAAGAGCAGCAGACACCAAGGAGGACCGGTCATAAGACTGACTTGAATCTGTTTAAAAACCAGAGAAGTTCACAGTACAATGTGAAGGAGCCATTTTGACTATTGCAATGCTGATAAAAGAGATATAAGACTGGAGACGACTCGCCTTGCACTGAAGAAACATTTAATTTGAACAAAACCATGAGAAAAAAAATCACCAATATGCATTGCTGAACCCTGTACATGCAAGACGCAACTTATTTACCTTCAAATTGATGAGCAGCAGAAAGAGTCGGCACTAATAAGACTAAGAGCAGTCATAATACTTGAACCTGTTTAAAAAAATTTTTTTTTTTAAATTGACTTTAGAATCTGTGTAGAAGCATGGGTAGACATGTAAAAAAAATGCACTGGACACTTGGGCCACCAGGTCAATGAAACTGGTGGCCAGGATATATGCTTTTTGGCATATAACTTGGCTAACGTTAACGTTAAGCTTTAGCTAACATTAGAACATCCAACACAGCTAGTGTTGTCTAGCTAGCAACCCTTCTAGCTAACGTTAACTTAGCTGTCACTTATTACAACAAAGTTGACAGGTAACCCCATTGATTTTCTTATGCTGTCTGACTAGCTGCTTAACGTTAGTCAGTTAACGTTCGGCAGCTAAATGCTAACGTTAACAGCCAGAGCTGTTGTGTTGAGTGACACCTGGCTCCCAAAACCGACGTCGAGGGCCGGAAGTGAATAGGCGCCTAGTTGACCGACAACGTCGCTGTAGTATCGACGTTCGCTGTTTTGCCAAGGCATAGTATCGATGTTCGTCGTTTTGCCAGGGCATTCGTCTGTTGACAATTCCCTCCCCCTTCGGGCTATGAATGAACATATTAAAATAGGGCGGGCTTTGTTTTGCAGTGTGTGTTTTTACGAGGTAACTTCTAACTTTGAAATGAGACACAGAGACAGCTAACTTAGGTGTTTGGGCTTCTTTTATTTGTGTAGTTTAGCGAACGGTAACTTTTAACTTTGAAATGAGACACCCATATGTGAAAGGTCTGTAAAAATCATATATGATCATACAGGCGAGGTTTTTATAAAAATCATGTTGATTAGCGTTATATTAGGCTATATAGCCTATTAGTATACAATTATTATAGGCTACAATCTCTCAATGTTTAGGGAGTAGGCTACCATGTAGGGAACTATAGCCTATAATTTATTTTAAAATGTATGCTAGTTCTCTACCACATATTTATTTTGTATGTAGGCTATTGTAGCCTATATGGCATATGTGGTTTTTATAGGATTTTTACAGACCTTATCCATATGGGCAGAGACAGCTAACCTAGTTGTTTGGGCTTCTTTTATTAGTGTCACCCCTCACAAATTCCATAGGTTAGCTAACGTAGGCTATGTGCGCAATCTTTTTCCGAGAGAGCTTAATACACAAACAGTGATAGTTTTGTGCTACGTTGGCCGCTTCTCCACAATGACAATAGTGTTGTGTCGTTCGCGAACGATTCGTTCAAAAGAACAAATCTTTTGGGTGAACGAACTGAACTGAATCACTTACTGAAAAGATCCGTTCATTTCTCAGTTCAGTTCAGTTCACGAACGGATCTGATCAGCAGCGAGCGTGCACCGTGCAGGGAGGGGGAGGGACTGCCGCGAGCGAACGTGATTCGTCCCTTGCGAACCAGTTCTGCTGTGCTGAACGAATCATTCGCATTTGCTTCTTCCTATTCCATTTCGGACGTATTGTTCTAAGTATTGTATAGCCGAAATGAGTACCGTGTTTGCGTGTTGTATACTAGAAAGTTTTTTTTTCTTTTTTTTCTCTAATTTGTTTCCTAAATTGTTCGAAATAAAGTTTATATTAAAAAAAAAAATTATAAAAAAAATTCACGGGCGGGCGGGCGCCGAGCGAGGCAGCGAGCGTGCAGAGTGGACTGATTCGTTCACTGCGTGACGTGACGTGATCCTGAGTGATAATCAGCGGCTCAAACTGCCAGAATCAGGCCCAGCAAGTTAAGACTTAAAAGTCATTGAAAACCAGCGTTCACCTCCAATATTGATATTCAACGAGGAAACTTTTAAAATATCAAGATTTGTAAACGGAGTTTGGCGCATTTGTCAAAGCGACAGCACTTCCGCGTGAACTGTTCGGCCGTCAGTTCACTGAGTGAACGAACTGTGACGCAACGGTGCAAGTTCAGTGATCCGTTCACTGAAGCTACTAGACACAGTGAGTTAACGTGGCGTGATCCTGAGTGATAATCAGCGGCTCAAACTGCCAGAATCAGGCCCAGCAAGTTAAGACTTAAAAGTCATTGAAAACCAGCGTTCACCTCCAATATTGATATTCAACGAGGAAACTTTTAAAATATCAAGATTTGTAAACGGAGTTTGGCGCATTTGTCAAAGCGACAGCACTTCCGCATGAACTGTTCGGCCGTCAGTTCACTGAGTGAACGAACTGTGACGCAACGGTGCAAGTTCGTTCACTCAGTGAACTGACGGCCGAACAGTTCACTGAGTGAACGAACTGTGACGCAACGGTGCAAGTTCAGTGATCCGTTCACTGAAGCTACTAGACACAGTGAGTTAACGTGACGTGATCCTGAGTGATAATCAGCGGCTCAAACTGCCAGAATCAGGCCCAGCCAGTTAAGACTTAAGTCATTGAAAACCAGCGTTCACCTCCAATATTGATATTCAACGAGGAAACTTTTAAAATATCAAGATTTGTAAACGGAGTTTGGCGCATTTGTCAAAGCGACAGCACTTCCGCATGAACTGTTCGGCCGTCAGTTCACTGAGTGAGTCGGACTACGCAGTACGCAGTCGGAGCTCCGCCCAAGCACTGAACGATTCCGTGAACGAATCTTTTGAACGAATGAATGAATCTTAATGAACTGATTCTAGTGATTCGTGTCACTGAAGTGAACTGTTTTGCCCATCACTAAATGACAAGTCAGTATATCAAACCGACCAGTCGCATCCTATCACTAGGCTCCTCCCCAAACCAGAAATTGTCCAATCATACTTTAGCAACCGTTACTATGTGTGCTGACCTGAGTCGAGCGGTTTGGTGAACTGAAACCAATGGAAAATCGAGTAGCTCACTGAAAATCATTAAAAAACATATTAATTGAGTCAGACAGGATGGTCAAAAGATGTGCTTGGGGAACCTGTAGTACCTACACCTGGTAACCTGAAAGATTGGAGGGAGGAGTCATTTTTGTTTCTTTTCCGAAGCCAAAAACCAGGGACAAATGCATTTGTGCTAACTTAACTTTAATAAAGTTAACTTCGCTAACGCTAGGTATCATAGCGGCCTATACCTGCTGCAGACAGCCCTTCTGAAGCCAGAAAATGTTTTGAGTGGGTGGGCGCTTCAGCAACGTGCAAGTCTAGTTCTGATTGGCTGTTCGTGTTGTATTTGGGTAAGTAGAAGAAACGCAGGCAAATGATAGTTTTATCGAAAATAAATCTCATACGTTTATTATCGTTATCAAATTTTATCGCAAAAATTATCGACATCGTTTTATCGCCCAGCCCTAGACAAAAAGTATTTTATTCATTTTATGACAGGTTTTGGACCCATGTATATCTATCACCATATACTGGTAAAAAGATGGTAATTCACACTTGAAAATGATGCAAAAGTAAGTTTCATGAGTCAAAAACAGTTGATTGGTAGTTAAATATATGAGTATTTTATGATTTACAGCAGTGCACAATTTAGGAATTTTTCATAGATTTGGAGACACTAAGGGATAACAGGGTACACTACCTACTTTCTGCATCATAGATCTTTAGTAGTTCTGCATATCACCCTCAGATTTTGAGTCTATGGTCCAGGAAATTATTACATTTACATTATTCAGTATTTTATTGCAAACTAAAGAAAAACAACTTTGGCATTTTTGGAAATATTTCTTTGCATTTATACCACTTTATTTTGACCTAAATTATGAAAATAAACAAAAGTTAGTATTGTAAATGGTCTTGTAACTCTTGCTTCATTTAAGCCATTTTCCAAGTTTCTGTGATGCTCACACATGGAGTTATAAAGACGTAAATGGAACAACCCCTAAATAGGCAAGAATTGACCAAATTTGGCATCTGCCTGAAGGGGTTAAAGCATGCTGGTTCTCTGTGTCACGAGAACACAGGCAGGAGTCAAAACCGGGGAGGCGTAGGAGGAACAAAAACAAAACAAAGGGCTCTATTTTCAAACCGGCGCAAACCAGCGCAAGGGGACGGTATAGTCAAACGCAAGCTTGTTGACAGCATCAACGTCTTAAAACTGGCGCTATGGCGTTTCTCAGCAATACCGCTAGGATCAACAAATTCTCAACATAACATCCTTTCGCTTGCGCTGCAGTGGGATGGGTGGCGCTGTCTGGGGCGTGTTCTAAAATACTTTCGGCTCAGTGACAATTTGAACCAACGAAAACCCATTGTGTTATGATCAGCTGGAACCACCTCTTAGCGGCAACGCAATAGACTCTGGCAATTTGGCAACTTATTAGTCATGTAGTTCTATGTAGTGTCTATAGGTGATGCCAACATTACACTTCCATTTAAAGGTTGTATCAGCGATTTTGGGTCGAAACATAAATGATCACATTCATCTGATTTTTCCTCACGATCCGCTAGCTGCCCGCCCCATAAGCAGGCCGTCAAAAAACCGCGTCTCTGTAGGCAGCCTATGCTCCGAGATCGTACACAAAAACAAATGGTACTACCAACCACTCAAAACCAAAATAAACAGTATTCCAACCAATCACCGACAAGGGGTGGGTGATACTAATACGCTAATACTCTTCTCGCTGAAATCTTGACGGATTTACAAACGGTTTGGTTTCTTACAAACGTTATTAACGTGGTTATAATTCTGGATGCTTGAACACTATTTTTTTAAAACATAACATAATTGGCTCTGAGCTGGAGCTGGCTCTGTTTGTTTGGGATTTCGCTTCAGAAGTGACGTCACCCAAAATCGCTGATACAACCTTTAATGAACAAATAGCCTATAATTATTATTAATTAATACATTTTAATTTAAACTACTAGAATAAAACAGGACAGCTTACAAGAAACTTGCGATCATGTAGGCCAATAGCCTATAATATATAAATTACACATTGACACAGTTGAATCATAAGCCTACCATTTGAATCATAATTATGCCTACATCACCTAATGTAGGCTAATTAATGCATTCGCCACCTCCTCCCGTGCCTTCCGAACTTCTGGGAGACGAGGTGGTGTGGATTGTGATCCATAAATTACTACAGTCCTAGCCTGTACTTCTGTTGCAAGTATGTCTGATTCCTGTGCGGAAAATCGCTCTTGTCGTTGACGGTCCAGTGCGTTTGGGTTGCTCATTATGAAATTGCATGGAGCGATTGCGTTCCAACTGGCTTTTTTTAAAGCATGAGAACAACAATTTGATTGGCTACCATAGAGACACACCTTGGACATTTAAACCCAGCCTTTTAGCAATACCGCCATCAGATGCGCCAAGATTGCCGTCATGAAATTACCAAATTTCTCGCCGACACGCCCTCAGAGCGATACCGCCAAGCGCTTACCCTTGTGTTCACCATTGCGTTTGGTTTATTAAAATAGAGCCCAAAGACTGAATACAAAAATAAAACAACAGGAGAGGGACTAGGGATAACAAAAATTCAGACAGAAACTCAGGAACCAAACAGACAGCTAGGGCAGGTACTCGGAAAAATGGAATAACACACAGTAGCAAACCAACGTTGAGGAACTCCTGAAGACAGACTGAAATAACAGGGTTTAAATACACAGGGAAGTAATGACACACAAAGGAATCAAGTGTGGGTGGGAGGAGTAAGGAGCTAGACACAGGTGAACACAATAGGAAACAATAATACCATAACGAGGCGGAACAGAAGACACGGACTGGAATGCACGCAAACACATAGATAACACACAGCCTGGGATTAGCAGGTAGAGTGCACAGCTCGGAGGGGAAGAATGCAAAAGTGGACACACGTGCAGAGAAAGTGAAAACGGATAGATACAGGGATAGGATAACGAGGAGGGAAATGACAGCTGCGGGTAGAAACTCAAGATGAATTAGTAATTAGTAATGTTAGTAGCGAACTCTAAAACCCTAATGTTAGTAGGTTAGCTGGTTAGTATTATATACACGTTAGTTTGTTAGCAGGTTAGTATTAAATCTAATCTAACAGTTAGTATGATTAGTACATTAGTATTTTATAAAAATATTAATAAAGCCAGAAGGAAGAAAACGAGATACGAAATACAGAGGAAACCCGAACGTTCCCAAAATCACCCGAATAGTGCAATGACAAAGACAGGGAGTGGAATCTCAGGAAACATGGAACGCGGACTGACAATCATGAGGGTAATGCGGGAAAATGGGTAAAAGAAATCAGGAAAAATAATTACACAGACTAAACAGACAGACAAAGTACAGGATCCTGACAGGGCTAGATAGGCATCTTCCACATATTATGTTTATGTGCAATCTATTTATACAGGTGGACATTTACTGAAGACATTTAGGTTAAGTATCTTTCTCAATGGTACAATAGCTGTGCCCCACTTAGGGGGTGAACCCGCAACCCTTGAGTTATGAGCCCAGATATCTGGCAACTATACGTACGTTACCACAACATGGTACAGGAACTAAAAGATGGTGAAGACCTGAGTACTCCCTCTCTAGCCATCTGGGAATTAAATATTATTTTTCCACATTCCTTAAACTCAGATGGCTATTCTGAGGTTGTAAAAACAGCCCGGTGTGTGTCTCCCCCATCTGCGCCCCTTTTTGGCAGGATGTTTCAGTCAGCACCCTGCCGGCTCCAAGTGCATCATCGTTTCCACAAAATTGCTTTCTACTTCTCTTTACCCACTCCCTCTTTAACCAAGTCCGTTCTGATTAATATAATAATATAAGCCTCATTTTTCCTTCTTGTTTGCAATCCAGGTCTGAAGATTCAACTGCATGCTGTTTGTTTCTCCTTCCTGTCAATGACTTGATTTCCTTGACCCAGCATTCTCTCTTTCTCTCTCCTTTCTCTCACTCTTTCTTCCCCCTCTCTCATTCTCTCTCTCTCATTCTCTCTCTCTCTCTCTCATTCTCTCTCTCTCTCTCTCTCTCGAATGATGATGTACTTCTCTCTCAATGGTTCTCAGAGGGGATGAGGACACGCAGTATAATGTGTGCCATGAGATGCCGTACCCCAAGAGCAAGGCAGATGCAGAGAAACTGGTGCTGGAGGCTAACGGCAGGAAGGTATCTCACACGCACGCACACACATGCATCAGTATTTATTCTTCTTATGTTCTAAAGTAAAATTACAATTCCTAGCATTATTTCCCTATTATGCTTTTCAAGTTTTCAGGCACATAAGTTACAATACTTCACACAGACAATAAATAACATGATATAAAACATTATGTACAAATTACATCATCTTAAAAAAGAAATGTTATAAATTTTTAAGTCAAATTCAAATTTTGTCCATGGAGTCCAGAGTCCATAATCTTTTTAAGTGCTTTATTATTTATTTTGTTACTATATCACTGCTAATGAAAGTCTGATTATTACCTTGCACCTTGTTTTCGTTGTTTAATACATACATTTCCATCCAAAAAAATGGTTTAGTTTCAGGTGACAAGCTTTCTTCAAAAACACCATAAATAATTGATTTCATGCATACATCAAATTTCAGACCAATTTGTGACATATTCTGCCATATTTTCTTTTGTTCTGTTGCAGTCTATTAACAGGTGTTGAATTGTTTCTTCCTCCACACAGTTTAACATATTTTAGTAACAAAACTGCTCCATTTTACTGTAACATGGACTGGTAGTCTGCCAACAGATATCAGCCAGGCAGTACCCCTTAAATTTTCAGATAATGCTTTGGCGTGGATATTTTCTGTGAGGGTAAGGCTGTATTATTTCAGCATAAAGATGGTCGTTCAGAATTTTATAAATAATTTTATTTGGAAAACCACACCTATCAATGTAAAATTTTTTAAACCTAAAAAGAAAGTCTCCATAAATTAAAATATGGCACTGCTTCTCAGGCTCTACCTCTCTTTTTAACCCAAGGTGATTCCTCAGATACCCAACTAGCTCCCCTTCATATACCACATGCAACATTTTTACAGAGAGTAGTTTTAATTTACAGGAAAGTTCTACTGCTCCGCCATGTTCTCTAAACTTATACAGCAGCACTCGTTTTGTTATTTCTCTATTTGTGCCTCAAATTAGCCGTATGCATAATTTGTTTAATCTGATGATACATTTGTCTCCCTATTAT
This sequence comes from Synaphobranchus kaupii, assembly GCA_029718625.1. NCBI lineage: Eukaryota > Metazoa > Chordata > Actinopteri > Anguilliformes > Synaphobranchidae > Synaphobranchus > Synaphobranchus kaupii. The sequence continues at coordinate 891,711 of CM056387.1, read as the reverse complement.
GACTACTGTCCCATCGTATTTCTTGTTAGAGATCCGGCCCACTTCCCTGGAGGAAGAACTGTTATGTGTTAATTTTATGTGTTAAGCTTTTTGGGTGAATATTGTTGTTCACAATTTGTCTCAATGAGTAGTTATGCAGCTTTGCTAACAGCACATAGTCCATTTCCCAGGCTGTTACCCTATGCCTCTCTGTCTCTCGCCCTCTCTCTCTAACCCAGGTGAGTGGAGGGGCGTGTCTGTACACCTGTTCCCTGCGTCCCACGGGTATTTACGGCGAGCACCACCAGCTGATGCGGGACTTCTATGAGATAGGGGTGCGCACGGCGGGGTGGGTGATCCAGGGCGTCCCCCAGGACACAGAGCATGGCCGTGTCTATGTAGGTGGGTGTCCAGTGTCTCCTGCACTACAACTACGAGCCTCTCGCTCAACAGACCTGGAGCAAATGCGCATTTTAAATATATCCTGTAGTGCTGTGTGTGGCCTGTAGAGTTTTAAATAGTCACTGGCTCTCCTGTAATTCTGTGTGTGATCTGTAGTGTGTAAAATATATATATATATATATATATATATATATATATAAATGTATATATATATATTTAAAAAGCTGCATGACATTTTAATTCTGGGTTTGGTAAGGTTAGAAGGACATAACTATAAGCCTCAACCATTTCCTGTACCATATCTTGTACAATATCTAATCTGTAGTCCTGTAATATCCTTATCATCCCTTCAGGTAATGTAGCCTGGATGCACCTGCTAGCTGCTCGCACTCTGAGAGAGCACCCCCACAGGCTGGGAGGGGAAGTGTACTTCTGCTACGACGATTCGCCCTACAAGAGCTATGAGGATTTCAACATGCAGTTCCTGTCGCAGTTCAACTTCCGGCAGTTGCGAGTGCCCTCATGGGTACTGGGAGGCGTGGCCTACCTGAATGACCTGCTGCACTGGGTCCTGAGGCCCCTGTTCAACTACACGCCTCTGCTTAATCGCTACACGCTGGCTGTGGCCTCCACCTCCTTCACCGTGCGCTCCGACAAGGCAGAGCGTCACTTTAAGTACCGGCCGCTCTATGACTGGGAGCAAGCCAAAGCTCGCACTCTCAGCTGGGTCAACACTTTCCCGCACAGCACCAAGGCCTCCTAACTCCTGCTCTGAGTCCTTGGGTCTGGAGTTCTCTGTAGAGACTTAGTGGCTTGCCAGTCTTGTAATTTTACCCCCCGCACTGTGATCAGCAGACTCTTCCAAGTTTTCACAACCCCTGGCCTGATGACATCACTCGCTAGTGTCATTCTGGCTTTTATAACCAATAATCTCTTTTGAATTTCAGATATTCACAATGTGCTCTTGCAGAGACAAAGAAACCAATAAGAAAGTCTTGATACAACTGGGTATCTAATAACCACTGAAAGGGAAGAACAAAGGCTCTATTTATTTTTGTATCTCTCCTCCCTGGTTGATGGGGTTGCACACATGTTTATATCACACATAATACAAAGAATTACCCTTTAACAGTAAAATAAAGGCCACTAATCATTTCCAGTTAGCACTGCGCTCAGAGGTCTTTGTTTACAGTGGATCCATAGGATCACCCCCAGTGTAGCTCGTACACTTCAGAAAAGCTCATTTGACCAGAGCCCAAACACTGCAAAAAATGTCTGTCTTAACAAGTGTTTTAGTCTTGAAATGAGACTTAAAATCATATTTTTTTCCCTCAAAAGTGGAAAATATTAAGTTACTTAAGTTAAATTATCCGAACCCACTGGCAAATCTTGAAATTAGTAAAAATATCTCACCCCACTGGCAGATAGTTTGTTTTATTTAGCAATAAATAAAACAAGCAAGTAACAGAAATAAGAGTCTAAAGTCTAAATATGAGATTAAAATGCTTGTTAAGATTTGTTTTTTGGCAGTGAATCTTGAATTTCTGTTAGTTAGAGTTGAATTTCTTTAGTATTTTACCATGTTGGCTCCTAGCAACCCAGGGATACCAAATACTGTCATCAGTGTTTCCAGGTCAGATAAATATTTCCAGCCAAATGGTCTCTGAAAACCTGCCCGCAAAGGTAAAAAACAAGTCCTATGATTCAAATCCCCCACTGCTGCACTTTGACAAGAGGAATCTGTTTCATTTCTTTGAATTTGAAACATTCCTTCGAATGAGTCAACTTTCTTGTTTTTCTTTTTTGAGAAGTTACTTATTGACATATTTGTTTTCCTTCAGTAAATATATTTACCCTTTATGTAATACCATAAATAGATGGCATACAACAGTATACTATTATATTACTATTATAAATCTATTTGTGAGATGAATATAGCTCACACAATTTGCACATTCTATAATGCATGTTGATAATTTACATTTAATCTCCCTTGTTGATAAAATGGGCAATAAAACCTGCAGATGTTTTGTTTTAAGTGTCTGGTTTAGAAAATGTATGTTTTATTGAGTCCAGATGGTGGAATTAATTCAACTGTAGGATATGAACTTATGTGCTTAACGTAAAATAATTAAGTCTTCTTTACTTTGGGCTTCGCTGAAGAAACAAAAGTGCCTTAAATTGTAAGTAAAATTAAGGACAAATGTTTATTGGATCCAAACCGTTGTTTAAAACTTTGGATGAAGGTGTGTATGCCCTGTCATCATGGGGACAGAGCTTTCATGGCTGAACTCATAAAACTCTGAAGAAGAAAAAAACTACATTCATTTGTAAGTAAAATAAAGGGCAAATGGTTATTGCACCGGAACCGTTGTTGGATGAAGGTGTTTAAGCTCTGTCGTCCTGAGGAAAGGAACCTGCTAGCAAATGAATAATCGAAAGACAATATTTATTTTTCTAACTGCATTAATATATATTTTGAATACATTAAATTTATCCAATGATTGCCATTTTGTCTGTCTTAATAATTTAATTATTTTTTAATGCATAAATGGGGGGGGGGGGTCCTCATCAGGTATGTATGTAATTATTAAGTTGAAATAAAATGTTTTATTAATGTTGGTTATGCTAAATTATAAAAGTGAAACAGAATTGGGTAATGCACAAGAGGCAATGTTATTCCATGTTTGTAGCATAGAAACAGTGGAAATGCCCCTTAATTTCTGAACAGAAAGGGGACTGGGAGTTCCCCTTGGCAACAGGCTAAGAAGGATTCCAGAGGTTTTACACATGCTTGAGTCTTACTTTTCGACTTGGATTTTCCTTAGCAACGCACTCAATATTTATGTGGTTGTAACCACATGCTGTTGTTCCTCATTCCACTATTTTGCTTTGCAGGAAATCTTACCCAGGATTCATTTACAATGTGTCAGGGCTGCTGCGTGGTTCATCCGGTGCCAGTGCTGACTGTGGCCACAGGTCGACCAAAACTGGTGTTTTAGTGTTACCCAGGGTTAGAGAGGGTTCAGTTGGCAGGGATCTGCATCTTATCGTTCTCTAGTGACCCCCGCTGGTCGATCGGGTGCCTGCAAGTCCGTTGGGTCTTCCTCTGACTCAAGTACGGACTTATTGTGAATAGGGTGACGTCATATAACTGGCCAAGTTCTGTTCCAAAGCCAAGAACGCAAAGAAGCGAGGACGCTCAAAGATCCAGGAAACGTACTTGATCCACCTCAAATGTCGAGGATGCGTTGGATGCAAACTCGCCAAACAAGGTAATGGACTTGGATATCCCATCATTCATTGCGTGAACCGATGACATACGACACGGGGGAAGCTTATACCAAAGAGGGTAAGCGGAGCAAGAGGTCCCACTTCGAGTCTGGAACGTCCGCACTTGGAACTTATTAGACAGACAACAGGCGCTCATTGAATGACTGGCGGTCAATGGAGTTTTTTCAAAACAGTTTGCTAAATGGGTCATTATCAGACAGACGAAATTATACCTTTTCTTTTTAGATTATATACAGTTGAGGCCACTATTATTGGCCCCCACTGTAAAGATGAACAAAAAGGGTTATAAAAAATTCACCGTTTGGTGAATTAGCTTAATCTCACACTGAAAAAAACAAGAAGAATCCAACCTTTAATTGACATTAATTTATTAAGAGGAAAAAAAATCCCTCATCAAGAAATAATTATTTTTAACAAAACCACATTGGCCACAATTATTGGCCCCCCCTGCATTTATATATAGAATAAAGTAATAATTTTTAATATTTGGTCACATATCCTTTGCATGCCATGACTTCCTGATGTCTGTGACCCATGCCAAATCTACCCCTGGTCAATCTGAAAATCTTATAATGAAAGTTGATGTGGGTGGCAACCCTCTAATTGTTGTAGCAATATATCGTCCTCCATCTGCTTCTACCGCTATCGTTAATTTATCACACCTCCTATCTGATTATGCACATTCGGAGATGCTAATAATGGGCGATTTAAATCTCGATTGGCTGACGAGCGCCTCTGACCCACTAAAGGCTGTCTGCATAGAACTAAATTTAACGCAGCTTATTCGAGATCCCACAAGACCAAATTTTAGGGATCCTACTAGATCCTCTTTGATTGATTTGATTTTAACAAATAGACCCCACAAATACGCTCTGAGCGACGTTTTCCCTTTAGATTTTAGTGATCATTGCCCCATAGCGTGCATTAGAGACCTGAAAGCCTCTAAAACACCTCCATGTTTTATAACTAAAAGAAATTATAAACATTTCTGTGATCAGGGATTCCTGCATGATATTTTTTGGAGCGATTTAAATGTAGCAGGTGCTATTCCAGACCCTAACCTAGCTTTGGCTCATTTTACTACTGTTTTTAATGGTATTGTAGATAAACATGCTCCAGTTAAAAGATTAAGGGTAAAAAATAGATTTAAGCCCTGGTTCTCAAATATTTTATCCACTGAACTACGAACCAGGGATAAAGCATGGGTTAAAGCAAGAGAGACAAATGTGCAGTCTGATTGGCAGGTTTTTTAAAACAATAAGAAATAAATGTTGCTCACTGATAAAGAAGGCAAAATCTGAGTATTATATCTCTTCACTAATGGAGACTGAGAATAACCCTTCTAAATTTTGGAAGATTGTCAAGTCCCTAAGTCCTACCCCTTCTTCATCATTACCAAATTCTATCAGCACTGATTCTGGACCTATTACTGATAAATACATGATATGTGATGTTTTTAATCAACATTTTATAGAGGCTGGTAATCTTTTTGAGAACTCTGGTCAGTCCCCTACAAGAGACTTGTCTGACCGCAGTCTTAGGTTAACGTCAAAAACTTCAAATTCTCCAGAAAACAGAGCTCTGTTTACATTTAGGGAATTCACAGTGAAAGAGGTCCTATCAGAATTGAAACACATAGATGTGAAGAAATCTACTGGGGAAGATCACTTGGTCCCAAAACTTTTGCGTCTTGCAGCTCCAATCATTGCACATTTGATAACTCATATTTTTAATTTGTCATTATTGACTGGAACCATTCCCAATGTATGGAAAGCTGGTCTTGTTCTTCCATTATTCAAAGGTGGTGATGCCAGTTCAGTAAATAGCTATTGGCCGATCACTAAATTGTCTTGCCTGGCTAAAATTTTAGAATCACTTGTAAAGCGGCAACTGTGCAGCTTTTTAACTGTGAATAACATTTTAAATCCACAACAATCTGGTTTCAGGCCTGGCCACAGCACCATCACAGCAACCTCATTGGTTATAAATGACATAGTAACAGCATTGGATAATAAACAAAAATGTGCAGCCCTATTCATTGATCTAGCAAAGGCTTTTGATACGGTGGACCATAACATTTTATTGAAAAAGTTGTCCTCCATCGGGCTTGATAGTGTGGCCTGTACCTGGTTCCAGGCCTACCTTTCTAATAGAACTCAAGCTATTATGATTGGGGATATGAAGTCACAATTCTTAGAAGTCAAGAAAGGAGTGCCCCAAGGTTCAATACTTGGACCTATTTTGTTTACAATCTATATAAATGATATTGCTAGTAATATAGAAAACTGTAATACTCATTTTTATGCAGATGATACTGTACTTTACGCCTCAGCATCAACGAGCACCCAAGCTCTTGCATATTTACAATCTGCTTTTAATGTTATACAGCAAGCTCTAGCTGGTCTTAAACTAGTTTTAAATATAGAGAAAACAAAGTATATGATCTTATCTACACAAAATAGACATACAATTGTCCCAAATACTTCTATATCCTCTTTGACTGGTGCTCAAATTGAGCAAGTTCAATATTATAAAATATTTAGGTATCTGGCTGGATCACGATTTGTCTTTTATAACCCATGTGACCAACTTGTCCAAAAAAATTAAACCTAAAATCGGGTTCCTGTACAGAAATAGATCCTGTTTTTCACTGAATAACAGAAGGAGGATTTTGCAGGCAACAATCCTACCAATGCTTGTTTATGGGGATATTCTGTATGGACACGCCTCAAACAGTACTCTAAGGCCTTTAGATGTAATTTATCATAGCGTGTTGCGCTTTATCACGGGAGATGGTTTCCGAACACATCATTGTACATTATATGATTCAGTAGGGTGGTATTCTCTTAATTATAGAAGGAAACAGCATAGCATTTTATTTATTTATAAAGCATTAATTGCTAAACTTCCTCTTTACCTGACTAGGCTTTTGTCCATTAAAAACTTAAGTCACTATACCAGATCTCAAGATTGGATCACATTAGAGGCACCTAAAACCAGAACAAACCTGGGTAATACTGCCTTTAGCACATGTGCGCCCTATATATGGAATAAATGTCAGGATACACTAAAGCTGGATTGCTTTGTCTCCATTGAATCCTTCAAGAATGTTCTGTTGAACATGATAATGAAAGAGGCCAAATGTACTTGCTTTGAGTGATGACTTGATCACTTTGCTCCCTGTCTTGTGTTGTTTCTTATGTAAAACATAATATTTTATTTATCTGTATATTTACTATATTTGTGAATGTATCTGTACATGAGTTGTAACTTTGTATTTGTAAATTTTGTAACTGACTGCCAACAAGGCTCCCCTGAAAAAGAGACCTTGGTCTCAGTGGGACTTCCTTGTATAAATAAAGGTTTCAATCAATCAATCAATCTCTGCATTTGAATGGATCTCTATGGGAATTGGGGGGTGGGACTAGATTTAGCTGTAAATTATTCTGGAACAGTATGGAATACATGGTTGGTAAAATGGCTGTAAGTCAACAAGAGTCTGAGGTATCAAACAAGCTTTAAACCATCACTCTGTTGCCAGATATTCAGTAGATATGGATGAATAACTTGAAGGGTTTCTTCTCCTGACTTATTTTTCCATAGAGTTCAATAGGAAAATTTGTCAGGAGAAACAACCCTTAAAGTGATCCATCCATATCTACTGCATATCTGGCAGCAGAGTGATTGTTTAAGGCTTGTTTGATACCTCAGACCCTTGTTGACTTACAGCCATTTTACCAACCATGTATTCCATACTGTTCCGGAATAATTTACAGCTAAATCTAGTCCCACCCCCCAATTCCCATAGAGATCCATTCTAAATGCAGAGATGTTATAGTATCGCTTGTAAGAGTACCAGAAAATAAGATATCAAGAGTCTTTTGATGTTGTTGGGTCACAGACATCAGGAAGTCATGGCATGCAAAGGATATGTGACCAAATATTAAAAATTATTACTTTATTCTATATATAAATGTAGGGGGGCCAATAATTGTGGCCAATGTGGTTTTGTTAAAAATAATTATTTCTTGATGAGGGATTTTTTTTTCTCTTAAATTAATGTCAATTAAAGGTTGGATTCTTCTTGTTTTTTCAGTGTGAGATTAAGCTAATTCACCAAACGGTGAATTTTTTATAACCCTTTTTGTTCATCTTTACAGGGGGGGGCCAATAATAGTGGCTGCAAGTGTATGCCTAGGTTGTCAGGACCCAGTACTACTACTTACAACCAAGGGGCCAAGACTGGGCTTTTGTTTTGAAGCTCACTTCCTGGTTGGGCTGGGAGCAGCAATTGTGCCGTTGCTCACTAGCGCCACTGCGATTGGCTCCAGTATAGGTCTTTCACCATGTAAGTCAATGGCAGCTATGTGGTCAAAATACTCATTCAATATATTTTTCCCACAAAAAAATTTCTAATGCCTCTTTTTATACAGTCTATGCTTACAACCCGTTATGATTTTGACTATCCAACGAAAACCAACTTTAAATCCGGCTAGCGCCGGTCAGATGCGCGCCCCTCTAAGCATACGTTATGTAACTTTAGTTGTTAAGCTAACTGAAAACACTATTGCGCATGCCTGATCACTTCCTCTCGTGTGGAAAAAAAATCCAATGGGGAAAAGCGCCAGTTGCGTATCTTGTCATATAGCTATCTAAAATCTTTGCTTATACACTGGACTGTCAGGAAAATTTGCTGCCTGGTTTGCAGCATAGATCGGTTCGTAGCTATTGGTTCGTATAGCGAAACCACAGGCTACACAGAGCTCTGAAGCAACGGTGCACAAACTGATATGCGACCCAAACTTGGCTCTCCTGTACGCGAATGTGTAGGCTACATTCCATTGCAATCAGGCCTATATAAAGTGGTAGTCGCCAGTGTTAATGCTATACTGTATTTTTAAAAATAAATGCTAAAAAATATAAATTATTTAACACATTTTTTTTACTGTTCACGTGTGACTTTCATATGATCGCGTAAAAGCCTACTTTATTTAATCTTGTTTTGGCGCGTCATTCCTACTGCACTCCAGGAGATGGCACCGATTCACCAAAAAGCCGATCACACAATTACTCAATGGCTCTTATTTAGCTATCAGCTTTTAAATTTAGCTTGACTAACAATAAATACAATAACGATGACTACTTCATTCAAAAATACGTGTTTTAATGAACTTTGCTGCTGATACAAAAGATAAATAAAAATTCCAATATCCATTTTGTAATGATATGTGCCACTCAGACCAGTAGGTGGCAGTATTACACCTTGTATACCAAGTTTAAGTTCATGCGCAGAAGTTGACTAGGTGACACGTAACATCAAGCTACTAGCAAGACGCTAAATAAAGACAAGTATACCAAAGTTAAATTAAGTCTGTTTATTACAACAACAGAACATTACATGGTACCAGGAGTGAACCGGGAAGAAAATGGATGCAATAAAACCACCTGGGACTTTAAAATTAACGGGAAATGTCGACGCGAACTGGAGAAATTTCAAGCAGCTGCTGTATGTCGCGGCTATCGGAGTGGCAGGGACAACAGATGAGCGAAAGACCGCCATGTTACTTACCATTGCCGGAGCTGACGCGATGGAGGTGTACAACACATTCGTGTTGGCTGACGAAGCAGACAAAAACAAACTGGATAAAGTCCTAGAGAAATTCATGGCGTGCTAAGTACAGAGGCGCTAGAAGCAAGGAAAATGACACATTTAGTTGCAAACGCTGTGGCGATAAGCACAAACCCAGGCAATGCCCAGCATTTGGCAAAATGTGCTCTAAGTGCAAAGGAAAAAAATCACTTTGCCAAAATGTGTTTCACAAGAGAGAACAAGAAGAAACGCAAGGTGCCTGTAGTGGATGAAACAGATGAGAGTGATACGCTGAGTGATTCATTTTTCGTGAAGATGGTTTCCTTTGATGCAAGAAAAAGTGCGCAGCCAGCAGTGAGTGTAGACATGGGACAGCAAGTTAATGCAGTGGGATCAGACAAATGGATAGCACCTCTGTTAGTAAATGGGACCCGTGTGTCATTCAAATTGGATACAGGGGCAAAAGCCAACCTAATTAGCGTAAAGGACATTAAAGCACTTAAAGTGAAACCACAAATACATCGACAAACAGTCCCACTGAAAGCATACAACGGACAGCCGATTGAAACGAAAGGTGTGTGCAGGCTGAAAGTGCAAACGAAAGAGAAGCAACGAAACCTGATTTTTGTGGTTGTTCCTAATGGCCATGAGTCACTGCTAGGAGACAAAGCGTGTGAAAACCTGGAGCTTGTCAAGAGGGTCTACCAGATCAACAGTGGATCTAAAGACACACAGTGACACAGTAAATGACATTGTGCGAAGGTTTCCAAATATATTCACAGGTCATGGGACATTGCCATACACCTACAAAATCTAGCTGAAAAATTATGCCAAGCCAGTTGTGCACGCCCCACGGAGAGTACCAGCACCACTGCGCGCCAGCTTAAGGAAAGAACTGGACCGGATGACGCAACTGGGAGTCATTCAGCGGATCGAACAGCCGACGGACTGGGTGAATTCTATCACGTGTGAAGAAACCCAACAGTGAGTTAAGGGTATGTTTAGACCCCAAAGATCTTAATGAGAACATTAAAAGAGAGCACTACCAGATACCAAAGCGAGAAGAGATAACTAGTGAAATGTCAGGTGCTAAATGCTTCAGCAAACTTGATGCCTCTCATGGTTTCTGGCAACTAAAATTGGACGCTGAGAGCAGCAAGTACTGCACATTCAACACACCTTTTTGGCAGATATTGTTTTCTTAGACTGCCATTTGGAATAAAATCAGTTCCTGAAATTTTTCATAGAGCTATGGAAACGATCATTGAGTGTCTGGAAGGGGTCCGAGTGTATATCGATGACCTTGTGGTATGGGGCTCTACACCGCAACAACACAATGAGAGACTGTTGAAATTACTGAAGAGAGTCCAGTTGAGTGGTCTGAAATTTAACAAGAAAAAGTGTCAGTTCGGGGCCACAGAGATCGCTTTCTTAGGTGACAAGTTGTCCGGAGATGGAGTGGAACCAGACCACTCCAAAGTGCAGGCCATTCTTGACATGCCCCCACCAACGGACAAGAAGGGAGTACTGCGTGCCATGGGAATGGTAAACTTCCTAGGCAAGTTCATCCCGAACCTCTCTGCCAAAACAGTCTGTGTAAGAAAACTGCTGCACAAAGGCAAAGTGTTTGAGTGGACTGCTAGACATGACAGAGAATGAAAAAAGCTTAAAGAGACACTTACCACAGAACCGGTACTTACCTTTTTCGATCCCTCACGAAGAACAAAAATCTCCACGGACGCATCCAAGGACGGATTGGGCGCTGTGCTTCTCCAGGCTGACGGAGACAACTGGAAACCAGTGGCGTACGCGTCCAGATCCATGACCGAGACTGAAAGACGCTATGCCCAGATAGAAAAAGAGTCTAGGATTAGTATTTGGATGTGAGAAATTTCATGGCTATGTCTATGGACTGCCTACCTTTACAGCAGAGACGGATCACAAACCGCTAATATCAATCATCAGAAAGAACCTGAATGACATGTCTCCCAGGATCCAGCGGATGATGATGAAGCTGCAAAGATATGATCTGGGCCTAGTCTACACGCCAGGGAAATACATCGTTCTGGCTGACGCACTGTCCCGAGCACCAAAACCCGTTACAACGACACTGGTCAGCTCCATGTCGGAGGATGTGGACATGCATGTGAACTTGATTGCCTCTTCCTTCCCTGTGTCGGAGATGATGCACATGTAGATTGCACATGTAGATTGCACATGAAACAAAGAAAGACGTTGAATTGCAGACAGTGATGGCCAACCTCCAACAAGGGTGGACAAAAGGAAAATATTCAAAATATTATCCAATCAGGTCAGAGCTGAGTGTTGTCAACGGCTTACTGCTGAGGCGAAACAGGATCATCATTCCAGTGTCCATGCGCCAAGAAATGCTTAGCCGGATCCACGAGGGTCACAAGAGAAGGGCTAGGGAAGCTGTTTATTGGCCAAGAATCAATGTAGACATTGAAAAGTTTGATAATGGCTTAATGGTCTAGTCTTGAGGCTTACCTTGGAATGTTATTTCTGTTTTTCAAACCTCAAAGAAAAGGGGATGTAATGATATGTGCCACTCAGACCAGTAGGTGGCAGTATTACACCTTGTATACCAAGTTTAAGTTCATGCGCAGAAGTTGACTAGGAGACACATGTAACATCAAGCTACTAGCAAGATGCTAAATAAAGACAAGAATACCAAAGTTAAATTAAGTCTGTTTATTACAACAACAAAACATTACACATTTTTTCTGTCACAATTTAAAACCAAGGACAGGCAAAGTAGCAGCAATAAAATATAACAAAACTACAGCAGTTTTCCCTTAATCAAAGCATATTTCTGGCATCAATACAACATAGCTACATTTTAAATTTATAGTGTGGCTGCAGTACAAAAAACTTATTACTGGACTATCATATTAGGCCAACAGTAGTGGTGTAACGGACCGCATTTGATTCCCCCCGGTTCCACGGTTCGGCACGTATATGAACCGCGGATTAATTGCAACGTTTTTAACCATCATAGTGTGAAATACAGTTTTACTGCTGCTGTTACTTTTTAAAGTAATCATTTCCTAAATCTCGATGCAGAGTTGCAGTGATTTGATTATTTAAAAAAAGCAGTTGTGTGTTCACGTGAACGGGGCATATTGAAAAAGCGAAGAAGAAGAAAAAAAAGCGCAGTGACAGTCATAGCTAGCGGAGGAGCGGAAGAACTTGAGGCCTCCCACATCATTTAAGTCGTATGTATGGGAGCATTTTGGCTTCCCTGTAACATATAATGATGATGGAAGAAGGGTGGTGGACAAAACCGTTATGGTATGTAGGCACGAGAAAGCCAGTTACTCCATAAAATTCTTTTTACATTCAAGCCATATTTTTTTGTTCTTGATTCTAGAATCCTGTGTAGATATTGAAATGTGTTCTAAATAAATGTTGCCCCTCTATATGTCCAGTTTCATGATAAATGGAGATGTGAGTTATTAGGGCTGTCACTTTTTCCAAAATTCAAGTTCGAACGAGATCAAACAAACCCATAAATCGTTTGAATCATTTCGAATTCAACGCACATTGGGCACGCACACACAGTAGTGCCTGGCTCCCAAAACCGACGTCGACAGCCGGAAGTGGCTAGGCGCCTATTTGACCGACGACGTCGCTGTAGTATCGACATTCGCCGTTTTGCCAAGGCATAGTATCGACGTTTGTCGATTGACAATTCCCTCCCCCTTCGGGCTATGAATTAACATATTAAAATAGGGCAGGCTTTGTTTTGCCGTGTGTGTTTTTACGACATAAAGACGAATTAAAGGTAACTTTTAACTTTGAAATGAAACACCCATATGTGAAAGGTCTGTAAAAATCATATATTATCATACTTGCGAGGTTTTATAAAAAGCATGTTGATTAGCGTTAGTATATTAGGCTATAGTCTATTTGTATACAATTATTATACACTGTAAAATCCAATTAGTTAACCTTACTAAAAAAAAGCATGCAAACCGATTGCACTTAAAAAACTAAGTACAGTGGAAATAGGTATTGTATGTTGCTTTAACAAATGCTTACTTAGTATAGAATACTTACACTTGAGTTCAAGTAACTAAAAATAAACCTGTATAGAATACTTGACAATTTACTTTAGCTATACTCTTGACTTAGTAAAGGCTACTCAGAATTACTATTTCAAACCACTAAATAATTTCATGTGAACTTTACTGTGTGTGTAATCCAAACTACACATTTATCACACTACACTTTTTTTTTTTTCATTACACTTTTACCAATTTTCAACCTAAATCCCATTGTTCTGATGTGAGGATATCAATGTGGCAAAAAAAATTACCCTACGTGTTCTGTGTATTTCTCCGTGAAATACACAGAACACGTAGGGTAATTTTTTGTCACCTGACTATAACACACGTTATAAATTAGTGTAGTTGTAGTTTAGCATTGACGTGCAGCAACAGTAAATTCATCAATGCACATTATATCGTTTGCAACTTTACAAAGAATTAAAACAGGAAACAAACTGTAACTTACAGTCAAATTTGAACCCTAATTGTCGAGCCCTGGACGGTGGTGGTTAACTCCTTCGCGACGGCCCTATTAAAAATGGTTCGAATTCGAACCATAGCGTCATTTGTCTCTGTTATTGGTTAACCGTGGATTCGCGGTTTTTTTCATTTGAAAATGTTTTGGATAGTCAGCCAATGATTGCACAGATATTCTTGGCTGTGTGACGCGGTTCATTTAGCTACACTGTTGACGCGCAATACGTTTCACTTTCACTTTCTTCTCCACTTTCCATTCCTCCATGTTCAGAATCAAATTATCATCGTTGCGCATAGTGCATATTTCAGCAACTTCGTCTGCAGTAAACCGGCGTTTACCACTGGCCGAAGCCATTTCGGAAAGGCTTGTAAAGACGTATTGCGCGTCAACAGTGCAGCGTAAATGAACCACGTCACACAGCCAAGAATATCTGTGCAATCATTGGCTGACTAGCCAAAACATTTTCAAATGAAAAAAACCGCGAATCCACGGTTAACCAATATCAGAGAGACAAATAACGCTATGGTTCGAATTAGAACCATTTTTAATAGGGCCGTTCTAGTCGCGAAGGAGTTAAACCTCCGAAACATGTCTAAACAAGTTCTGCTACGTTATTGTGCAGTGCCTGTTAACTAAGTTAGTGTTTAGCAAATGTTAACTAACATTATGGCTGCAGTCAGAAACACAAATGCACACTTGATAACTTACCTTATTGTTCTTCAAAAGTTGAAATGATGTGATCCAAAAATCCAGAGCTTCCACACAAGTCAGCGCAACCTGTCCTGAGCACCGAGCAGGAGAAACTGAGCCACTACTGCGCATGCTCAAACCCCAGCCACACCCATTCCAAGTGAAGATAACTTAAACAAAGTTATCTGCACTAAAAACAATAAGTAAATTGTTTCTTTCACCCTGCAATTAACCGGTAGTTGCTCCGGGCGAGTGAAGATAACTTAAAACAAAGTTATCTTCACTCAAAACAATAAGTAAATAGTTTTTTTCACCATACAATTAAATGTTACTTTATTAAACCTAGTAAGAAGTACATATTGTTGATAATGAAGTAAAGTTAACTTGATTTATGTAAGTCATGACAGCTATTGGGTTTTACAGTGTAGGCTACAATCTCTCAATGTTTAGGAGTGGGGCTACCATGTAGGGAATATAGCCTATAATTTAGTAAGAAATGTATACTAGTTCTCTACCACATATTTATTTTGTAACTAAGCTATTGTATATGGAATATCTGGGTTTTATAGGATTTTTACAGACCTTTTGCATATGGACAGAGACAGATAACCTCGTTGTTTGGGCTTATTTTATTAGTGTCACTCCTCACAAATTCCACAGGTTAGCTAACGTAGGCTATATCTTTTTCCAAGAGAGCTTAATGCACAAACAGTGATGGTTTTGTGCTACGTTGGTCTCTTCTCCACAATGGCTAGTCGCTCTCACACTGACGAGGCGCTTCTCCGGAATGACTAGTCGCTCTCAAACCGACGAGACGCTTCTCCACACCGACGAGGCGCTTCTCCGGAATGACTAGTCGCTCTCAAACCGACGAGACGCTTCTCCACACCGACAAGGTGCTTCTTCACAAAGGCAAGTCGGAATAAAAGACACGTCTCGCTACCAAAACAACACTAGTCGGTCCCAAACTGATTACTTTCACTAGCCTATATGTAGGTGTAACATGATTATTTATGCTTCCATGATTAGTTATGTTTTTTTTTTTGTATTGTAATGGTTTTGTTATTCTAATATCCTGTAGGCCTATTATTCTGTAGCCTATCTTTCTGTATATTGTATATGTTAAAGGTAGGCTATGTAGCCTACAGTTATGAAGCGGTAGGCTATGTACAGTTATGAAGCAGATTTGATATATTTTACAAATAATAATTAGCCTATATAAGCTTCATAAATCGGCCATGAACATTAATGTTAAAGGGTTATTCAGGAGTATAGGCTATAATGAATATAGCGGTGTTAAATGTTTTTTTTCTTTTATAAATGTACATTATTTGTTGTATCTTGCTAACTATAGCCCAGCTAACGTGTTCGCTACCAAAACGACACTAGTCGGTCCCAAACTGATTATTTTCACTCTACCAAGTGCCTCAATTGTGATGACCAATGCCTGGCATCAACATTGACACATTAGGGTGAGTGTTTGAAATAAGTGTTTCAGCTGAATCAACTGTGCAATGATGGCTTCCAATTGTAATTACAGGACTAGAGAGGCACTGAACAACCTCGGATTGGGTGGTCTCCTAAATTCTGTAGAGATAGAGGTACGTTTTAATATGAATGGAGTAAGTATTGTTATTGGCTTATTGTTGTTTTTATTTCTATAAAAATAATGGCCTACATCAGAATATTCATATCAATTTCAATGCTTACTCCAATTAAGGTAAACCAAAATGTCAAAGAAGAAAGTGCATGTAGGCTATAGGCTATATCTATGCAATGGGCTAAATGTCCCTTACACGTCTACATCCCCGATCTATGACTTGCTGGAAAATCTGCATTCCTGAATTTGTAATGGAATGAATAACATCTCTTACCCTGTTTTATTTCTATCACCAGATGGAAGATTTCCTCACCATAATTTCTGAGGGGGCAAATATTGAGAAGAAGGACCTTAACATGGTAGACTACACGTTGAACATACTGTACCCTGAGGTAAATGGTTAATTATATCTAGACAGATTTAGAGACAGAAAAACAGTAGCTTCTAAACCCCAGAGGGCACTCACATTTGGGACATCCTAAAAGGCTTAATGTAGCTTAACAAGGTAAGAACACCTTTAACTTTGATCAAAATCCTTGACATTTTGCCCAGTTGCAGGGCACAATGAGTATCATCATTGATGAAAAGAAAAGAAATTCACCTCTAATAGATTTAAAATTAATTTAGGCAGAACATGACAAGCTTAACGTGACCTATAATGAGCCAATATTGCACAAAAACCACAAAATTATACCAGAAACTGGAGGTAATTTGATTTAGATATAACCCCAAAGTAGAGGAGTGTAACATATTGGGAAATATGGTTTATTGGTCTTTTGAATGGCCACACCTGAAATTTTGACCATCTCATGACCCAAAATGTCTTCATTTTCAAGGTTCAATTTTCAGATTTTTCTATTGAATTTTTCATCTTCGCACCACTGATGGTACATGTGTTGCCCTCCAACTGATCAATTTTCATTTTCCTCATCAGCATCAAAGATGTTTTTGCCTCGTTAAGCCATTTCACATTAAACCTTATTGTATGTTCCCATAGGCCTATTTTGAGCAGGAAATCTGTCGGTCTATTTTCTATATGCAATACCATAGAGGACATTGAAAATAGATTGAATTTCTATGTTTTATCCAGGATAGGACAAAGGATGGAAAGTATATCCACAAAGCCTTGGTAATATTTCCATATGCAAGTTGTTTGTGTTCCTCAGGTCTGCATTTTTATCCTTCAGAAAAGGGAAGGGTTCAGCCGGCACCAGGCAGAGCCAGACCTGGGAGGAGTCTCTCTATGTTTCGAGAGAAGGGACTGTGCAGGGACTTTATAAAGGGAAAATAAGCCACAGGGGAGCTGGTTGAATAATGATGGTATATTCCAAAGGCGTAGCTGTGGTTTGGAAAAACATTTGAAAAATAGCACTTAAATGCTCATTTCTCATTTCTCGTGCCTTTTGAGAACAGTATTCCTTTGCTGTTTAAAAAAAAAGAAAAAAAAAAGACAAATAAAAGCACTCCAAACAAGCTAACAATACTGCAAAACAAACCAATCTTTAAAAAAAGATCTAATTTCTGCTCTTGCTAAATTTCCCTTCCCTTTTATGTAGCTGGATCGCAACAAACTAAGAAAAAACCATCATATAGCTATTTACATGTATATCATGGTTCAGATGTAGCCTAGTCATTTTTACTGCCTACTGTCACCATTACTGCAAACCTTCAGTGGGTTTCAACGCACTGGAGGGGAAGTTGTTTGGCTTCAAAAACCAATATAATCGTTTTAGAAAACGGGAAACTCAGAAAAGTATATGCTTACGGTCTCCGTGTATTTTGGGGTTGAATTTGTTTATTCAGAACATGTTTTGAACAACAGTAGCCTAATGTAATATCTCGCGGATGTAACCCGGGCTGTGTCCGAATACGACCCCTTTGAGGGTGCATAGTCAACTTAGTCAAAAAGCTTTTGAGTGGGTGACTTTTTCTCATAAATGGGGGCACTTAATTCCCGGGTTTGAAACCCTTAATTCCCAGGTTTTGTTGAGGGAATTCAGGACCACACTTATCCGCAGAACTGTGCACTCATCCGACAATTTCAATAAGTAACCCCTAAGTAAAAACGTACAAGACGTAGAGCCAGAGATTTTCTTATATAGAGAGAGGGTGTTATGGATCTGAGAAGGGACTGGACTCAAATGCACGACTCTGAAACAGGAATTTCAATACTTCAATAATTTATTACTTCGTCCAAACGCCAGAAGTATAGGGAGAGAATAAGGGTAGGGACTGGATCCAGGAATGGCATTAGCAGGGGGCAGAACGGGAGTGGGAGTTGGCAAGGGGCTGGATGGTGGCGGAATCCTGGGCAGGTGCAGCAGAGGAGGAGCGGGATGCGGGAGACAGGGAGTGGTGCTAGGATAGCTGCAGGCTGGCAGACAGGCAGAGCAGAACAAGGCGTTAAATACAGCAAAGCATGAACAAAATAAGTAGCGTCAATACGCTAGGCTAGGCAAGACTTACAGTCAAGCCGGAAAGTCTGCACACCCCTTTCACCTTCTCCACGTTTTATTACGTTACAGACTTATACTACAATAGATTGAGTTCATTTTTTGTCAAACATCTGCACACAATAGCCAATAATGACGAAGTGAAAACTGGTTTTTAGAAAATATGCAATTTTATTTTACTGACAAAAATAGGTTATTTAGGGGTTACATATCTGTACACACCCTTAGCCTAATACTTGGTTGCTGCACCTTTGGCAGCGATTACAGCTTCAAGGCGTCTTGGGAAAGAAGCTACGAGCTTGGCACACTTGTTTCTGGACATTTTTGCCCATTCCTCTTGGCATATTCTTGCAAGCTCCGTCAGGTTGGATGGGGAACGTCGGTACACAGCCATTTTCAGCTCTTTCCACAGATGTTCAATTGGATTCAGGTCTGGGCTCTGGCTGGGCCACTCAAGGACATGCACAGACTTTCTCTGAAGCCACTCCTTTGTTCTCTTGGCTGTGTGCTTCGGGTCGTTGTCATGTTGGAAGGTAAACCTTCGCCCCAGTCTGAGGTCCAGAGCGCTCTGGAGCAGGTTTTCTTCAAGGATCTCGGTGTACTTAGCTGCATTCATCTTTCCCTCTATCAGGACTAGTCGCCCCGTTCCCGCTGCTGAAAAGCATCCCCACATCATGATGCTGCCACCGCCATGCTTCACTGTAGGGATGGTATTAGCCAGGTGATGAGCGGTGCCTGGTTTCCTCCAGACGTGACGCTTGGTATTCAGGCCAAAAAGTTCAATTTTGGTTTCATCAGACCAGAGAATCTTGATTTTCATGGTTTGAGAGTCCTCTAGGTGCCTTTTGGCAAACTTCAAGGGGCTTCCGTCTGGCCACTCTACCATAAAGGCCTGATTGGTGGAGTGCTGCCTGGATGGTTGATCTTCTGAAAGGTTCTCCCATCTCCACAAGGATACGCTGGAGCTCTGTCAGAGTGACCCTCGGGTTCCTGCTCACCTCCCTGGCCAAGGCCCGTCTTCCCCGATTGCTCAGTTTGGCCGGGCGGCCAGGTCTAGGAAGATTCTTGGTGGTTCCAAACTTCTTCCATTTACGAATGATGGTGGCCACTGTGCTCTTTAGGACCTGTAAAGCTGCAGAGATTTTTCCGTACCCTTCTCCAGATCTATGCCTTGACACAATCCTGTTTCTGAGGTCTGCAGATAATTCCTTTGAACCCATGGCTTGGAGTTTGCTCTGACATGCACTGTCAACTGTGGGACCTTATATAGGCAGGTGTTGGCAATCCCCAATCATGTCCAATCAATTGAATTTATCACAGATGGACTCCAATTAAGTTGTAGAAACATCTCAAGCAGTATCAGTGGAAACAAAATGCACCTCAGCTCAGTTCTGAAAAAAGGCCTCCTATAAGGCTCTACGAGCATTTTTGGGTAAAAGTTGGGAACCAGACTTTTTAACATAATTCAAGTATGCTGAATCCGATAAACCTGGTTCCCAAGCGAAATTTAGAGTTTTTGACCTTCTAATTTGCATAACAAAATGGCCACCGAATTTCCATTTTTCTCCATTAACTCTGTAACCATGAAAGCAAAAACGACAAAGAAAGTGTCTATACCTATGTTTTGAGGGTCAGATAATGTGATTAAGACATTTTTGAAGTAATCAGCAGTAACCCTACTCTTAGAATATGCAAATTAGCGGCCGCCATTACAGAAAAATCATTTCTCTCCAATATCTCTGTAACTAGGCAAGCAAACATGAGAAATGAGTGTCTATACCTATGTTTTGAGGGTGTGAGCATGTGATCAGTGATAAGCCAAATGCTTAATTATGCAAATTAGCTACCAATGAATTACACAACAATCCATGTAACAATGCTCAATGCACAGGTTCCCAACTTTACCCCAAAATACTCCTTGATGCTTATTCAGACATGACAGGGCAATATGTTATGTCAATCCCTCCCAATGGCCATTGAACCACACAAGGACTATTGAGGTCATGGTTTTGAAGGAAGGATTTTTTAATTCATGGATAAAAAATAAACAGTACCATGAAAGAGAGTTGGTTGTAGTCTGTATGCGGTTTATAGTTTGAGACACATTTGTAATGGTAAACAGTTCAATGAATACAAATAAACAGAGCTCTGAGTTCAAAACAAGTGTTACTGACTCAGAACTGAAATTATGACTTAGAATTGGAAAAAAAAAAGTCTCACTCACAAAATGCCTCATCCAAACATGCACACACAGACATACCCTTCGCACACACCTTTCGACTCCCTGACTCATCAGCATAATTGTCTTATGTTATTGTCTGTTACTGTATGTATGTCTGTTTTATCTCCTGTGTCACTATTGTTATTGTCATATTATTTCACCAATAAAAAATAAAAAAGAATTGAAGAAAAAAAAAAAAAAAAAACTTTGTTGGACTAGAACATATTCATGCAAGGAGTTTGATCATCACTCTGACATGCACACATTGCTGTGCATCCTAACC
Source organism: Synaphobranchus kaupii (assembly GCA_029718625.1). Lineage (NCBI taxonomy): Eukaryota > Metazoa > Chordata > Actinopteri > Anguilliformes > Synaphobranchidae > Synaphobranchus > Synaphobranchus kaupii. The sequence goes on along the minus strand of CM056387.1, from coordinate 870,651 downwards.
CGGATTTGCGGCATTTGCAATGACGCGTCTTGCATTGCTTCTGGCATGCACACAAAATCATTTCCAGGCAACCTTCTGGGATTGGACTCAATGACATCAGAATGGGCTGTAGTCCTGAATCACCATGTTTCCATCCCATGTCCACAGGTGCAGGAAGCTCAGGTACGGCACAGTGAGCATTTCTCCAAACCATTGCTTGATAGTGTACTCGCATCAAATGGAACTGGAGAGCATCACTTGTTGGTGGCATTGCTTCTGGTTTACCAGTCTTGGAGAACAGTATATGCCTTGCTGCATCAACAGAGTCTGTTTTGTGCACATCATATATTCGGCAGACAAACGCTTCTGAAGATCGAATGGTCTCCTCTGTGAGTTCACCAATTCCCAAGTTTATGAGTAATTGATGGTGCTCTTTGAAGACTTTCCATGATGACCTTTTGGTGTGATTTGCGATGTAGGACGTGGTGTCGCACCCGGTTAATGCATGAAATGGTAACAGAGCTGTTACTGAATCTCTTGGTAGGTTGTTGAAAACCGCGTGAATTGGTATATATTGCCGTTTCTTGGTGGTACCAGACATCATCCAGAGGTGTTCACATTGTACACGTGGGGAGTGGGAAACCAAAAGCACAAGAACATCAGTGTCCCTTGATGACACAACAACTGTATTGAACTGGCTGTGCACAGCATGTAACACCAACCTCGTGTCAGCTTCTTCATGAGTGGCTCTCAGTTGAGTCAAATCAGTGGTTATCTTTGACGACCTAACCTCAAGTTCCTCTCTGAATCCCCCAGCAACTACAATCTCCTTATCATCAGGTGCCTGAGAACATAGTTCCTCAGACAGTAAATGTGCAAGATCAACTTTATTATCAGGGAGCGACAGAAAGTTTGTCCAAGAGGCACATCACGACCCTCAACAAGTCGTCTGATTGGTCGAGCTGCTTTTGTGCGTCGTGTCCTGGTAGCATCCTTGATTGTCTCTTCTCTATATCTGTCGAACACAACGTCTATCCGTTGGTAGTTAGAACCTGCCTTCAGTACTGCTCTTACATATGCGTCGGCCAAATCCCCAAAGGTCACTGCATTGTCAGGCTTTCCCAGAGCAACCACCAGTGCTTGTCCATCAATAATGAGGCAAGACGATGAGTCATGAAGTTCAATACTTTAATTAAATGATATCATGGCTAGCTAGCTAAATATCATAGCCAAGTTGTGTTGACAGCGGTTTCTGTTCAGTTGACCTGACTTATACAGACCACTGATTCACTTACACACAGCAGCTAGCTAGCTAGCCATCAAAAGCTAATGTATCTAGCTAGCTGCATTAAAAATAGAGTGCTGCCACTGTCTGTATGTGGTGCAGTTCCAAAATGCGGGGATTGTTCATAGAGATACCGTATACAGTGCATCCGGAAAGTATTCGCAGCGCTTCACTTTTTCCACATTTTGTTCTGTTACAGCCTTATTCCAAAATTGATTAAATTCATTTTTTCCCTCAAAATTCTACACACAACACCCCATAATGACAATGTGAAAAAAGTTTTTTTGAGATTTTTGCAAATTTATTAAAAATAAAAAAATAAAATTTCTCATTTACATAAGTATTCATACCCTTTGCTTTAACGTATTTTTAAAGTATCATATTTCATATTTGGTCGCATATCCTTTACATGCTGTTACTTCCTGAAGTCTGTGACCATCAACATCAAAAAACTGTCGATATCTTATTTTCAGGTACTGTTACAAGCGATACTATAACCTCTCTGCATTTGAATGGATCTCTATGGAAATTGGGGGGTGAGACTAGATTCAGCTGTAAATTACACTGGTACAGTACGGAACACATGGCTGGCTAAATGGCTGTAAGTTATCAAGGGTCTGAGCTATCAAACGAGCCCCAAACCATCACTCTGTTGCCAGATATGGAGTAGATGTGGATGGATCACTGCAAGGGTTATTTCTCCGGACTCATTTTCCTATAGAACTCTATGGGGAAAAAAGTCAGGAGAAACAACCCTTGAAGTGATCCATCCACATGTGGAAAAAGTGAAGCGCTGTGAATACTTTCCGGATGCACTGTATATTGATACTACAGTGCAGTGTCTTGAAAAAAAATAGGTAAACTCTAATAAGCAAAATAAAAAGATGCGTAAACGCTAATATAGAGGTACGTAAACGGCGTTTACGTGCGTTTTTCTGTAATGGCGGCTGCTAATTTCCATATTTTAAAAGTAGGATTACCACTGATTACTTTAAAAATGTCTTAATCACATTATCTGACCCTCAAAACATAGGTATAGACACTTTCTTTGTCATTTTTGCTTACCTGGTTACAGAGTTATTGGAGAAATTATGCTAAAAAGTCTGGTTCCCAACTTTTACCCAAAAATGCTCGTAGAAGTCACATTTTTCAGGAATCCCACTAGACTATTTTGGGTGTCATATCAAAGGGTGTGCACACTTGTGTACATATGATATTTTACATTTAGATTTTTAATAAATGAGCATAAATGTCTAAAAACCTGTTTTTACTGTCATTATGAGCTATTTTGTGTAGAATTTGGAGACAAAAAATTAACTCAATCTATTGTAGAATATGTCTGTAACGTAATGAAACGTGGAGAAGGTGAAAGGGGTGTGCAGACTCCGGCGTGACTGTAGAAGCAGCAAAAGCTAAGCAAAGCAAGGCATAAATTCTAGATACGAGGCAAGACAATGAATGAATTTAATTTTTATTTTGAACATGTAAAATAAAACTAAAAGAAATAATGATAAGAAATAAATGATGAATGACAAAAACAAACAAACAGATAAAAGCGAACAATAGCAATGAAGTAAACACTAAACCAATAAACAAATATTCAAACAAAATAAATTGAATACTACATGTTTGAAAAGGAATAGGTAGAAGTAAACACTTATTTGTTCCTACCCCTTTTTCATACATATATAAACAATTATGAACAATTATCCCAATTCTATATACATCCCAATATAAACAATTCTAAACAACTATCCCAATTCTATATACAACCCAAAACAATTTATAAATATAAACAAGACTTAACAAACTGGCACAAGACAACGAAAACCGGGAGAATATATATGAGAGTTAATGAGCTAATGACTGCGTGCAGCATGAGAATGTATGCGAGAGTGATTAACAGAGAAGAGAGCATGAGGAATGCAAGCGGGGAAAAGGAATGAGATAGGCGGAGAAAATGCAAGGGGAAATGAATGACACAAAGAGGGAAAACCACGCCCAGCCTGCAGCACGAGGGAGACAAACAGGAAACATGAAAACATGACAAGAAACGTGAGGGAAAAGGGTAAAACAAGGAGCACAACGGGGACGGGAATGGAGAGTGTCACAGGCGGTCTCTGATAGAGCGTATATGCATATCTATGGTACAAGAGCGGATCATATTACGAACTACTGTTAATTTTTGTTAATTCTATCATTCATAATCTGCACTTTGTAACCACAGTCATATGTAAACTGATTGATAGCCTACGCTCAATAATAAAAAAAAATATTACAAACTACTTGCGTACCCCGCATCTGCTACGCCCCTGGTATATTCACTTATAATGGTCAAGAAGTCTAATTCTTGAAGAAAGGCTAGTACTTCGTTTCTTCAAGTGGTTCAGGTCTTTTTTGCCATTGTGTAATCCACTAAAATTCCAATTTGTAATTTATTTATGGTTATTTCTGTTTCTTTACTTCTGATCATTGCAATACAATATTTTTGTAATTTAATTATTTTTGTATGCTATTTTGTGTTAGTTATAAAATGTGAATTGGAATTGCGCCATGCTTTCTCAGGGTTGTTCTTGTTGCCTCAAAGGAGGTCTGGCCCTTTTTTCTCTGAAGAATGGATAAACAAAGTTCTTAGCCTTATTTTTAATGAAAATTAATACGTGAAAAGAATCGTAGTAATTTAAAATTGTATTGCCATAAGGAAACTGTAAACGGTAGCCTATATATAACTAATTATAATTGTTACCTTGAATCCCGATATCCATGCAGTGTAATATTATAGCATATATATATATATATATATATATTATAATATATAATATATACATACAGTGCCCTGCACTTTTATTGGCACCCCTGGTAAAGATGAGTAAAAAGGGTTTTAAAAAATTCACCGTTTGGTGAATTAGCTTAATCTCATACTGAAAAAATGAGAAGAATCATTCAATTGAAGTAAATTTATTATGTGAAAATATAGAAAATACGCAAGCTATAATTAATGACAATTTGAGATTGAGATTCAAATTGATGAACAGAGTTTACTATACCTGAGACAAAATTCATAAATTTGATAGCAATACATCAGACAAATGTTTAAAATGTGAAATAAATATTCTCTGATGCAGAGTATGCACCAAAGCAGTGGAAAGCTTGATGAACTACTATTTAAATATTGAAAAAGCAGTGGCAAGAGGACAGGATAAAGAGGACATTTTTAACATTACTTGGGGGCAAATTTCTTATCAAATTACAAAAGCCAATGTCATTCCCAACTTCTTTAGAATTGAATTCACATGGTGGAAGGCACTAATGCACTATGATACCCTTACTATTTAAAACCTATTAGAGGATAGTAGTCCAAGCTCCAAACTCCAGGCCATAACACACAGGGCTAGGTAAAAAAAAAACATACACAGAGATGGACGGCTAGGCCAGTGTTGTTGTGTGGACCAGCTGTGTGATTCTGCTGCTCTACTCCATCTTGCAAATAACTGGGATGAATAAGGTGAGACTGTGCCATCTCGTGGTCAAATTAATTAATTGCATGCAGTGCCGTCACTAGCTCTACCCATTATGATAGCAAATCAGTGATAGCAAACTGGTGATAGTGGTGACTGTTCTGGGACGCGGCACTTGGCAGAGTGAAAATAATCAGTTTGGGACCGACTAGTGTCGTTTTAGTAGCGAACGCGTTAGCTGGGCTATAGCTAAGTTATCAAGATATATGTAGCCTATATATACAAATAATGTACATTTATAAAAATAAAAAAAACATTTAAGATCGCTATATTCATTATAGCCTATACTCCTGAATAACCCTTTAACATTACATTAATGTTCATGGCCGATTTATGAAGCTTATATAATTATTATTTGTAAAATATATCAAATCTGCTTCATAACTGTACATAGCCTACCGCTTCATAACTGTAGGCTACATAGCATACCTTTAACATATACAATATACAGAAAGATAGGCTATAGAATAATAGGCCTACAGGATATTAGAATAATAAAACCATTAAAAACAAAACCTAGCCCTAATTGGAAAGCTTCAGTCATCAGAAGATCAGGTCTCTCAGCTGCAAACACAGCTCATAGCCATGGAGGAAAGCATAACTCATAATCTAATCAAATTCACCCAAATGATATTGCAGTATCAGCAGGCCAGCAAGGATGCCACATTGGACAGAGAATCATTGAAATTAAAATTGGAACAATTTGAACTTGAGAACTCTAATCAGACCAAACAGTACGACCTCTGCCTACAGCAAATAATTAGACTAAAAGCAAAATTACCTAGAAAAAGAACATTGGACATGAAAGAAAAAACTATTAAACGGCTTAAAACTACCGTCAAGCAATCCGAGCATGCTCTTGAGGAGAAAGAGGAACTCGTTCAGATGCTGACTCAGAAGTTGAGCCTCCAGGACAAGTGGAAGCAGGAGAAGGTGGCCCTCCAGAAAAGGCTCAGTGTGATGAGAGGGAATGTGGCGAGGGCAAGGCAAGAGAGGCATGACTCTAACGAACAGGCAGAGGCTTCCATTCAACAACTGAAAGCTGAATTGAAGCAGATGGAAAGGAGAGAGCGAGAGCTTCAGGCTGTGGTAGACTGTACTGAGAGGGATGAGGTTGCCACATTTGAAAATGGCCGGTATACGAACGAAATCCGGGAGGTCTGCATGACACTGCTGACGGAGGGGAATGTGAGCATTCGAAAGCTGCCGAAGGTTCTCACGACGGTCATTAAAAACTTGACTGGCAAGGTACCACAAAGGCTTCCCAGCAAGACCCTTCTCAGCAGTCGAATTATGATGGAGGCCAGAATAGTGGCGAGTAAGCAGGTAAAAACAGATCTTAGCATGATATTGCTCTATTGCTCTACTTCTTGATAAAACTTGAGAATTGTCCATTTAAACGCAATTATGTTTATCGCAAATTCACAATAAAATCAATTGTGTCCATTGTACTTATCCGGTAAGGTTGCTGAAGAAATGCTGAAGGATTTCGATCCAGAGAGTGGTGCAGGCACAACATTACACCAGGATGCAACCACGTTTAATCACAGCCATTACCAAGGCATGCAGGTATGTACTGCCATTGTGCCCTTTAACAATAACCATAACCCTCTAAACTGTGTGTGTGTGCGTGAGTGAGTGAGTGCGTGATAAACAACATGTAATTGTTTCCAATTAAATCAGACGGTAAATTAGGAGACTAAAGACATTAATTGATTGCAATTCATGATTTACATATAATATATAATAAAGTATACAAAATATAAAATGCATTTACTGTTGTTGTGAATTTGCTTTAAGGCAAACATGATTGAGGTTTAAGAACAGGTTATTATGTATGTTTTAGGTGTCACTGAAGTCAGGGAAACACCTGACATTAGGGCTGAGGCAGGTAGCAGAGGAGATGCTGAGACCTATCTGACCGCGTTTAAAGAGAGCATAGACAGTCTGGCAGCAGCAATTACATCAGCTGAGGAGGAGAAGTCTGTCATCGTGGCATCGCTTGTTTCGAGCATCAAGTGCTTAATGTCAGACCAGGCAGCGGTCAACGGGGTCTTCAATCGACTTCTGGCCCAGTTTCGGGAAGAGCTACTGCCATCCATAATCCCAGAGTTTGATAGGTATAGTGCAGTATTAGGCTAGTTATTTCAATAAGACAAGGAGGCTTCATTTGTTTTGTGTGTTAGAAACATTAAATGAGTATTGATAAGGAATTAGAAAAGGACAAGAATAGTTAGTTAACTGTATTTCTATTTTTTGTGACTAGTGTTCTATTTTGTGCAACCATGAACACATTTTCTGGATAAGAGCGTCTGCTAAATGCCTATAATGTAATGTAATGTAATTTTCCACACTTTAATCTAATGAGAGCTTTTTTTTAGTCTTTCAACAGACCAGCAACAGCAGCTTGTGGAGATGGGAACCTTTGCGTGCCGTATGCACCTGCTGGTTAATATGGAACCTGCAGCAGCCCGTGCTCTCCATGTTCTAGACATCACACTCTCTGAGGGCACCAATCCCCACAGTCTGCACAGTGAGGAGGCAGGGACACGGCGAGTGATCCGAACCGCTGCAGCACTTTTCACCCGGCGTGGGTCTGCAGTAGCGGGGGCACCGGACATGTGGGAGGTTTTCTTGAGAGGCAAAGGTCAGCAAAAGAACCATCTTGTGACCTACCATGGCCGCCGAATGAACATTTCATTCCAGAATGCCCTGGCCCTGTACTTCCACTGGGAAGATGCCACTTCGTTCCTCGCTGACTGGCCTGCTGACAACGACCTGATAAAGTCAGTGAGGTATGACATCAAGGAGCCTCTGTACAGGGCCGGGTGCAGGGCCATGGGCCTAATCTATGCTCTCCTCATGGAGCCTTTTGAACGGATCCTGAAGATGCCTGGCAACATCTTAGATCTTAACACCGATCTAGAAAGAATGCTCTCCTCCCTCCAGGTGTGGTCCAGCGATGGATCCGTTGCAATGAAGAGGGGGTCAGTGTTTGCCGTGCAGCCCCTTGACAACGAGCTGACGGCGAAGATCTTCGGAGAGGTGGAGAATGCGGAGGAGAACGCCTTCACCCAGCTCGCCATCGAGCTAATTAGCGCGGAGATGCTGATTGTGCTACAGAGGCAGGCTTCCATCCAGCTGCCAGGGGGGAAACACTGGGAGCCCAGCACTCCAGTACAGCAGATGGCAAAAACAGTCCCCAAAACCAACATGCTGGGTGAGTGTGACATGGCTGTCCTCGACAATCTCCTTCGTTCCAAGCCCTCCATCTCCAGTCACAACCTGGAGACGCTGGTTATGTGGTGGCAGAACAAACCAAGCAATTATCTGGACAGCCTGAGCCCTGCTGAGAGGACAAAGGTTCTTGACGAGGCGAGGCGTCAAGTTCCTTCCTTCATCGTGTCAATGAAGGAAAAGAAGGCTTCTCTTCAAATGGCTCTGGAGGAGAAGATGGCGATGAAGATCCAGTCTAAGGAAGCTAAGGATGCCGCACTTCGGGCCACGAAAATGAGGTTAACCCAAGATGTCACCAAGTGGGGGGGGCCATGGTCCAAGGAGGAGGTGCAGTCACGGCTCGATGAGATCGGCTCTGGCCAGTGGAGGGAGGCACTATTGGCCCAGATTCGGTTTCAGAAAACCGTTCTGAACTCTGCAGGGGAGAGGCATCTCTTCCAGGAGTCGAGGGAGAAGAGGAAGTACACGGTGGAAGAATTGAAAAGAAACCTCATGTCCATCCTGGAGGCTAATTTCAATGTCCCTCAGATCCCTCAGCCTGGTGGTCTGGCGTATAGGTCCAGGGAAGAGCGGCAAGTCGTCGTTAGCGACTGCCGAGCCAAGATGCTCTTTAGATTAAAAGAGGCAGAGCGGAAGGGGAAAATTGAGCAGGCAAAGTCTAGGCTGGAGGAGTTCAGCAGAAGGCCTGAGCTGTTGGTTGGCAAGAGGGTAATGCACCAGTGTAGGGAGAATGGGAACGTAGAATGGTTTCCAGCCACAGTCAGTGGACTTAAAGAGCCCCAAGAGGAGGAAGACACAAACACACTGTTCAACATCAAGTATGATGTTTGCGAAGAACTGTGGTGCTTTCCCCTCTTGAAAGATATCAAGAACAACGACCTGTATCTTGTCTGATGAGTTCTTTATTTTATACCTTGAGGTTTTTTTATCACTAATCAGTTCTTTACTGTATACTAACCTTGAGGTTTTACCATTAATGAATTCTTTATTTTATACCTTGAGGTTTTTTATCACTAATCAGTTCTTTACTGTATACTAACCTTGAGGTTTTACCATTAATGAATTCTTTATTTTATACCTTGAGGTTTTTTTATCACTAATCAGTTCTTTACTGTATACTAACCTTGAGGTTTTACCATTAATGAGTTATTTACTGTATACTAACCTTGAGGATTTAGAATTAATGAGTTCTTTATTTTATACCTTGAGGTTTTTTTTATCACTAATCAGTTCTTTACTGTATACTAACCTTGAGGTTTTAGCATTAATGAGTTCTTTACTGTATACTAACCTTGAGGTTTTAGAATTAATGAGCTATTTACTGTATACCTTGAGGTTTTATCACTAGTCAATTATTTGTGTATACCTTGACCGATACTGTTTTCTCACGTTCTATGACCAGTGGGTGCACATCCTAGAAGCTATAATTTAACCTATTCATTACTAATACTATACTGTAATACTGTATATATTTATTTGAAATTTAACTTGATACACTTTATACAGTAATGTAGGCTATTGACATAATTCTTTTTTTAATAAATAGCCAAGGAGGGAGCCATAATTGGATATAAGCCATATATCCCATTAGCGGCCATTCATTTTTCAGACTACAAAAAGCTTAAAATGAGATGTACTACCTTTAAAGTATATGAATCTTAAATTTTCAGCTGATACCATTAATTAATTAGACCTGTATTATGTATAAGTTTTATGCTTAGCATTAATACACAAAAACCTAACACAGCATTTACCAAAGACCAATTTCTTTTTTATGGCGGCCATATTGGATTTGATCCGCCATCTTGGATATGAATTGTGTGATCAATTTTTCCATTTGTTATTAATATTGGTCTTGAAATTCTGAAAATAATGATATATAGGTTTATGTAATAAAAATGAATAGTTTAAAAGATAACTTGAATTTCATAATTAGTTGTGTTCCATTTCTGCATGGCGGCCATATTGGATTTAATCCGCCATCTTGGATATGAATTGTGTGATCAATTTTTCCATTTGTTATTAATATTGGTCTTGAAATTCTGAAAATAATGATATATAGGTTTATGTAATAAAAATGAATAGTTTAAAAGATAACTTGAATTTCATAATTAGTTGTGTTCCATTTCTGCATGGCGGCCATATTGGATTTAATCCGCCATCTTGGATATGAATTGTGTGATCAATTTTTCCATTTGTTATTAATATTGGTCTTAAAATTCTGAAAAGAATGATATATAGGTTTATGTAATAAAAATGAATAGTTTAAAAGATAAACTTGAATTTCATAATTTTTGTGTTCCATCTCTGCATAGCAGTGACCACTTGTTAGTTCTAGGTTCTATTGATATAAATTCTAGTAATTCGCATGTATATGTAAAGAGGTAAACCTTGATAACTTTTGAACCGTACATGATAGAACCATGGGGGTTGGACCATTGTTCTTCTCATGCAATTCTCTATGTGATGGACATATATCCTTTAATCTAGATTGAAAGCAAAAATATATGTGTGAACACCCTATAAAATAAGCCCAAACAACGAGGTTATCTGTCTCTGTCCATATGCAAAAGGTCTGTAAAAATCCTATAAAACCCAGATATTCCATATACAATAGCTTAGCCTACTTACAAAATAAATATGTGGTAGAGAACTAGCATACATTTCTTGTTGTGTTGTGTGGGTAAATGAAGACGCCCAAGTCTGACAAATGTTACCGTTTATTTTTGCTGAATTCAAACACCTGAATTAAAACACATAGAAAACACTCTCAGGGATCTCTCAATGGCAGCAGCAGTTGAACTACAGAAAGGAAACCACCAATTAGCTTCAAGTTAAAGACTAAATTCCATTAACGTTAGCTAGCGAACGCGTTATCTGGGCTATAGCTAAGTTAGCAAGATAGCCTACAACAAATAATGTACATTTATTTAAAAAAATAAAATAAACATTTAACACCGCTATATTCATTATAGCCTATACTCCTGAATAATCCTTTAACATTACAGTAATGTTCATGGCCGATTTATGAAGCTTATATAATTATCATTTGTAAAATATATCAAATCTGCTTCATAACTGTACATAGCCTACCGCTTCATAACTGTAGGCTACATAGCCTACCTTTAACTCTACACAGAAAGATAGGCCTACAGAATATTAGAATAATAAAACCATTAAAAAAATTTTTTAAAACCGTTTTAGTGGCAAGTGGAAGCATAACTAATCATGTTACACCTACATATAGTGAAAGTAATCAGTTTGGGACCGACTAGTGAAGAAGCGCCTTGTCGGTGTGGAGAAGCGTCTCGTCGGTTTGAGAGCGACTAGTCATTCCGGAGAAGCGCCTCGTCGGTGTGAGAGCGACTAGCCATTCTGGAGAAGGGACCAACGTAGCACAAAACCATCACTGTTTGTGTATTAAGCTCTCTGAAAAAGATATAGCCTACGTTAGCTAACCTGTGGAATTTGTGAGGAGTGACACTAATAAAATAAGCCCAAACAACGAGGTTATCTGTCTGTCCATATGCAAAAGGTCTGTAAAAATCCTATAAAACCCAGATATACCATATCATACAATAGCTTAGTTACAAAATAAATATGTGGTAGAGAACTAGCATACATTTCTTACTAAATTATAGGCTATAGTTCCCTACATGGTAGCCCACTCCTAAACATTGAGAGATTGTAGCCTATAATAATTGTATACAAATAGACTATAGCCTAATATACTAACGCTAATCAACATGCTTTTTATAAAACCTCGCAAGTAGGCCTATGATAACATGATTTTTGCAGACCTTTCACATAGGCTATTTCAAAGTTAAAAGTTACCATTCACACATACACTAAACTACACTAATAAAAGATGCCCAAAAACCTAAGTTAGTTGTCTCTGTGTCTCATTTCAAAGTTAGAAGTTACCTATAATTTGTCTTTATTTTGTAAAAATAAACACGGCAAAACAAAGCCCGCCCTATTTTAATATGTTAATTCATAACCTGAAGGGGGAGGGAATTGTCAACCGACGAATGCCTAGCAAAACGACGAACGTCGATACTATGCCTTAATTGGCAAAACAGCGAACGTCGATACTACAGCGACGTCGTCGGTCAAATAGGCGCCTAGTCACTTCCGGCCGTCGACGTCGGTTTTGGGAGCCAGGTGTCACTCCGCATGCATAGACAGTAGAATTTATTGCCATTTATAAAGTATCAAATTCTCCGGTGTTCTCTAAACTTGTGCACTCGATAGCAACACATTCTCCGTAAACGTCGCCATGATGACAATGATGCAACGTTTAAGATTGTAAAGTTAAGGGCACATTTGGAATGTGAACTGGATCGTTGTGAATAATAGCTTATTATTTGCTACTGTATGTTCAACGCCATTAACAATTCATTGATCAAGAGAAAATGTGTTTCAAAATAGAAAACGTTACAGCTCATAACGTGAAGTAACATGGCTTTTAACATTAACATTAGCTACTGTAGCTAGCCAGCTAACAAGCTAACTAGCTTACCGAGATGAGTCTTCATCATCCAGAACGTGCCTCCTCTTCAGAAGCTCCAGCAAAACTGATGTGTTCCCATGCCAGGCAAGGTCAGCTTTGCAAATGTTGCAGTTCACAGCCTTTTTGGCCGAGTTAACAGTGAAATGCGCATATGCACCTCTCAACAAAGATGAGAAGGAAGCAAGATGTCTCACTCCTTAGCTACTTCCATCATCAGCTCCGGAAAAGAACTGTGTTTAATTCAGCTCCACAGCGTGAAAAACACACGCGATGACGTCACCAACTAATCGACAATTAAATTTGTTGGCAACTAATTTGATCATCGAATTTCGTCGACAACATCGAATATTCGTTGCACCCCTAGTTTCATCCAACGGTTTTCTGTCTTGCTTCTTTGAGCACTTTCCTGTTAGGATTCCCGCAGGGGGGACCGGACCCAAACGCAAGACTCGGAGATGGCTCAAGGGGAAACTCCACAGGGAGTACATTTATTGAAACACAGGCAGGGGCAAAACAGAGACAAGCGTGTCAGGAACAGGACGGGGTCGGGAACAGGACAGGGTTGGGAACAAAGGGGAGGTCAGGAGCTAAGGAGGGGGTCAGGAACCAGGAAGGGTCAGGAACCAGGCTGGGCAGGGACGGCGCTCAGGCCATGGGGGAACAGGAAGAAGACGTGACCCAGGCCGTGGGGTCCAGCTTAAGGACGGCACACCGGCCATGGGGTCAGGAACAGGTGCGGGGGTCCCGCGACGGCACTCTAGCCGTGGGGGTCAGGAACAAGACATGACCCAGGCCGTGGCGTCCAGCTTAAGGACGGCACGCCGGCCGTGGGGTCAGGAACAGGTGTAGGGGAGGCCCAGGGAACGCAACCTTCAAAACGTGGGGGCGGCACTCTAGCCGTGGGGGAACAGGAACAAGAAGGGACAGGAACAGGGGAGCCTGGAGGGAACAAGACAAGCACAAGACCAAGACAAGATGAGGGGGTCCATGACACGAGGGTACATCACCGGGGGGTACCAAACAAGACAAGAACACAACGGGGAAACCCAGCTCACAAAATAGACGAGCAACACAAGACGGTCCGGCCCTGAACAAAGAGATAGGGCAGACTATATACAATATATAGGGCGGCAGTATAGTATAATGGTTAAGGAACTGGACTTGTAACCGAAAGGTTGCAGGTTCGATTCCCAGGTAGGACACTGCCGTTGTACCCTTGAGCAAGGTACTTAACCTGAATTGCTTCAGTATATATCCAGCTGTCTAAATGGATAAATGTAATAAGAAGTTGTGTAAGTCGCTCTGGATAAGAGCGTCTGCTAAATGACTGTAATGTAATGTAATACAAGACATGACGAGGACAAAACGAGCAACAGGTGGGAGAAGGGTAACGAGGACACGAGAGGAAAACACAATGCAGGTGTGGGGAGTGCAGGACACAAGTAGGAGGGACAGAGGGAAAACACTGGGTGCACTGTGAGACAATGGGAAAACCCGGGATGGAATCTGGGTGCCTCACATTTCCCCCATTATGCTTAATTGATAAAGCCTTAAATTCTGTTAATTTCACTAGGCTATATGCTTTTTGTGATTTCTGGTAATTTCAGCAACTTTTCCGCCTTCATTTAGCTTTTAGGTAGCCTATTAAAACATGGCTATTGTCAGCAGTTCATTTGGTCGTGAAAAGTATGGATCGATATCCCTGACCCATCGCTAAAAAACTTGCTCTGAAGGACAGAACGCTGCTTAGTTATAGAAACATGCTATTGTAAGACATATTTCTCGCCTCATTTTCATTCGTAGAAAGATTGCAGTCTCATTTATTGATTAAATGAGATAACTATAAATGTAGCCTAGCCTAGTTGTATGTCCCTATGGTGCCGTCTCATCTGCCATCACGAAATGGGATATCCAAGTCCGTTCTTGTCAATGTTGCCAGAAGCCTAAATTAATTCCCCTCCCCAAAATAATTCTGAAAACCCCCTATCTTCAATTGACTCCCATACAATTTTCTCACAATTCATCCCCCATTCCTCCTTTTAAAATCCACCATTGACTCCTTTTAAATGACACCATTTTTCTTTAAATCCCCTACATTTAAGGGTTAATCCCCCTGTCTGGCAACTCTGTGTTGGAACAGAACTTGGCCGTTAAATATTATGTCACACAAGTTCATAAGTCCGCAAGTACAGACAAGTACAGATGGAAACACCTAGGCTGTGTCCGAATCAGCACTCTTCCACACTGTTGAGTAGCCTTGGTGAGTAGATAGGGCGAGAAAGTCGTAGAGTACGCAAATTTTAAAAAAATTGCAGTATACTTCAAACACCCGGATGACACACTTACTTCCGGGGTTTCGCTGAGTACATTCGGGAGCACACTTTTCAAGAAGTACATGAACATTTTGGTCACATGAATATGACGTCATCATGTATGAAATCATCATGTTTTTACTTTTTAAAATAAGTGTGTGCTTTGCGACTTTTCATTTTTACCTGTGACTGCACATTGAAAGTATTCCAATTTAGCTGTAAAACCGCGGACATGGCAACACTGGTGGGACGTCTTATGACCTGCTTACGACACTTCCACAGTACGGTTTGGAAATAGTATAGCGGATATTTTTCAAGTCCTGCTAAACGGTGCACATTAAACAGCACACTTCTGCCAGTGCACTCTTCGCAGGAGATAGGGCGCAGTAGATAGGGCTTTGATTCGGACACAGGCCTAGGCTGTGTCGAATCAGAGCCCTGTTCCCTGTCCACTCAGACCCCTGTCTACTATGTGCCCTGTCCCCTCACTTTGCAAGCAGTGTGCGAAAGAAATCCCGCAAAACTCTTTCCAAACTAGTGAGGAAGTAGTTCGTAATATCTTTAAAAAAAACATTTTTTATTGAAAATATCAATCAGTTAACATATGACAATTGTTACAAAGTGTAGACTATGAATGAAGATAGAATTAACAAATAAAAAAGAGTATTTCGTAATATGACCCACTCCTGTACAATAGATATGCATATACGCTCTATGTCTTTTACGTTTTTACTTCCGAGTTACTTACTGAAATTGTCGGGTGAGTGCACAGTTCTGCAGATGAGTGTGCTCCTGAATTCCCTCAACAAAACCCAGGAAATAAGGGGTTCATCCTGGTATTTTAAGTGCCCCCATTTGTGAGAAAAAGTCGCCCACTCAAAAGCTTTTTGACGAAGTGGACTCAAATATGCGTACTCAAAAGGTTGTAGGGCTCTGATTCGGACACAGCCCCAATATCCAAACCAGGAAGTTTTAATTTTGTACTCATCTCACACGCAGTTGTGTCCTTGGAGTCACGTGTACAACGAGGATGGCGCAGAAATTGACATGAAGAACGCTACGTCAAAGCCTGCAATTGGTCGCCAACTAATGCGTAAAGATACGACGTAGACCAGAATAAATTAAAATATCTTTGTCTGTGTGGTAAGAAAAAATATTTGACCACGGAAAAATAAGCAATTTTTAGAGAAACGTTAATGCATGGAGTTAACATCAATATATGTGGAAGTATTATATATTTTTTTGCTGTCAAAAAATAATGAAGCCCAATGGGGAAGCTGGCTTTTTGAGAGCAATTATAGATATCAGTAGATATAATTATAGATATCAGCAGATGGTGACATTATATCCGGTGCTGAGGTTGAGAGCCGAAAGCTGGCCCCTTGGTGTGAGCCCAACTTGCGAGTTGTGGTGTGATAAAAAATGGCAGCTGGATATCACATGCTGGAGGAGAGCACATTCTCCCAAATCTATAGTGAAGGATCCAGTAATGCACTGATATACAATTAGGCATTTAAAGTTTGGGAGAAAATAGGTTTTAAAGAATGCAACATGTGATGTGCAAGTTCAGATGTTGGAAGGTGGTTAATTCTGCCACAGAAAAAAAAAAATAGAGAAAAGAACGAGAGAAAGAGAAAAGAATGAGACATAAAGAGAAAAGAATGAGACATAAAGAGAAAAGAATGAGACAAAGAGAAAAGAATGAGACATAAAGAGAAAAGAATGAGACATAAAGAGAAAAGAATGAGACATAAAGAGATTGGACGTGTAGGCCAACAGATGATAAGCTCCCAAATCTAGGGGAAGTGAAAGGAAATGAAAAACTATGAAGACGAATGAACAGACAGAAGTAAGACTGAAGCTAATTTGCAGTGAAGTGGAGAGCAAGTGCTGCAAAACAATTGAGTGGGATTTGAGGGGGGAAAAGGAATGGAGAGAGGGCGGGAAGTCTGAGAAGCGACATGAAGTCAACATTTTGGTTGGGCCCCAGGAATGAATGTTACACAGAGATGTTAATGAGAAGACTGTGAGCTGCTATCATACGCAAGAGCTCTGTATGTAATATACAAATCAAGTAGAAATATGCATATAATGTGTATGTAGGGGATGAAACGAGCAAACCTGAATGTGCCAACAGGTTGAGCAGTTATAAAAAGTGAGGTAATAAAACCAACTGGTTAGAAAACAGATAAAGGAGCAAGATTTTAAAAGTTTTTCTTTATCTGATGTATTAGAACATTCACGGTTGTATAAACTTACCATAAATCACATGATCACATTGCTTCTGACACAAACATAATTCAGTTGGAATGATATAGAAAATCTAAGAATGCATATTTAATTTATTTTCAGTTTTTCGCTTATTTATTTATTTATTACACAAATTAATAAAATACGATCAGTCTATAGGCTCGAAAGGCTATAGTTTAAACTTAATTAAATTACGCCATCTCGTGGCCAGAATTGGACGTGGTCGACCTGCACCATTAGGTTTCTTAAACTTAATGAAATCGTGCCATCTAGTGGCCAGAATTGGATGTGGTCGAGTTGCACCATCAGTTTCACTGTTCAATCGGATCGCATTGGGCTAGAATATGCAAATTTTCTTTTCAATATAAATTCAGGTGATGGTTATTGCTGGGTAACTGAGGCCATGATTTAAAGTTTAGAATTAAAAGATAATAAAATATACCTTCATATACCTTTTCTGGTCACAGTTCACATATGTCAAACATACCTAAATCATACCTATTATGGGTCTTGATTATGATTTGAGGGTGGCATGGTGGTGCAGTGAATAGCACAATTACCTCACAGCAATAAGGTCCTGGGTTCAGGCCAGGGGCCTTTCTATGTGGAGTTTGCATGTTCTCCCCGTGTTTGCATGTTCTCTGGTTTCCTCCTACCATCCAAAGACATGAAGGTTAGGCTATATGGAGACTCTAAATTGCCCGTAGGTATGAGTGAGTGAATGGTGAGTGTGCCCTGTGATGAATTGGCGAGTTGTCCAGTGCATGCTGAGATAGGCTCCAGCCCCCCCACGACCATGACCAGGAATAAGCAGCGAACCATTAACAGTGAACTCAATGGACTTGAGATGCTGGTCCATCATAAACTTGTCTGCAATAAATGGAATTTCACAAATAGACACCAAACTGTAGGAGAGATCTACATATTTAATTTTGAATTTGGCTGCCTCATCCTCTCCAGCGGTTATTCGGTACACATATCTGCTCTTTTCCATCTTGTAAAAGTAGAGGATGATATTAACTTAATCACGTAAGGCACAAACTGAAATACTTTGCACTTTAACCAAAGACATTTGCACTTAGGAAGCCGTATGGGATGGGAGCCGTAGGAAGCCCTCCATGTGCAAAACCATTGTACCCATAAACAAACATTAACCCTCAAAGTATGAGAATAATATAAACATCGAACAAAAAGTTCGGAAATTTGTGTTTGGTAGATTATTTCTCTGTTGTAACAATGCTTCTGTTACGATCCTGATACGGGACGAACCCAAGTGCAACGACCAGGAGGCAGATTCAAGAAAATGGTAATTTTATTAAGCGTTGGGGTAGTCCCAAAGCTGTACAGGAAAGGAAAACAGGTTAATTAATTAAACATAAGAAGAGTCCCTTGCGGACTGCTCCAAGCCGGAGCTGGGCTTGAAAGTCAAGGTAGGTTCCCAGCCGGAACCAAACGGGTGCAGGACTGGGAGTCCAAGCCGGACTGGGTGCGGAAGTGCCCTACTGTTCCAAGCCGGAACTGGTTAGGGAAGGTGGAGTAGTGGCACCGGGTCTGGACTGGAACTGGACCGGGAGGTCCACTCAGGAAAACGGAAGGCGGCACGGAACTTGTCCCAAGCCGGAACTGGACTTAATCGGAGGTGTATTACACACCGGAACTGGACTGGAACTGGACTGGAACTGGACCGGGAGGTCCACTCAGGAAAACGGAAGCCGGCACGGAACTTGTTCCAAGCCGGAACTGGACTTTACCAGAGGTGTACAACACACCGGAACTGGACTGGTACTGGACTGGAACTGGACTGGAACTGGACCGGGAGGTCCACTCAGGGAAACGGAAGCCGGCACGGAATTATTCCAAGCCGGAACTGGACTTTAACGGAGGTGTACGAAACACCGGTACTGGACAAGACCTGGGCTGGAGCTGGACTGGAACCGGACTGGGTAGGTAGCTTGATTAATGGGGTAGAAAGCAGAGGTTAATGGCAGGGTACTGTGACAGGACTGTAGCTGAAGAAAGCTCCGCAGAGTTGGAAGGTGCGGCGTGGCTCGGGCAAATCTTGCTGAAGCCGGCTAACATTCAGGGATCCTGGAACCGTAAACGAAGTACAGGAGGTAGGTGACATAGGGAGGACAAGACACAGCTACAGGGAGGCTGGAACCGCGGCGTCTGGAGGTTGAAGGGAGACAGGTAAGTAGCATGCAACAGAGAATGTTTCGGAGGGATAGCTACCAAACTGCAAACCAGGTAAACAGGTAAAAGACAGCAAGCTGACGAATACTGGACCAGAAGCGTGACATGACATAAACACGGTTGGTTAGTTAAGTTTGAGAGCAACAAACAGGGTCAGGACGGAAACACAGGTAATGAACCGACAAAGAAGGGGAGACAGCAGGTGGGTTAAATAGGGGAGTGAAATTGGAACCAATAAAGCACAGGTGAAGAAAGTAACCGGGAGTGATTGTCAATTACATAGGTGAGGAATGTGTGCAACGAGCGGGGAAGGCGATAGGCAGAAACTAAAGTGGGAGATCAAGAGAGCGAGACAGAGGAGAAACGCCCAGCCTGAAGCAGAGGGGAAAACACGGACAAGGGAATCCAACAAGACACGGAGGGACATGACAAAAACCGGGAAAACGGACTGGATGGGAACGGAACGTCACAGTACCCCCCCCCTAAAAAGGACGCCTCCTGGCGTTCAACAGAAACACCACCGGAGGAAGAGGGCAGGAACGTTCAGGAGGCCAGACGTGGCGCGGGCGGAACCGCTCAGGAGGCCGGCTGTGGCGCGGGCGGAACCGCTCAGGAGGCCGGCTGTGGCGCGGACGGAACCGCTCAGGAGGCCGGCTGTGGCGCGGACGGAACCGCTCAGGAGGCCGGCTGTGGCGCGGGCGGAACCGCTCAGGAGACCAGCCGCGGCGCGGGCGGAACAGCTCAGGAGGCCGGCGGCGTAGCGGGACTGGAAGAGAGGAATGGGGCGGGACTGAATGACTGGAACGGGGCGGGACTGGATGACTGGAACGGGGCGGGACTGGATGACAGGAACGGGGCGGGACTGGAAGACAGGAACGGGGCGGGACTGGATGACTGGAACGGGGCGGGACTGGATGACTGGAACGGGGCGGGACTGGAAGACAGGAACGGGGCGGGACTGGATGACTGGAACGGGGCGGGACTGGATGACTGGAACGGGGCGGGACTGGGGGGCTGGAACGTGGCGGGACGGGAGGGCTGGAACGTGGCGGGACGGGAGGGCTGGAACGTGGCGGGACGGGAGGGCTGGAACGTGGCGGGACGGGAGGGCTGGAACGTGGCGGGACTGGAGGGCTGGAACGTGGCGGGACGGGAGGGCTGGAACGTGGCGGGACGGGAGGGCTGGAACGTGGCGGGACGGGAGGGCTGGAACGTGGCGGGACGGGAGGGCTGGAACGTGGCGGGACAGAAGGGCAGGAAGGGGAACGGACAGGAGGGCTGGAAGGGGAACGGACAGGAGGGTGTCGTGTCTTTTTTCTCTCAGAATCATTCTCTCAGAGACAGGAGCTTGCCATTTTTGAACGACTTTATTAGTGATTAACAAAGCCGGGTGAGTTCATGAAGTCACACCCTTTCAGCCTTATTCCACAGGTTTTATACAGTTAAAACATGCATAGGCCCTCCTATCTTAAAATGTCCGATGGCCAATCGCCTGCTGCATACATTGAGACCTCCTTAATATATGCATTATTTCAGGTTTTCTAACTTACCAATCGTAAAAACGTCTATAGCATATTGATGTGCACATCTGGTTATCCTTAACTGGGTATCTTCTCAGTCCTACCCTTAACTGCTTACTTAAGGAATTCCCTTCTGTCACACATTCTGTCATTACATGATTTGTTTTCTCATATTTATTACCAACTGCCCACCAAGACACTCCCTTGACCTTTAATTCCACAGGTCAGTTCATCCGGTGCCTGGCTGCACGCTCTCTCCTTCAGACACACATTCCTATAAACCTGCTTATGCACCAATTCCCTATATATACATGTATATATTATATATACTCATTACAGAGTCCCACACTATTCTAACAGAAATTATCCTATATAATCCCCCCATTGGGACTTACTTAGTCCCAACAGAATAATTTAGATCTGAAAATGAACAATGAGGAAAAGCAACCTTCCCAAATCTTATCAGGTTAAATAAACCCCTTTTTCTTATCAACTTGTGCTTCTCGTCGTCATTCATTCCAGGGAGTTTTAGAGCCAAAACTCTCCCCCCACTCTTGACTAGGGAGGAGTAAAAGACTCACCACTCCAGCCACATTTTTATTCAATATGTATGTAAGCATGTGCATGTATCATAGGCAGCCTTGGATTATGTAGTTACTATTAAAATAATAAAAAACAAATATTATTGTGGTTATACAATAAACAATAAAAAACATACAATTATACACAAGAATACAATTTTCGATTATACTATGTGTAGTATAATTATATAATAAGAAATTAATCTTCTGGCTATCTTGAGGAGCTCCCTCGTAGTAGGTGGACCAACTAGCCGTCTCGGATGCTAGCCGGGCTAACCTGCTGTCCTCTTCTGCTCCTTATACAGTCCATTGTATTTCTTATACCACCTCTTTCTCACTGTCTGTGCTGTTCTCAGATGAGGTATCTGGGTGTGGCTCTTGTGGGATCCAGTCTGGTACTGGATTCAGATCAGGCCAGCCTTCATCATCACTCAGTCCATGCCTCATGTTGACAGCCTGGAGGACCACTCCTTCAGCATTCACGTGGTACCTCATAACTGGATTCATCTGCTTAACAGTTGCCTGTATCAGGAAAGATCTCAGCAGAGGTATCACACAACAGAACATTAATCCCACTATAACAACTACTACTGTTATTATAATTCCTGCTCTAGTGAACATGGCCCCCCAACTTCCCAACTTTAGCCTGGGTGTGTTAAGTTGGAGGACTGTTTGGTTCTGTAGTAGTGGGTGTTACACTGCTCTCGGTCCTGATCCCTCCTGTGACCTCTGGCTCCGACTCAGGCTCTCTGCTCTTTTCCTGTAATAAATAACTTGATGTATCACAGTTTTTTGAATGAATGCTGACCCATTGTTTGAACTAATTTCAGTAGGCATGCCAAATCTAGGGATTATTTCTCTTGTCAGAAACTTAATCACTGTTGCTGCACCTTGTTCTGCCGATGTTACTGCCTTTACCCATCTACTGAACCGATCTATTACCACAAGCATATATCTTTTGCCATTTACTTTTTTTATCATGTCCACATAATCCATGACCAAATGTCTAAATGGTCCTTCTGGGACCGGTATGTGCCCTATTGGTGTTGATATGCCTTTGCGTACATTATTTTGCGCGCACACTGCATTTTGCCAACGCATCGTCTACCATATTTTGTAAATAAGGAGACCAGTATCCTTGTTCTTTTATTTTTCTAATAACTTCCCCCCTTGCGCAATGGTCAAACCCATGTGCATCTGTTATTAGTATGTTTAGCAACACTGTGTGCGCTACAATGTCTTTTTTGCGCTTGACACTTTATTATGGCTAATTTTGTTGGCTGCATTATAGCCGTAATAAGTTTTAAAATTTGCTTAAAATGTTGGACAATCACGCTTATTATGGCCTAGCTGATTACATCCCCAGCATATTCTATTATTTGGGGTTTTATTTTTCCACTGTTGGGGCTGTGCATACACATTTATTATTGGTACAGTGGGTTGCTCTTGGCCCTGAGGGTTAGGCAGCCGCGATGGCCCTCCGGAAGAGACTACGGCTTCCGGGCTGGGCTCTGGCACTTCGGCTTTTACCACTGCTTTTTTGTCAATTCTTCCAGCTTGAGCTGTGCCAACTTCCGCTGTGTCTCTTTCTCTTGGTCTTTAAGTTTCTGTTCATCTTTACGATATTTTTCTACTGCATGTATCACATGATCACAAAACTCTCTGTGCGTTTTAGAGTTTAGCCCAACTACATCCTCCAGCCTGCTTCTCACCGGCGGGGGCATCGCTTCCACTATGGAAGTCCGGAAGAGGGTTGTCATCAGTTCATCTCCCTCAGGATTCCGCCCTGTTTCCAACTTCCAGCGTTTTAACTGTCTATGCAGATAGTTGGCTGGATTTACGGTGTCTCCCACCTCTTCCCCTTTAAGTGATTTAGGGTCACTCTTGGTAGGGTAATCCTCTCGCAAAGTTCGCCACATTGCGGGACGGAATTGTTCAAAGCTGGCACCGTCAAGGTACGGGGTGTTTACCGCTGCCTGTAGCCCACTTTTCATCAGCACTTCCTCCATCCGAGCCATCCCTAGCAACCTTGCCAACAGAGCCTCGAGATCCCCCACCGCCAATAATTTCCCCATTGTCTCCTCCTCTATATCCCTTATCCACTTTCCTGCCCCCTCATGTATGTCTGGGAGGCGCTCTACTAAGCCCAGCATATCCTGTGATCCCCACGGCACGTAATGCCCTGTCGTTCCTTTTATCAGGATGGGGCACTGGCTATATTTAGCTGGTTTCTTTATTTTTCGTCTATCTCTCAACTCCTTTTCACTTATTGTCCTATTTGCCTTACTTTCCTCAATCTCTTCCTCACTCCAATTATCTAAATCAGGTATTTTTTCCTGTTCAACATAGGACAGGGGAAGATCACACTTCTGTCCCTCCAGAGAGCGTGCACTCTCTCTGGGGGTACTGCATGCATCATTTCCTTGTAACTCTTCCATTGCTTCCTGCAAATCCCTGTAACAATTTAACTTACTTAATCCTTTCTGTCTGTTTTGAGAGGAATCCCCCAGAGACTCCCCGGGGTCTGCTCTCCTGCCTTTTTCTCCTATGCTGGCCCCAGGAGTTCTCCAGAGTTTCCCCCCCCCCTCTCCTATATCAAACTCTCCCTCTAACTGCAGGATGCCTGAGACTACTGGATATTGCCCGTATGGCGGAGGCGTTTCAATTACATTTGTACTTTGCTTTGCCGAGATTTTTCTTGCTTTCTTCAGATTTTTTAAGTATTCCTCTCCTTCTTTTTTCAACAGTTTTAATATTTCTTTCTCTCTCTCTCTTTTTTCCTGTCTCTTTTTTCCCTTTTGCTTAACTTTATAACTTTTTATTAATATTTCCATTTCTTTCCACAGATTTAAATCGAAAGTCCCTTCCTTCGGCCAATTTGTATTCATGTTTTTAATTCGCTTCTCCCATTTCTGAGAGATCTTCTTTATTTCCTCTTTATTTACTGGGTTTTTGGCACTCAACACTTCTACTGCCGTTTTATTCATTGCTACAGTTTATACACAACCTCCCGTTTTAATCACCCTTTTATTTATTTTTATGGTTTGTGGAGTTTAAATTTTCTATAGAAAACAGCAATTAAATATTGGTTATCACAATGCCAAATACCGTTTTATACTTTACATATGTTTTATCACATCTGATCAATTACCACAACCCTATATTTTCCAACAAACGTCTCAAAACACAACAATGATCGCGTTATGGGAATAATAAAAGGATTGGTACAACAATAATCAGTGAGATAATGCACAACACAGCCAAGCCAACTTCAAAACTAACCTCCAGTCTCCCAAGGGGATTCTATCTCTTAGCGTATCTTCCCTATTGCTTCATATTAAAAAGCTGAATCTTTCACATATCTTTATACATTTATTATCACACAGCATTAAAAGGTACCTTTAAAAAAACTTTAAATATTTTTCTATTTTGTGAGTATGCTTAATTACACTTTATTATTGACTACTATTCCACTATTATTCCGTCTAGGTATACGGTTTATAACCCTATTACACCAATCTGTCCTTCTGGCAGATTTCTCTCACACACTCACTTACTCTATATACTTTAAGCTCCCATACACACAAGAACACACTTAACGCAGGCAAACCAGAATCAAACAGCCACACACACACAGCTTCTCGTACTAGAGAGCCCAATCAGCGGCTCGATGGGTGAATGTCTCTCAAACAACGCCCAATCAAATTACACCGTGCAGGACTCTCCCAAACTCACTCTCGTTCACACTTTTTTAAATGGAGACTTAACAGGAGCGCTTCACACCCCCTCTCCACCTGTGACAGAGTCTTTCACTCTGTCACCCAATCTTACTTCATTCGTTCCAACACTCACTTCTTGAGTGACCTGTTAATTCGGTCTTTTCTCTACTAGCCTTTCAACATATAGAAAACCTATAATTATACACGACTATTGTCTGTTAATTAGGCTCTTTTTTCTATTGTCTATACAACATACAGAGAAATCCGTTATTATACAGGATTTTATTTGCCTGACTCCCCAGCTCTCTGCGGGCACCTTCTGCTCCGCTGAGGCCCTTTCTGCAGGACTTTCACGTGACTCCACTAAGGAGATTTTTGTCATATGTACAAGTTCCCTCGAGGCCCAATCACACACATTACACATGCATTCTTTTCAAAAATCACAAGCTCAGTCTCAGTTATTTACTTTTTTGGTTCTTATTTTGGAGAGACTTACTCGACAGTCCACTGCCGGGGCGGCACCCGGAACAAGTCACACAACCCGTTAAACTAGTACGAAGAACATTCGCTTTTACCTTATTGGTGGCCACCATGGCTTGTGTGACTCATCCGGCTCCCGGCCCACAGCAGCAGACGGTTCCGAATTTCCAGCCTGTTATTCCAATCCTGCCGACTACGCCAAAGCTATGTCGTGTCTTTTTTCTCTCAGAATCATTCTCTCAGAGACAGGAGCTTGCCATTTTTGAACGACTTTATTAGTGATTAACAAAGCCGGGTGAGTTCATGAAGTCACACCCTTTCAGCCTTATTCCACAGGTTTTATACAGTTAAAACATGCATAGGCCCTCCTATCTTAAAATGTCCGATGGCCAATCGCCTGCTGCATACATTGAGACCTCCTTAATATATGCATTATTTCAGGTTTTCTAACTTACCAATCGTAAAAACGTCTATAGCATATTGATGTGCACATCTGGTTATCCTTAACTGGGTATCTTCTCAGTCCTACCCTTAACTGCTTACTTAAGGAATTCCCTTCTGTC
Source organism: Synaphobranchus kaupii (assembly GCA_029718625.1). NCBI lineage: Eukaryota > Metazoa > Chordata > Actinopteri > Anguilliformes > Synaphobranchidae > Synaphobranchus > Synaphobranchus kaupii. Next base: position 844,501 of record CM056387.1, on the reverse strand, counting down.
ACACATTCTGTCATTACATGATTTGTTTTCTCATATTTATTACCAACTGCCCACCAAGACACTCCCTTGACCTTTAATTCCACAGGTCAGTTCATCCGGTGCCTGGCTGCACGCTCTCTCCTTCAGACACACATTCCTATAAACCTGCTTATGCACCAATTCCCTATATATACATGTATATATTATATATACTCATTACAGAGTCCCACACTATTCTAACAGAAATTATCCTATAAGGGCTGGAAGGGGAACGGACAGGAGGGCTGGAAGGGGAACGGACAGGAGGGCTGGAAGGGGAACGGACAGGGGGGCTGGAAGGGGAACGGACAGGGGGGCTGGAAGAGGAACGGACAGGAACGGCGATGATTACATCGCCCTGACGGGTAGCAACAGCGACTGCATCGCCCAGGAGGTCGGCGACGACATCATCCTGGAGGCGGGCGGCTGGAACGGGACCTGACAGGAACGGCGATGAATGTATCGCCCTGGAGGCAGGAGGCGGCGACGACTGTATCGCCCTGGAAGCAGGAGGCGGCGACGACTGCATTGCCCTGGAAGCAGGAGGCGGCGACGACTGCATCGCCTTGGGAGCAGGAGGCGGCGACGACTGCATCGCCCTGGGAGCAGGAGGCGGCGACGACTGCATCGCCCTGGGAGCAGGAAGCGGCGCCTGCATTGCTCTGGGAGCAGGAAGCGGCGCCTGCATTGCTCTGGAAGCAGGAGGCGGCGACGACTGCATCGCCCTGGAAGCAGGAGGCGGCGATGACTGCATCGCCCTGGAACCAGGAGGCGGCGACGACTGCATCGCCCTGGAAGCAGGAGGCGGCGACGACTGCATCGCCCTGGAAGCAGGAGGCGGCGACGACTGCATCGCCTTGGGAGCAGGAGGCGGCGACGACTGCATCGCCCTGGGAGCAGGAGGCGGCGACGACTGCATCGCCCTGGGAGCAGGAAGCGGCGCCTGCATTGCTCTGGGAGCAGGAAGCGGCGCCTGCATTGCTCTGGAAGCAGGAGGCGGCGACGACTGCATCGCCCTGGAAGCAGGAGGCGGCGATGACTGCATCGCCCTGGAACCAGGAGGCGGCGACGACTGCATCGCCCTGGAAGCAGGAGGCGGCGACGACTGCATCGCCCTGGAAGCAGGAGGCGGCGACGACTGCATCGCCTTGGGAGCAGGAGGCGGCGGCGACTGCATCGCCCTGGGAGCAGGAGGCAGCGACGACTGCATCGCCCTGGGAGCAGGAAGCGGCGCCTGCATTGCTCTGGGAGCAGGAAGCGGCGCCTGCATTGCTCTGGAAGCAGGAGGCGGCGACGACTGCATCGCCCTGGAAGCAGAAGGCGGCGATGACTGCATCGCCCTGGAACCAGGAGGCGGCGACGACTGCATCGCCTTGGGAGCAGGAGGCGGCGACGACTGCATCGCCCTGGGAGCAGGAAGCGGTGCCTGCATTGCTCTGGGAGCAGGAAGCGGCGCCTGCATTGCTCTGGAAGCAGGAGGCGGCGACGACTGCATCGCCCTGGAAGCAGGAGGCGGCGATGACTGCATCGCCCCGGAACCAGGAGGCGGCGACGACTGCATCGCCCTGGAAGCAGGAGGCGGCGACGACTGCATCGCCCTGGAAGCAGGAGGCGGCGACGACTGCATCGCCTTGGGAGCAGGAGGCGGCGACGACTGCATCGTCCTGGGAGCAGGATGCGGCGACGACTGCATCGCCCTGGGAGCAGGAAGCGGCGCCTGCATTGCTCTGGGAGCAGGAAGCGGCGCCTGCATTGCTCTGGAAGCAGGAGGCGGCGACGACTGCATCGCCCTGGAAGCAGGAGGCGGCGATGACTGCATCGCCCTGGAACCAGGAGGCGGCGACGACTGCATCGCCTTGGGAGCAGGAGGCGGCGACGACTGCATCGCCTCGGGAGCAGGAGGCGGCGACGACTGCCTCGCCCTGGAAGCAGGAGGCAGCGACGACTGCATTGCTCTGGGAGCAGGAGGCAGCGACGACTGCATTGCTCTGGAAGCAGGAGGGCATCGCCCTGAGATAGCCGGTGGCGACGACTGCATCGCCCAGGAGGCCGACGGCGACGGTTGCATCGCCCTAGAAGCCGGCGGAGAGGGTTGCGTCGCCCAGGAGGCCGGTCGGAGGGGACGGCGACAGCGTCGCCTTGGAGACCGGTCTGTGGTGACGGCGAGTGCGTCGCCCTGAAGGCCGGCGATGGGTGCATCGCGGGGGGCTTGGACCACCCCCAGGCGATGGCCCAGGAGCTTGTAAAAAGCATCCCGGCAGGCACGTTCCTCCTTGACGAGGTCGGCTCGGTCCTTTTCGGGTCGGTTCATTCTGTTACGATCCTGATACGGGACGAACCCAAGTGCAACGACCAGGAGGCAGATTCAAGAAAATGGTAATTTTATTAAGCGTTGGGGTAGTCCCAAAGCTGTACAGGAAAGGAAAACAGGTTAATTAATTAAACATAAGAAGAGTCCCTTGCGGACTGCTCCAAGCCGGAGCTGGGCTTGAAAGTCAAGGTAGGTTCCCAGCCGGAACCAAACGGGTGCAGGACTGGGAGTCCAAGCCGGACTGGGTGCGGAAGTGCCCTACTGTTCCAAGCCGGAACTGGTTAGGGAAGGTGGAGTAGTGGCACCGGGTCTGGACTGGAACTGGACCGGGAGGTCCACTCAGGAAAACGGAAGGCGGCACGGAACTTGTCCCAAGCCGGAACTGGACTTGATCGGAGGTGTATTACACACCGGAACTGGACTGGAACTGGACTGGAACTGGACCGGGAGGTCCACTCAGGAAAACGGAAGCCGGCACGGAACTTGTTCCAAGCCGGAACTGGACTTTACCAGAGGTGTACAACACACCGGAACTGGACTGGAACTGGACTGGAACTGGACTGGAACTGGACCGGGAGGTCCACTCAGGGAAACGGAAGCCGGCACGGAATTATTCCAAGCCGGAACTGGACTTTAACGGAGGTGTACGAAACACCGGTACTGGACAAGACCTGGGCTGGAGCTGGACTGGAACCGGACTGGGTAGGTAGCTTGATTAATGGGGTAGAAAGCAGAGGTTAATGGCAGGGTACTGTGACAGGACTGTAGCTGAAGAAAGCTCCGCAGATTTGGAAGGTGCGGCGTGGCTCGGGCAAATCTTGCTGAAGCCGGCTAACATTCAGGGATCCTGGAACCGTAAACGAAGTACAGGAGGTAGGTGACACTTTGTATGTCAGCACAGGATGTGGTGTCTTAGAGTATGAATTTTGAAAGTCAGTTTGGCACTTTGAATTTTGAGTTTTGTACATTGAAATTCTGCTGTGCAAAATGAGTCAAAGCAATCGTAAAAAACTGTAAAAGGGAAATAAACAGGCTTTCCAACGGTATAAAATTTATTGCCAAGAAGCATTGTTACAACAGAGAAATAATCTACCAAACACAAATTTCCGAACTTTTTGTTCGATGTTTATATATATTCACACACATTACAGTTTTTTACGATTGCTTTGACTCATTCACAGCAGAATTTCAATGTACAAAACTCAAAATGCAAAGTGCCAAACTGACTTTCAAAATTCATACTCTAAGACACTACATCCTATGCTGGCATACAAAGTGTAAAACTGTTAACGCAAAGCGCTAAACTAACTTGCAGAATTCTTACCTTAAGACACTACATCCTATGATGACATACAAAGTGTAAAACTGTTAACGCAAAGTGCTAAACTGACTTGCAGAATTCTTACCTTAGGACGCTACATCCTATGCTGACATACAAAGTGCAAAACTGTTAATACAAAGTGCCAAACTCTAAATCATATGCTCCATTCTCAGAATTCAGCCACCTAATATTACAGCAATGTTCAAATGTTTATTACTACAAATGCAGATCACTAAATCAATTCAACAGGTCTTTGTAGTCATGTCTCAGTACTTCCAACAACCTTGCCCAGGTGAGTAGCATTGCTACTGATATTATCAACACAATTGATAATATCTTCACCACTACATATGGGTCCATATGAGCAGGAAACGCTCCTTCAGGCCATGGATGAGGCATGCGATGACATTACAGCCCAGCAGTGTCAGGGGTGGATAAGGCACTCTAAAAGATTTTACCAGCGCTGTCTTGCCAACGAAGACATCAGATGTGACGTCGACAAAATTCTGTGGCCAAATGCAGCGGAGAGGCAAAATGCTGCTTACAGTTTTTCACAATTGTTTAAACACATTAATTGGAACATCAGACACAATGTGCCCAACCTGAAACTCATGTACCAACTGCCAAACCAATTCTGCTGAACTCCAAGCACATTTTCTGCTTTAGACTCAGATTCCCATTCCAAACCACACATTTTTCACAACACTACACACAATTCTCTATATCTTGCACACTCTTCCTGAATTCCCTCTCTTGGTGTTCACACAGAACACACTGCCAATCACATTTCTAAACTCCAAAGGCTGTTGTGCAATTAGAAATCAGCAATTTGCTATAGAAGGGTCACAGATGAGCTCCTGGTTTGTTTGGTGAACAATGGATGGTGACAACATTGAAGAGAGAGGTGAGCAGCAAGGCAGAGGAGTGAGAGTAAGAGGAGGAAGAGGACAAGGAGGAGGAAGAGGAGGAGGAGGAAGAGGACAAGGAGGAGGAGGAAGAGGAGGAGGAAGAGGACAAGGAGGAGGAGGACAAGGAGGAGCAGGACAAGGAGGAGGAGGTGGAGGAGGAGGAAGAGGAGGACAAGGAGGAGCAGGACAAGGAGGAGGAGGTGGAGGAGGAGGAAGAGGAGGACAAGGAGGAGAAAGGAGAAGAACCATAATCTCTGATGAGATTAGGGCCACTGTCATTGATCATGTGGTCAACCATGGTTTTCCCATGAGGGAGGCTGGCCAGAGGGTCCAACCCAACTTGAGTCGCTTCTCGGTTGCCTCAATAATTCGGACTTTCAGAAATGAGCATAGGTAAGAAACCTACTCGCCTTACTGTAGTACTGCATATCAATACAGTATTCAATTAGTGTTGCAAGGACCTTGCTGTATTTGTATCTATTTGTATCTTTTGCAGAACTGCAAGATTACCACAACGTGGTGGGAGAGGAAGACTCCTCACAGATGAGCAGGAGACTGCAGTAGTCAACATGGTGCTGGCGAACAATGTCATAACCCTCCGACAAATCCAAGATGCAATCATTGCAGACCAACACTTATTCCAAAATATAGCAACAGTGAGTTTATCCACACTGGACCGTGTTCTCCAACGCAATTCCATGAGGATGAAGCAGGTGTACAGGGTTCCTTTTGACAGGAACACTGACAGAATCAAGGAGATTCGCCATGACTATGTGCACGTAAGTCTTATACATTCCACAACTGTGTCCTATCAGCACTGACACATTACTCTATTGTACTACAGTAATCCAATGTTGTCCTTTTTTACAATGTTTCACAATAGCCTATACTCTATTGACAACTCTTGGTGTATAATATTGTCATGTTGTCTGTTTCAGAGATTTCTTGACCTAGATGCAGAAGCAGACCTGCATGAATTTATATTCATTGATGAAGCGGGGTTCAACCTTGTAAAAAGAAGGCGCCGGGGCAGAAATGTAATCGGCCAGCGTGCTATCACTGAAGTCCCTGGCCAGCGCGGAGGGAACATAACAATGTGTGCTGCCATCAACCACCACGGCGTCCTCCATCACCATGCCACCCTGGGCCCCTACAACACTGCCCTTCTCATAGCATTCCTGGACACACTCTACAACATCGTTGTTCAACCAGACCAGACGGATGACACAGAGGTGATCAGGTTTGTTGTTGTCTGGGACAACGTCAGTTTCCACCGGGCTGCTCTGGTCCGTGACTGGTTCAGGGGCCATCCTGAAATTTCCGTCCTGCATCTCCCTCCATACTCTCCCTTCCTCAATCCAATTGAGGAGTTTTTCTCTGCCTGGAGATGGAAGGTGTACAAGAGGAATCCGCAGACACGGATCCCACTGCTGCAAGCCATGGAGGACGCATGTGGCGATGTGACTGCTGAGGCCTGTCAAGGCTTCATGCGCCATTGTAGGCGATTCTTCCCCCGCTGCTTGGCCAGGGAGAACATCGCCTGCGATGTGGATGAGGTCCTGTGGCCAGGCAGGGACTGAAGGCAGGATGCAGCCTAGTTGTTTTGTTTTGTTTATTGCCTATTTTCTGTTATCTCTTTCATTTCATCCCGTTTTCATCCTGTTTGCTGTGATTTACAGTAGACTGCACATTTTGGGTACAAATAAAATATAATTTGTTGTTAAAGTATTGTGTGTTGTTTTCTATTTGAGTATACGTAAAAACATTATATGGTAATATTTTACATCCAACAGGTGAAAGTGTAACACTGAACATGCAAAGGCATAATTCTACTGATAAAGCATTCATATAGTGTTTTCCATTCATACTATAGTGTTTTCCATTCTGCACACCAGTGTTCAATGGGTGCTTAGAAATGTCTACTCATATGATGTATGTGTTTGTCATTTGAAAAGAAAATACCATTTAGTGAAGAGTTAACACTGTTTTGAGGGCAAAGTGTGCTTTTGCAAGAGAAGTGTAGGATTTTGCATTTTGTGTGTGAGTTTTGAGATTTGTGTTTAGGGTTTTGAGAAAGTGAGGTAGTCTATCAGGAAATGTGTTTACAGTTTTTCTCAATTGCTTACACACATTTTTTGAAAGCATACCTCATTTTCTCAAAACTCTAAACACAAATCCAAAAACCACACACACAGAATGCAAAACCCTACATATCTCCTGCAAAATGCTACTTTGCCTTCAAAACAATGTTATGTCTCCTCAAAATGGTAGTTTGTGTTCAAATGACACACACAGACCATCATATGAGTAGACATTTCTAAGAACCATTGAACACTGATGTGCTGAATGGAAAACACTACTATGAATGGGAAAACACCAGCATGAAGGCCTTATCAGGAGCATTATGCCTTTTCATGTTCAGTGTTACTGTACGCTTACTCCTGTTGTAAAATATTACTGTATAATGTTTTTACTCAAACTACACAACTATACAGTAACAACAAAAATATTTCTTTATTTTTTCCAAAAGTGCTGTAGCCTATACATCACAGCAAACACAACTGGATGTGTAAATGATTTGCACAGATCAAACAATAGAAAATAGGCCAGTACAGTCAACAAAAAAAGAAAGAAAAATGTAAATTAAAAAAGGACAAAAAAACTAGGCTGCATCCTGTCTTCGGTTCCTGTCTGGCCACAGGACCTCATCGACATCACAGGCTATGTTCTCTCTGGCCAAGCAGCGGGGGAAGTATCGCCTAGTATGGCGAATCCAGCCCTGAAATGCCTCAGGAGCTATATCGCCACATGCCTCCTCCTCGTCCTCCTCTTCCTCATCCTCATCCTCCTCTTACTCTCACTCCTCTGCCTCTCTGATCACCTCTCACTTCAATGTTGCCATCCATTGTTCTCCAAACCAGGAGCTCACCTGTGGCCCTTATATTGCTCAAGCTTTGATTGGAAATTGCACAACGGCCTTGGAAATGGAAGTTTTGCCATTTGAATGGCAGTGTGTTCTGTCTGAACACAAGGAGATTTGGCATTGATGAAGAGTGTGCAAAATAGAGAGTATTGTGTGTAGTGTTTTGAAGAAAGTGTGGTTTAGAATTGAAATCTGGGTCTAAAGCAGATAATTGTGTGTAGTGTTTTGAAGAAAGTGTGGTTTAGAATTGAAATCTGGGTCTACAGCAGGAAATGTGTTTATAGTTCAGCAGAATTGGTTTAGGGAGTTGGCACATGAGTTACAGGTTGTGGTCATTGTGTCATAAGTTCCAGTTTTTGTGTGTAAACAATTGAGAAAAACTGTAAGCAATTGTGAAAAACTGTAAGCACAGAGAAGCAGTTTTTTTTTTTACTTTACAGTAAAGTTTGTTGTTACTGTTACTGTAACTGTTTTTGCTTTTACTGTACAATACAGTTGAGTTTACAGTACTGGATTACTGTATGATTTTTCTTTAATGATTAAACTTCATATAATATTTTGTTTGTCTTTCATAAAAACACAAGCGCAAAACTGCAGTCTATCACAGGGGATGATTGCTGTACATAATTTCAAGTATTTATGAGGAAATTACCATTGCATAGTCTTTTTTGGTAACAAGTATTTTGTGTTTGACCGCATTATTTGATAATGGCCATTGTATTTGAAAATGCACCAATAATTAAACTTCAACGATGAACATATCCACTGTTCTGACACTATGATAAACTTTAGCATGAAATACAATCTAATTTGGTTCAGTTGTTTCTATTGTGCATGCTATATATGATTTTGAGCCCAAGATTAGGAGTATAGCATTTTGCGTTATGACCAAAAAACACTTTCAAACTCTTTTTTTATCAGAAGGATTTTGTGTTTGGCAGCATTATTTCATGATGACTGTTGTATATTGAAAATGCAGCAATGATTTAACTTCATTGTTTGAAATATCTAATGTTCTGGTGCTGTGATAAACCTTTGCATATAATATTCTCTGATTTGACACTGGTATTTTTATTTTGCATGCTATATTAAATTTTGAACCCCAAATGAGCAGTATAGCATTCTGTGTTAAGAGTTTCGCACACTGAAACTCTGTTGTGCAAAATGAGTCAAAGCAATCGTAAAAAACTGTAATCTCATATGACCAGTCAATAAAAAAATGTACCTTACAAGGAGACAGTGACTAAATGGCAATACACCCCCCAGAAAGATAAATCAGGACACACTGACTTGCACAAAAATCTCAGATTGCAAACATTTTTGTATAGCCTTGATTAAACATTACTTTTCATTGAGTCCAATGTTCACAACCACAATGCACATTGTGTTAAAACTTGTGTGTATTACCTGAAGATGAAGTTTCCTCATGGGATCTGGTACATGCTGCTGAATCACTGAATGCACACAGATTCACACAACATACCCTTAAGTTCCCCCAGTACTGCTGAAAAAAATAGTAATAATAATTTTAGAGTGACTTTCTTACGTTTGTATGTGGTGCACAAATACAGGTAAAATAGTTTTTAAAAGATTGCGTCAACCAGGGAATGGGAGAGTTCAATCAGCAATTGCGCGTCTGGATCGTGTGGATTCAATTCAAGGCCTTGAGGCTCACCTTTTCGCCACAGTGTGGTGCCTTAACTGATAGGTGTTTTATTTAGTCAGATACATTTTATCATGCTTATCAGCAATAAAATCCAAAGGGAACCTTATCACTAATAACACAGTACTCTAAAAGGCCACACCCATCGCCACATTTTAGCATTAAATATCTCTTCTCTGAAGGAGTGGTTGTACCCTTTGCCCTCAGAATACCTTTTACTGCAGTTATTAATAAAATGGTTCCATTAAGAGCAAACATTGCCTCAGGAAACACAATGTTCACAACTGCTTTAAGGTTAAAACTCACCCTAGAACATACCATTAATGTTTGCATATAATATACCCATCAATTTATGTGAAGTTGATTCAAGAAGCCTGGCATGTACAATTTACATTAATTCACACAAAGTCAATATACTGTAAAAGCTGCTTTGAAGTTACTTGTCTTGACGTGAATTTTACTGCTTTAAACCACCGGCCTGTTGATGTCCCAATACCAGCCACTGTGAAGCCGGCAGGTCATGCAAAACTTCTGCAAGTATCTACAATATCCTTTATGTCACACGAAAACAATATTTGCACGTTTTATTTGTTCTTGTTGTGCAAGAAAAATCTATTACATACATTTTAAACAGTTTTTAAATTATTGTTGCCGTGCTGTGTGCCTTTATGGAAGCATATCCGCGCCAAAATTCAAATGAAAATGCAAATCGCCGATTGCATTTTGTTTACATTCGATGTGCGCAAACAACATGACATAATTCAAATGAAAATGCAAAAGGTCACTTTGCATTTTCATTTTCAAGTTAATGTACGCACTTTATCTGACAATTTGAAAATGTTAATGCAAATCCATTATACATTTCATTTTTATCGCTCTCTACGACACAACCCTGCCATAATTTAAATGAAAATGAAAAACCGCATTTGAATTAGCAATTTCTTATTGTAATCGCATGATCCATGACAAAAAGGAAATGATAATTCAATTCGCCATTTAACATTACATGTTCATGCTTTTGCGGCACAAGAGTGACATAATTCAAATGCATTGGCATTACATCCGTTTGCATTTTCATTTCCGCAAAAACCCTGCCAAAAATCCACACTGAAAATGCAAACTGTCAAAGCTGCCCATCAAGGCGGGGCCTCGAAGAAAGGGGCGTTACAGGGGACTGTTCGGTTCAAACCAATGAACATATGATTCAATAGTTGTCTGTGATTTCGGTTGTCAGGCAGTTACTAGGCTAGATAGCGACATTTCCTAGTCCTGTGTTAGGGGATTATAGGCGAAATGATCGGAATTAAAAAGGAAACTAGGTAGCCTAAAAATTACGACTAGCCATAGCCAGCCCAATGTTAACTAAATTAATTTCACAATTTAGCCTGCTTTCGTTAATCTGGTGTGGAAACTAGCCGATAGCCTAATGTTACGGGTTTCCGTGGCCAAAACCAGCCGGCTATTCATGGTAGGCTATCCCTGAAAAAATGTGCTACCCTTTTCACCATGGGCATTTCCATCACGATTTCTATTAATTATTGTTTTCTTTTAGATAGCCTTACCCTTAGGCTATGTGCAGAGCAAAGGTAACGTAGCCCACAGAAAGCCTGAGACAGCGATCTGTAACGTTACGTGACACAGCTTGAGCCTGCTACAGCCTAGCTACCAAAAACGGTGGATTTTGTATGGTGTAGCGTATGGAATCTAGGCTAATTAAATAAAAATATAAAATTGTGTAATTAGGCCTATTCCGCATAGGCTATGTTGTGTAGTAGGCTATGGACTGTCATTCATGTCTTTACCCAGCAGATGGCAATAAAAGACTGAATGACAGCTTCTTTTTTTATTTGGTGAAAAAACCACGTTCGTATAGTTCTGTGGTGAAAACATTGGGGAAACGACCCCGGCGGGCACAACCAAAGATTTTAGATATATGACACAACCGATTTTGATCTCCCTACTCACAAAGCCCGGCATCAACCTTGGGAATTTTACCTGTAGTAGCCTCGGCTATTGTAATAATCTATATTTAGCCTAGTCATGAAGCAACATAGCCTACAGATGATTAAATATTTGTTTTTAATTATATTTTAATTGCATTATAATGTTACACCATAGGCTATCCTACAACACAATTCACCGTCTTTGGTAGGCTATTCGCACAGTCTCTGGAGCTTTCCAGATCTCAATGCTTTAAGATGAGGCGGTTAGCCTCTATGACACTGATTTTCCTGTTGTAGCCTAGTTTACACAAAACATTTTAATTTGTTCAATTTAAATAGGCTCTTGATTATTGAGAGAACGTAAAAATTTGTCTTTTTAGAGGGTGTGCGAATACAGTGAGTTCCGACAGTAGCCTAGCCTATCCACACAGCTGTAAAAAATAAAATAATCCGTCAGTATATTGGCACAGTGCCATTATGCTCAGTCTTTTAAGAACATCGGCTACAGAATCATTTTCATTTAAATAGGTCTACCACTCAGACACGATTAGAGACATAAGCACTTATTTTATTGATAGCCTGCTTATTTTATTTTAGTGACATGGAATATAGGCTAAGCAACAGCCCAATGTTGGTTTATCACACAGCCCTGTCTAAGGCAACCCGGTGAACGGAAATCTATTGCCCTTAGGCTGCGCAAGTCCTCCCTGCTATTAAGGTTAAGTTAGTAGGAACAACGGGCTGGCTAGGATCATCATAACGTTTAGGCTACCTCGTTTATAGTTTATAGCATTTAGCCTATAATCCCCAAACACAGAGAACAAGGAAATGTCGCTATCTAGCCTGGTAACTGCCTGACGACCGAAATCACAGACAACCATTATGTTCAGTGGTTTGAACAGTCCCCTGTAACGCCCCTTTCTTCGAGGCCCCGCCTTGATGGGCAGCTTTGACAGTTTGCATTTTCAGTGTGGATTTTTGGCAGGGTTTTTGCGGAAATGAAAATGCAAACGGATGTAATGCCATTGCATTTGAATTATGTCACTCTTGTGCCACAAAAGCATGAACATGTAATGTTAAATGGCGAATTGAATTAACATTTCCTTTTTGTCATGGATCATGCGATTACAATAAGAAATTGCTCATTCAAATGCGGTTTTTCATTTTCATTTAAATTATGGCAGGGTTGTGTCGTAGAGAGCGATAAAAATGAAATGTACAGTATAATGGATTTGCATTAACATTTTCAAATTGTCAGATAAAGTGCGTACATTAACTTGAAAATGAAAATGCAAAGTGACCTTTTGCATTTTCATTTGAATTATGTCATGTTGTTTGCGCACATCGAATGTAAACAAAATGCAATCGGCGATTTGCATTTTCATTTAAATTTTGGCGCGGATATGCTTCCATATACCTTGGCGTGAATTACAGCTCATTACAGTAAGGATGATTCCAAGGGCCCTGGCTGACAGGGGTCTTCCAGAAATTGAGCTCTAATTGTGCTGGGATGGGGTGGCCTGGGGTGGTGGGGTCCAAAATCCAGGGCGGCGCCCACTTGTGCAACAACATCTGCTCTATCTAGAATCAATAGCTAATGCTATATGTATGAATTATCACTTTTAATTGCCTTTTGTTGAGCTCAACTTGCTGCTTGAATTTGTATGTTTGTAACATCAATCAATCAATCAATATTTATTTATATTTATATAGCGCATTTCACAACAAGTTGTCACAATGCACTTCACAGCAAAACCCAGCCTAAACCCCCCACAAGAGCAAGCCAAGGGCAACAGTGGCAAGGAAAAACTCCCTGGTGTAACTAGGAAGAAACCTTGGAAGGCACCAGACTCAATGGGGGAACCCATCCTCCTCTGGTCAGCTCAGGGTCTAGGGCTTAAAGACCAACATGGTCAAAACAGCCAATGTCCATGATAATATAATTTGCAGCAGCTAGATGACAGTCCAGATGTGGCAGCAGTGATGGTGGGGAACCGGGCGCCGATGGCGGCGGGAGCAGCTGGCAGCGGTGGTAAGGAGGGAGGGGCAAGCGGCAACGGACAGGAAGCCGGACAGCAACTCTCGAGATGTGGGGCATAAGCCCCGCTGGCAGAATGTAGAAAAAGAGAGAGAGAAAACAGTTAGGGAAAGTGTAATAGAGCAGCAGGAGCACCAACTGGAGGGGTGGGGGGTGGGGAAGGGGTGGGAGGGTTGGACAAGTGCCCCCGCCAGGAGTAATCTATGGCTGCATAGCTATGAAGACAGAGTTTGAGAAACCATGCAGTCATGAGAGGGAAAACAATCCTACCCACCTATCAAGAGCCAGCCTAGGAAGATGGGGTCACAGCTGTTGACAGGTGACAGTAAGGAAAGGATGCCACCCCACATTACTCTATGGCTAAATGCTTCTCTGGTCCTGTCTCCAGACTATAGCTCATTATAAGCCTGATCATAAAGGTGCGTTTTTAATCTAGACTTAAATATTGAGACGGTGTCTGATTCCCTTATAAATGTTGGCAGGGTGTTCCACAGTAGTGGCGCTCTGTAGGAGAAAGCTCTACCACCCGTCAAGTTTTTAGATATTCTTGGGACAACTAGGTAGCCTGCGTCTTGGGAACGAAGTGATCTTTTTGGCTTATATGGTAAAAGCAGATTACATATATACACTGGCGCAAGTCCATTTAAAGCTTTAAAGGTCAGAAGCAAAACCTTAAAGTCTATCCTAAACTTAATTGGTAGCCAATGAAGCGATGCTAGTACTGGGGTAATATGCTCATATTTCTTAGTTCTAGTTAAAATGCGAGCGGCTGCATTCTGCACAAGCTGGAGATTATTTAGCAAGGATTTAGGGCAGCCAGATAGCAGGGCATTACAATAATCTAGCCTAGACGTAACAAAAGCATGGATCAATTTCACTGCGTCCCCTATTGATAGGAAGTGCCTTATTTTAGCTATGTTCCTTAACTGAAAGAAAGCTACTCTAGATATGTTTTTTATGTGCGCGCTAAAGGTTAGATCTGGGTCTATAGTAACACCTAGGTCTTTCACAGCTGAGTTTGGAACAACTAAACAACCATCGAAATTTAAAGTAGATGTACCCAATTTCTCCCTTTGTTTTTTTGGACCTAAAACCAGCATTTCGGTCTTTTCTGAGTTTAGGAGCAGGAAATTGGAAAGCATCCAAGCTTTAATATCTGCAATACAAGCCTCTAACTGAGAAAGTGGTAGTGCCTCGCCGGGTTTCATGGAAATGTATATCTGCGTATCGTCCGCATAGCAGTGAATATCTACCCCATGTGCCCGAATAATATCACCAAGGGGTAGCATATATAATGAAAAGAGTACTGGGCCTAGCACTGATCCTTGTGGAATACCATATTTCATTACTGAGTAACTGGATGATACTTCATTTAATTTAACAAACTGCTTCCTATTGTATAAGTATGATCTGAACCATGCAAGAGCTTGACCATTTAGTCCAACACAGCCCTGGAGTCTGTTCAGTAGAATCTCATGATCTATTGTATCAAAAGCTGCACTTAGGTCAAGGAGTACAAGAACAGACAGAGTTTTGGTCGGCTGATAATAGTAAATCGTTAATAACTTTAACAAGTGCCGTTTCAGTGCTATGGTACGGTCTAAATCCTGACTGGAACATTTCATGGATATGGTTTGAGCTAAGGTATGCACCAAGTTGGTTAGCAGCAGCTTTCTCTAATATTTTTGATAGAAATGGAAGATTTGAAATGGGTCTATAGTTTTCCAATTTGTCAGATTCGAGGTTTGGTTTCTTCAGTAATGGCTTAATAACCGCCATTTTTAGTGGCTCCGGTATATATCCTGCTTATTAAGGATGTGTTAATGATTTTTAACATATGCTGGCCTAGTATGGGGAAAAGTTCTTTAACTAATTTTGTAGGGATTGGGTCGAGTAGGCAGGTAGTCGGTTTTGAGGACATAACCAGTTTAGACAGCTCCTCCATGTCAATTGGCCTAAAACAGTTTAGTGCCACTGTTGATACATCTTCCTGTGTTGACCAAGATCTGGGCTGTTCATTGATTATGGGAGGAGTGATGCCTAGAGGAGGAGGCAATTTGGAGATCTGGTCTCTAATAGCTTCAATCTTTTGATTGAAAAAATTCATGAAATTATTACTGCTGTAAACGCTGGGGTAGGATGAAAATTCTGATGATGGTTTTTAGTCAAGTTGTCCACAGTGCTAAACAAAAAATTTTGGGTTGCATTTGTTTTGTTCAATTAATTTAGAGAAAAAGGCAGATCTAGCTGATACAAGAGCTTGCTTGTACTGGAGGAGGCTATCTTTCCATGCAAGACGAAATACTTCTAGTTTAGCTGACCGCCATTTTCGCTCCAGTTTTCTTGTGGACTGCTTCAGGGCACGGGTAGTGTCATTACGGTTGTCAGTAGGGTTTTTCCGACAAAACTTTCTTTTTAGAGGGGCAACCATATCAAGGGTGCTTCTGAGAGTAAAACTTAACTGGTTAGTCAGTTCGTCCAGCGATACTTCAGTGGTATTTTCTTTGTTTGAAAGGAATATCTATAAACTTTGGAATGACGTCAGAGTTTAACGACCGGCTGTAATAATGTCTTGGCTCTGATATAGAAGTGGTCGTTGCCTCGATTTCAAAAGTTATAAGGAAATGATCAGATAATACAGGGTTACGGGGTGCAATAGTAAGATTCATAACATTGATACCATAGGATAACACTAAGTCTAGGGTATGGCTATGGTAATGAGTGGGTCCACAGACATTTTGTTTGAAACCAACAGAGTCAATAATAGAGGCAAAGGCTGTTCCTAGGGGATCACCCGGTTTATTCACATGTATGTTAAAATCACCAACAATCACAACCTTGTCTGCCGAAATAGCAAGGCAAGACAAAAACTCAGCGAATTCTATTAGAAAATCCGAATAGGGCCCAGGTGGTCTGTAAACAGACACTAGGAAAAAGGACTGCATGTTACCCCTTATTTTAGCTAAGTCATGCTGTACATAATGAATGTTTTGTGGTCTCCCTCAGTGAGGAGGGAATGAGAGTGGTTCTTGCAGTAGTAAATTTGATAATTGCGGAATGCGATTGAATGAGTGGTCAGTACTCATCAGCTTATTTATTTATTTATTTTTTTTACACAATTTAGCCATTTGTATAGATTTGGAGACATTAATGGACAACAGGGTACACTGCCTATATTTTGCATCATAGACCTTTAGGAGTTCTGCATATAATTCTCAGATTTTGCACACATGTGGACATGGAGTTTGTGATCCAGGAAATGTATATATATTACCAGTTGCACTTATGTAGCTCTCAGTATTTTGTTGCAAACTAAAGAGAAACAATTTTTTTAGCATTTTCCAAAGTTTCTTTGCATTTGTGGCACTTTATTTTGACTTAAATTATGAAAATAAACAAATCTAAGTTTGTATTGTAAATGGTACACCTGTCTTGTTTCATTTAAGCCATTTACCAAGTTTATGTGATGCTCACACCTGGAGTTATAAAGCCTTAAACAGAGCACCCCCTAAATAGGTGAGAATTGACCAAATTTGCCATCTGCGTGAAGGGGTTAAACAATTTAGCTTAGCTATTAAGGGAATTAGGTAATAAATACCGCAGCTTCATACTCCTTACAAAACTGGATAGTTTGCCGCAAACTTTCAGCTAATATGAAACGCATTTGCAGCAAACTAAATTGTTTACCACAAAATGTTGCCAGAGGTTTGTCAGTGTTTGCCAGTAGCGGTGAACTAAAAACTTTGCCAGAAGTGAATGGCAGTTCCTACGAAGTTAATTTGCATGTGAAAATATGAGCTTGCCGCAAGCATGCGGCAACAGTGCCAAAGGTTCGCTGCAAATTTGCTTGAAGGCGGCCTGCAGAAACAAGAACAACAACAGCGGCTTTATACCCGGAACTGGCGGCCAGCAACAACGGCGAACTGGAGAGCTGATCAGTGCAACGGAGCCGAGGGGTGTGTCCCAATAGAGAGCTGAAGTTGTCATGTCACTAACAGGCTGCTCCGTTCCGGAAGAGAAATTATCCCCACTCCTTCTCCCGTTGACTTTTCTGCTACCGACAGATATAACAAGGTGAGGTATGTTTGCTGTTTGCTGTTCTTGGTAGCGAGCTCGATTTCTGACACCAACCGGTCCACGTTCAAAGGGCAAGGGGCAGTGACGTAAAATCAGGTGACGTGCTGACACTCCATACTCTGTGGGGAAATGTAGTTTGTTAGCGGAAAACGTTATATAAATTGATGTAATTTGTGCAATTTCAAACCAAACTGCACAGGAATGCCATGATCGAGAGAAGGGTCATATAGGTACAACATATTGAAGTCCTGTAGTTGTACTGAAAACAGGAGCCTTATAATCTCAGATTGTTTAAATTCCAATGGGAAAACCCCATTCTGGAAATTTACTTCCGGAACTGAATGCACCCTCCCTTTCTCCATTACCACCTCCTCTACTCCGTGCTCCGGAAATGGATCTTTGTGTTTTTCTCTCATGTTGCTGATTACATCTTAATTACATATAAATGGTTACATATTAATTAATGTCTCGACGCAAACCGCAATGTGAGGTACATTATATACTTGTACACGAAACGTTCAGTTTTGAATACTTCCGGGAAGGAGAGGAGTGAGGGGGGAGTGGAGGAAGGGAGGTGGGGAGTGAAGAATATTGGGAAGCACCCAGTGTGTTGGGGGATACTGTGATGAGCTGTTGCTGGGGGACAAAAACAATGTGCAGCTGTTATACTTTTCATTTATTAGACTGTTATTTCACATTAACAAACGTATTTTTATTGCAAAGGCAATGTTTCACTTGTACTACAGCGAAATGGTGAAAGTTAGACGACACCACTTCAGGTAACGTTACGCAGTATGGAAACAAATGTTCCATTTGCCGTAGACACTGACAAATGGCCTATAGCTTATATCACATGACTGTACCAAGAACCTTTGGTGTAGTGGTAAGTGTCAAGCCTTACCATCAGGGCGGTAACCAGGCTTTAGAAATGAGTGAGGTAGATTTTTTTCTAGGGGGGGTCCGGGGGCATGCTCCCCCAGAAGAAAATTTTGTACATTTTAAAGTTAAATGCATCAATCTGGTGCACTTTGAGAGCAAAATTAAGAGGCTAGATCTATGAAGAACTTTGTGCTCTTGTAAACAATTTAATCATAAACAACATCATTGATTGTATAGATATAGATAACCGTAATTCACCCACACAAAACAGTTTCATTGCTATTTAAACCTGTCATTTTTCATAAATAGAGATGATAACATTTTTATGGAGACCAGGACAGTTTATTTCATGAATAGAGATGATTGAATTCACTAGCCAAACCTTACCTACTCCTATCCTTAAGCCCTTGCTCTCCTCTCCCTGTCCTCCTCACACCCTTCTCTCCTCTACTCCTCTCTTCCTATTTCTTCTCTTCTTCTTTTTGTTAAAACTGGCTCCTTGAAAACAAACACTCACAAATTGATGCATGTTGCCAAAAGCAGTACTTTTGAATGAGTGTTGCAAATAAATCTAGGTCTTTCCAGTTTAGGCATTTTCATTGCAGATCTTATAATCAACAATGCTTTGGTTTAATAAACACCAGTAATTCACCCACACAAAACAGTTTAATTGCTATTTAAACCTGTAATTTTTCATAAATATAGACCGGGACAGTTTGTGGAAAGGGGATAAATAACTGGCTCTTTGACATCATTGAATTGATTCATAAACTACGTTACCTTGTTCATATATGATGTGATTTACTTAGCTAGAATGTCAAAAACATCAAATGTTCACTCAATAACGTCTGTAAATAGTTAGATGGCTACTTATGGACATTTTACATTTTAGATTTTTTATGTTTATTGTTGAAAATGTAAAATGTCCACTTGATAGCTAACATTTTTATATAACGTTAGATAGATAGCTAGCTCGCATTGAATAGCTGACGTTAATAGTTTGCTTGGTATCAACCCACCATTCCGGTCATACTACTAGCTAGTTAGCTAACGTTAGCTAGCTAGTAGCTGACATTTTCATTTTGAAAATGTCAGCTAGCTAACGTAAGCTAGCTGACATTTTCGAAATGAGCTCACTGACTGAAATTTTCAACAATACACACATGAATCGTCAAAATAATATTGATTACATTAACTAGACTAGATATGCCAGTAATGCCACTGAGGTTTGAGGAAATTAGAAAGCGAAACCGCTTTTATTATCGATTGTTGAGTTTCTTGACAGCGTCCAGCATACCTGTAGTGTATCGCGATGAATGTTATTTGACAAGGATCTTTGACTAACGCGCATTCCCATTGGCTGTATTGGCTGTAGGCTGGACTTGGGGTGCATTCAGCACAAGAAATTGTTTCATGCATGCAGCACACGCTTTAGAAACAGTATAGAACAATATTAGTACTTTTTTTTAAAAAGTGCAACTAAAAAAAAACAGTGACGTAGTTACGGTCATGCTTACCATGCAAGAGATCTGGGTTCGGTCCCCGCCAGGTAGGCTACTAAAGTGTCATTTTATTTTGGACTAAAACAGTGTGCACATGTTATGGTTTTCTCATACAAAGACATGTTTATAATATTAACTGTTCTGTTACAAGAACTGATCGGAACCAATCATAGACACCAGAAGTGATAGGAATAGGCTTTATTCAAGGTCGACAGAACAGGGTCAAAGTCCAGCAAACTGGACTTTGACAAAGGCAAGGCAGATTCGTAGTCAGTTCCAGGCAGGGGTCGGTGTCCAGCAAACAGGGCAATGCAGAATAAGCAAAAGCGAAGTCCAGGAACAGGCAGGGGTCAGAACCGGGGAATCCGTCAGAGCTGGGGAACAGGAGGGTGAAGGGCAGGAGCAGGGCTAGGACGGGGAAGGACTGGCGGGCAGGAGGGCTGGAGCAGGGCTGGACAGGAACAGGCAGGAGAACAGGAACTGGATGGGTAACACAGGAACGAGGACAGGAACTTGGAACAGGCAAGGTCAAGGAGCAGGCAGGAATAAATGCTGGAAAGACTGAGACAATCACGAATGCAGGGCACAATATGATCTGGCAGAGAACACAGAAACAGAGAAGACTAAATACCAAATTAACGAAGAAACAACGAGGACAGGTGTGACGAAACGAATGAGAAAACACAATTCAGGTGCGGGAAAGTCGAGACACCAAAAAAAGAAAACACGGAACGGACTGCCAGATAGAAAATATATAAACGGAAAAGGCAGACGTAGACTTAAGACATGGAGGCACGGGACGTGTTCACTTGTACCCTGTTACTTAAACAATTCAGTCACTGGACACCACAGCAGTTATGCAATAGCTAAGGTTATGGGAACAGGTATCCCATGGCCATTTGTCAAGCAAAGAAAAAATTATATAATTTAGAATATCATCTGGTTAAGATCATGTTGTTGCATTACTGTAAAAAAAAAAATCTATAAATAACTGTGACAGGCTACATGTTTTGTTTTAAAGACGGTCATTACAGAAAAGCCAACATAGTTTGGTAGGTTATCGCAACCACTGCACATACAGTTACAGTAGGCTACCGGGAAAAACATCCATGCGTAGCATAGGCCTGCCTATGTTGTCATTTCTTTATTAATTTGTGACAAAAAAAAAAAACGTTCTCTTCAGCTCTGTTCACTTTATGCTTTTCACACATAACACAATGTAACCATCAAAATTATGTAGGCCTACTAGGAAAATTAAGAATTTATGATAATATATTAAGAATTGATGATGCCTACTATAAACTACAATCGTTTAAGAGATAGGATTTATAAACCGTCAATTCCCCAAACATGTCAGTTTCATGGTTAATCACTTTAAAATATTACAATAGCCTCCGAACATGGCTCTAGTCTACACTACTCTGCAGACAGTGTAGCTTACTGCAAACACTTTTAATTAGGCTATAATAATAATCTCTGGTAGGCTACTTTCTTAGTAGTAGAGCTATTGTCTTCTTTCTGGCTAAGACTCCTGGAAAATATGCGTTGTCCAATTAAGCTTGTTAGCCAACGTTAGTTTTGCCAGAGAAACGTCAGTCAGCTGCTAGTCAGGAAGCAGGTACAAGCTAGGCTAACAAAGCGAATCAACATGCCTTATACGTCCATTGCAGTACAGAAAACTAAACTAAACCTAGCTACATGGTCCGGTAGGCTACCAAAAGATTTCCCACAGGTAAAGTTACACTACCAGAAAAAAAAACTGAGCTGGAATTATGCTGCGCTTATTATGAACTAGGCACGTAGCCCAGACATGGAAGCTCGGAGTTACGCATCCGGCAAGCCAGTGTTGAATAGCCTACTGTTACATGTATTTCTATAGAATACTAATAGGCCTATGTTAAAACTGTATTTCCATATTTTACGTATGCAAACTATTTAGGCTGTACTAACTATTTAGGCTGTATTCCTTTCAGCTAGAATGTGTTTGCGTCTAGCCTAAGCCTATTGTGCATACATGTCTCCATATAGACTTGGTTCATTAATTTACATGCTTCTTCATGATCCATAGCTCAGGTGGTGCTGTTCATTGTATTTTATTAGACATTAAATACATAGCTCATCTACAAACGCCTTTAATGTAATTGTGGGCAATAGGTAATAGGAGAAATTGTCACGACCCTGAACAGGGGGGCTGGACCTAAGTGCACGACAAGGAGGCAGAGGTACAAGGAAAGGTAGTTTATTAGAACTTGGGTCAGTCCCAAGCTGTACACAGAATTAACACACAGAAATAATAATAAAGTCCGGAGCTTCTCCAGGACTTCTCTTTGCTCCAAGCCGGAGCTGGACTTGAACTAGAACGCAGGCTGTTCCAGGCCGGAACTGGACCTTGTACTGGAACCCTGGAGTTCCAAGCCGGAACTGGGCTGGACAGGAAACTGGAACGGATAACACCGGAACTGGACTTTACTGGAACACTGGGTTGTTCCAAACCGGAACTGGACTTGGTACGGGACACTGGATGTTCCAAACCGGAACTAGACTGGGCAGAGACTGGATCGGGTCAACTGGAACTGGATCACGGGAACACGTGGTTGTTCCAAACCGGAACAGGACCTGGTACGAGACACTGGATGTTCCAAACCGGAACTGGACTTGGTACGAGACACTGGATGTTCCAAACCGGAACTGGACTTGGTACGAGACACTGGATGTTCCAAACCGGAACTGGACTTGGTACGAGACACTGGATGTTCCAAACCGGAACTGGACTGGACAGGGACTGGATCGGGTCAACTGGAACTGGATCACGGGAACACGGAGTTGTTCCAAACCGGAACAGGACCTGGTACGAGACACTGGATGTTCCAAACCGGAACAGGACTTGGTACTGGACTTGGCGGATCAGAACATAGAACACAGACAACCGGTTATGGAATACATGAAATGTAAAGGAGGGGGAGCCGGGGTAAATAGTAACAGGGAACCAGGTAATTTAAGCAGAGGTAGGGGTAGCGGCTGGATACGGCAAGGCAGAGCAGTGCAGCGGACCTCGGGTTGGCCCGGTTGAGGCAGCAGGGCCACAGCAGTAGATGCAACCGGAACCGTAACAATGGCGGTAGCCACGGCCGGACAGGAACCACTGTAGAATGGAGGAGCAGACGACCCAGCTGTGGGCGCAACGACAGGTGGGAGCGGAGGTACCGCAACACAATCAGGGAAACGCGAACAGCTACAGACTGGCAGAAACAGTAGAGTGGTTAACGAGACAGGCAATGTGCGGCAGGTAATACTGCATACAAACAGGACTGGTTAGCAAACAACAGTAGGCAGTGTGCATTTAAGCACCGAGACAGAACCAAACTGAAGTAAGATTTAACAGGAAAGGGAATTCAAGACCAGGATACAAACGAAACAACGTTACAGAGTCGAAACAAGGGTAATGAACTGGTACTGGATAGCAGACAGCAGGTGGGTTAAATAGGGAAGTGTAATTGGTAACAATCAGGAAAAGCATGCGAATGTGTGAGTGGGTAATAGAACAGAGCGGAGTGTGAGGAATGCATGCTGCAACGGAGAAAGGAGATAGGCTGAGACAGGAGTGGGGAAAAGGAGTGAAACAAACGGAAGGAACACGCCCAGTCTGCAGCAAAGGGGAAAACACGGACAAAGGGAATCAAACATGAAACGGAGGGAAAGAGCAAAACACGGAAAACGGAGCTAGCGAAATGGTTTACTATATTTTGACTTCTGGCTAACGTTGCAGTGCTTCCCCTAACTTGACTCACAAATTAAAAAGTTGTCACAAACGGGATTTCGTAGAGGCTTGTTTGGAGACACACTGTCATGACAGATGAACAATCACAGAAATGCGCCACATCCAAGGCATCCACAAAGGTAACTTTTTCTTTATCATAGGCTCTAGCTAATTATAAAGAAAAAATTATCTCTCTCCCTCGGTGATCCACGATTGCCATTTAAATTAAGGTGACACCCTCAAGGAAGTGTAATTGCTGTCATTACCCCAGCTGCCTAAGATGTATACAACACGTCATGCTGCCACAGATGACCTCAAAACTTAGGGGAAACATTGCTTGATGTTAACAGTAGCTATGACCGATCGGTTTAGCTAACTAACCTAGCTACCTAGCCTCATAGCAAGCAACATTGTTTAATTAATTGATAGCTAATAGCAATCAATTACCATACAAATTTCACGTTACATTACATTACATTACATTCATTTAGCAGACTCGAGATTCGAGTTGAATCTGTTCTGGCTCTGTGAGAAGTTTTTCCACCAGGGCCAGCGGCAGAGGCTGCTAATGTCGATGGAACTGAAGAGGAGCCGAGTGAACGGATAACGTTAGAACCGCACCAGGTATCAGTCTCACACGGTCCTGTTTTCGAAATCCCATCCTGAATCCCCGGGGACAATCCTGCACCCTAAAATTGGCATCGCACGATCACATTTTTCGACACAGATGAGCAGTGAGGTCCTCACCTGCACAAATCCCACCCATGCAGGAAAATAGCTAACGTTACTGATGGAAAAACATGAACTATGTGCAGTCTGCACAAACAGTTCACTGGCATCCTAAATCACTGTGAAACTTACTAAAACTGAAACTTAACTAGCTAAACGTAGTGTTAACTTATCGCACATAGCTACTACAACAACCCACTGGTCTAGCTTGATGATTAACGTTAGCTAGCTGGTTAGGTAACGTTAATGTTAACTTACAGGAGATATATGATAACAACGCTAGTCTAATTTACATAGTAGCCTACACAGACAGTAGTCTGACAAGTAGTTAAAATATCAATGCAGTAGCTCTGATGGCGTGAGTATGGCAATAATTTGTCTCAATAACGTTTAACTATGTAAATTAATCTCAACATTACAATTAAAATACACCCTTAACATATCCCTACAAACTGGGGTTGTGCCTGAAGACCTAAAAATTGCTAAAGTTATCCCCCTGCATAAATCCGGGGATACAAGATCTTTTAATAATTATCGACCAATTTCTATTTTACCATGTTTTTCTAAAATATTAGAAAAGCTGGTATGTAAGAATCTTGTCTCATTTAAATAAACACAGTATTTTATATGAGCATATGGTTTTCGGAAAAATCACTCCACTGACATGGCCCTCTTACAACTGGTGTTAAAAATTTATACAGCCAATAATGAATATGCTCTAGGCATTTTTTTAGATTTATCCAAAGCCTTTGATGCTGTTGATCATGACATTTTGCTTTTTAAATTAGGCTACATCATTATGGTTTTCATGATTGTTCGTATAAATTGCCTATGGGAACAGTGTGTTTATGCCAATGGTTGTGCCTCAACCAGGGCTAAGTTATCGTGTGGTGTCCCTCAGGGATCTATACTTTGACCGTTGTTATTCCTCATTTATATTAATGAGCTTGCTGCTGTGTCTTCTACCTTACTTCCAATTCTTTTTTCTGATGATACCAATTTGATTTTAACTCACAAAAACTTTGATTCACTAATTAATGAAGCCAATTCTGGCATAGCCAAATTTTCTGAATGGTTCCAGACAAATAAGTTATTGTTAAATATTAAAAAATCTAATTTTATTGTATTCACAGGTAAAAACAAAAACTATTGTAGATCGAGCGCTAAGCTTTCAATTGGTGGGAATGATATGATCCAGGTTTCATCCACTAAATTTCTTGGAGTTTCCATTGATGAAATGTTGTCCTGGAAAGAACATATTCAATTTGTCAATAATAAAGTAATGAAATCCATTGGTATTATCAGAAATATTAGTGGCTTGGTTCATCAGACTTGCCTCCATATTCTATACTACAGCTTAATTTACCCATTCCTTAGTTACTGCAACATTGTCTGGGCAAGTACATATGCTGCCAATCTACAGAAACTGCTCATCACTCAAAGGAAATTTGCAAGGCTAGCCACCTCTTCTAATTACTTGGTTCCATCTGCCCCTCTGTTTAACAAACTCAACATCTTATCTATTCACAACATTAATATACTCCAATCATGCACATTCATCTACAAATATACTTACAGTTGTGTTCAAATAAATAGCAGTGTGTTAAAAAAAGTGAATAAAGTGCAAATATTTTTTAATAGCTTTTAGTTCCATATACATTACATATACATTACACATTCAATTCCAAATCAAAGCATTAACAAATTTTATCAAGTCTGCGTTATTCTTTTATAGGAAGCAAAGAAAAGGAATATTAATCTGTTCAAAAAAATAGCAGTGTCGACATTTTTCTCTTCAAACTCAAACACTTACTGTATAAACTGAAGACATTTTTCAAGATTTAACTTCACTTTAAATTACTGAATTAATATTTAGTTGCATAACCATTGTTTTTGATAACTGCTGCGCATCTGCGTTGCATCGAGTTAACCAACGTCTGGCACCTAGAAACAGGTATTTCAGCCCAGGATGAACGAACTGCATTCCACAGTTCCTGTGAATTTTTGGGTTTTGCTTCAGAAACTGCCTTTTTAATGTCACTCCACAAGTTTTCAATGGGGTTGAGGTCGGGGGATTGAGCTGGCCACTCCATTACCTCAATCCTTTTTGTCTGGAACCAAGATGTTGCTCGCTTACTCGTGTGTTTGGGATCGTTGTCTTGTTGAAACACCCATTTCAGGGGCATTTCCTCTTCGGCATACGACAACATAATCTCTTCAAGTATTTTGATGTATTCAAACTGATCCATAATCCCTGGTATACGATAAATAGGCCCAACACCGTAGTATTAAAAACATCCCCATACCATGATTTTTGCACCACCATGCTTCACTGTCTTCACAGTGTACTGTGGCTTGAATTCAGTACCCGGGGGTCGTCTGACGTACTGTCGACGACCACTAGACCCGAAAAGAACAATTTTACTCTCATCAGTCCACAGAATGTTACGCCATTTCTCTTTGGGCCAATCGATGTGTTCCTTGGCAAATTTTAACCGATTCTGCACATGCCATTTTTTCAACAATGGTGCTTTACGGGGGCTTCTTACTGATAGCTTCGATCAAATGTCTTCTGACTGTAACACCACTTACAGGTAATTTTAGATCATCTTTGATCTTTCTGGAGGTGATGATTGGCTGAATCTTTGCCATTCTGACTATTCTTCGATCCGTTTTAACAGTAGTTGCTCATTTTCTTCCGCGTGTTTTGGGTTTTTGTTGCCATTTTAAAGCATTTGAGATAATTTTAGCTGAGGATCCTATAATTTGCTGCACTTCTTTATACGTTTTCCCCTTGGGGAGGGAAGTCCTGTACTCTCTCCTCATTAGGTTCAATTTGAGATGGGTTTTGAGCTGGAGAATTCTCAAGATGAAGATTAAGGAAATAGCAGAGTGTTCTATTCAGTTTAACCATTTATTAAGCGTTGACGCCAACGGGAGGTCCTTTACCCTACGCAGAGGATTAGGAGTTCCCCGAACAAAAACAAACATTAGTTTGTATAATATCATAACTCCTCCTCTACCTAACTAATACACCAATAATGTGCAGTGACACCCTTTTGTCATATCTTATTTTATCCAATAACAAATTAGGAAAAAAATAAACATGTCATATAACCAGTTCCTACCCTATGCGCTTGGGGGCACTCTTAATCTACCAAATAAAATTGTTTGTGACTTATCCTCATGTGCCTGTTAATCAGACCATGTAATTTCTCTTATTTTTTCTTATTTTCCCACTTGTTCGGTCAGCATGATCTATCTTATCCATTGTTATGAGTACAACTCTTGTAAACAATAGAGGGAGACATTCTTGTTTTGATGGGGGATTCTAGATGTCTCCCTAGTTGATAGCATGGAGGACTCCTCCAAGGCCTCTCACCCCCCCCCCCCCCCCCCCCCCGACATTTCACTAAACCTTAGACTGTACTTATTTTATTATTTATATGAGGCTTCTGCATTTTTGGTTTTCTTTGGGCCTACACAGCTTCACAAAACAGCTTACTTCCACATATTCCCCCCTTTGAGACCATTTGGTCTCACACTCCCTAGTTGATGTTTCACCCGGTGGAGTTATGACATTTAAATTTTATAATATATGAAAAATAAACATTGGTAGTGGATTAGTTTCATGCATGCGTAATTTAACTAAGTTAATACTTCCTCAAATTAACAGAGGATCTATCAAAAAGTAAATATCAAAATATCAAAAAGTTAATCAAAAGGCTACTGTATTTAATGATTATCTAATTTTGATTTTCTATAATTATACAAAGATTATATAAAAAGAATTGGATTATACTTGTAATGTCTTCTTCCTCTTCTTTGGAGCCCATGACCTGAGAAGCCTGAGGAGAGGTTACTAGCACTTCACTCAGGTGTCTCCTACCTTCTTCGCCCTTTTCCTTAATCTATTTATGTGTCTGGTTTATCTATCCTAAGGGCTTTTAGTCAGTTGGGGCTTTATTATGTCCCCTTTGAGTTGTTCTTTTCTTTGTGTACTGTAGTCAGTATATGTGATATGTGTGATCATGGGGTGTCAAATGGATAAATCTATTCTGACTATTTCTCATGGCCATGAGTGCTAATGGTAGACCTTGTACCCATCTCATCCCTGTTTGCCTACATATTTTCTGTAATTTCGTTTTTAGTGTTCCATTGCATCTCTCTACTATACCCGCTGCCTGGGGATGGTACACACATGAAAATTTCTGCTGTATACCTGTCATTTTACAAACTTCTGCTATCATGTCAGATGTAAAATGTGAACCATTGTCGCTGCTCAGGGTCTGACAGGCCCCGAATCTGGGGAAGATTTTTCTTGCCAAGGCATTAGCTACAGTTTTAGAATCCGCATGCGCAGTAGGGAATGCTTCTACCCATCTTGAAAATCTATCAATGATTACTAACATGATTACCATCAATCAAGACAATATCTTTTGCCTTCCGCACGATCGATCATATGTACATAGTCTATTACCAAATGGGTAAATGGACCCACCGGTGGTGGCATAGAGCCTGGTGTAGTCGGTATCCCTTTCTTTATGTTTATTTCCTGACAAATTTTGCATCTTGATATAATACTAGTAACATGTTCTGTTAGTTTTGGGATAAACCAATGTTTCTGTATTGCTCTCATCATCTCCAACACTATGGGCCGCTCTGCAAATGACTTCTATTAGTGTGTTGGTGCGATTGCTTTCCCTGTACATAATTGCCACCATATCCCTGTAGACTTATCTAACCCACATCCTCTATTTTCCCATTCTACCTTTTCTGACACTGTAGAAGCGACACTGTAGAAGCTTCTGTGCCTCTACATTCAGAAGCACCTGTTGATCTGCTCTAGGCAAGTACTCCAACTCCTCTGCTGCTAGTTTAGCAGCTTTATCTGCATAATCGTTTCCTGCTGACACAGGAACTGTTCCACCTGTATGTGCTACGCACTTTATAATTGCAATTTTTGCTGGTTGTTTCATGGCCTCCAACTTCTACCTCAAAAATGTTTTTTATAGGGTTTCCCCCTGCAGTGAGAAACCCTCGTCTTGCCTATATTCCCCCAAAGCATACTACCCCACAAGCATACGCTGAGTCACAGTAGATATTAACGGTTTGTCCTGTACCCCTTCTGCAGGCTCTTGCTAGGGCTACCAGTTCTGCTTGTTGGGCACTTGTCCCTGGGCTTAGAGCCGATTCTTCGATCGCTTGATATGTCCATGGCCCTTCTTGTCGTACTACAGCATATCCGGCTCTCCTTTTTCCTGTGCAGGGATCAATGGATGATGAATCGCCCACAAAGAACACGTGGTCCGGAGCCATCAGTGGTTCATGGTGCAGGTCTTGTCTTGCTCTTGTTCTTCCTGCTTCCACTATTCTTTCACTTTCATATGGTTGGCCTTCGTCTGGAGTCATCATTAATTCCGCTGGGTTCAGATGCTTTGCATCTGACAATGGTTCATCCTGGCTATGTGAGCAGGATCTCATATCCTGATACTCTCCGGTGAGTTAGGGACGCTTTCCCTCTACTGAGTAGCGCTTCTACTGCATGTGACACATACAGGGTAACTTCATGCCCTACCATTATTGGCGTTGCCTTCTCTACTGCAAAGGCGGCTGAGTCACGGCACCACACTGCCTGGAGAAGGTCGTCCACGTACTGGAGGAGAGTGCTTCCCCCCTTTGGCGCAAAGTCCACTAGGTCATTTCTGACCATTCATTTGAACAGGCTAGGGGATTCTACATATCCCTGAAGCAGTCTTTGATAAGTGTACTGTTGCCCTCTATATGTGAATGCAAACAAATACTGGGACTCGGGGTGCACTGGAATTGAGAAAAACACTGAACATAGGTCTATAACTGTGTAGTGGGTTGTATCAGTTGGGATGTTAGTCAATATGGTTGAGGGATCGGGTACAATTGGGTAGTCTGCAGTTAGTTAGTCATTGAGTAGTCTGAGGTCTTGTACCATCCTCCATTTTCTTAACTGGTAAGATTGGTGTGTTGCATGGGCTGGTTGTAGGGTATATCACCCCAGCTTTCAGAAGGTCTTGTATAGTGGTGCTAATTCCTTCCTCTGCATCCTTGTTCAGGGGTATTGACGGACTCGGGGTCCCATCATGCCTGGTTTCAGTTGTATCTTCACTTGTCCAGCTGACCACATGAGGCCAATGTCGTGCCCCCCTTCTGCCCAGAGTTATTTTGGGACATCCTGTAGGTACTCTTCTTGTTTTTCTGTGAGCGTCATTATGCATACTGGAGTCTTTAGGCCCAATGATAAGAACCAATCTGTGGGGCAGACACCATTCAACAATCCGGGTATGTTAGTAGGGAGGTACTGCTGCTGCATCATTCTTTTTACCATTGGTCCAGTGTCTTTTGCTTCAAATCCTGGGTTAACATCCAGCGTTACATGGGGAATTGCTGCATCATGTACCATTGCTCTGTTGGTAAGTTATTCTCCCTCAGAGCTATCATAGCCCCGACCTATTCTTTTTCTTTGTAGATGCCTCTTGCATGTATCACTCCCTGTTTTCCATCTATCTCCTTGAAGTTCTGCGCGTACTCTTCATCTTCTCCTGTCGGGTCGAAGAATAAGGTCATGTGGAGCTGATCCCTCATTTCTGTCTGACTGATACTTTATTTCAGTACTGGGCATGTTCTTGTCCATAGCTTCCAATATTCATTCATTATTTTCTTGTGGTAACTGTCCCCAGTAGACTACTGGGCCACCCTGTTCCTTGTTCAACATGTCCATCACATATTGTCCAGATGATCCAGGAAAAATGCAAATCAGCCCTTGAGGCGTGCATGATATGGTGGCATTCAATTTGCACAGCAGATCCCTTCCTAGCACGTTTACAGATACGTTAGGGATATATAAGAGTCTTGCCACAATTTGTTGCTCCCCCACTATCAGTTTTTGCTCTTTGGTGAATGGATTTGTGTTATCCCTGAAAATATTTTTGCTTTAATATGATGTGGGTCGCTCCAGTGTCTATTAAAAAGTTGCATGTTTTCCCTCTTATGAAAATATCTATTTGTGGTTCATCTGTGGCACTGCTGGATGTTATAGATAGCATTTACCTTGCCTCACACTCTCCCTCTGCTCCTAGGGGTGTGTGATTCTCAGGGCATTCCTATTGATTCTGGAGGGGGACTCATCCCCCATTGATGTTGTGGCTGCCATCCCTTCTGCTGCTGCCCATACGTGTTTTGCTGTGGGGTCATTGCTATCTTGTTCTTGCTTGCTCCTTAGTTCATGCGGCCTCTTGATTGGAATCCTCCCCTTCCTCTGCCTCTTCTCTGACCTGTCGAACAGTCTCTGGCCCAGTGTCCCATCCTCCCGCATTTCCAGCAGTCTCCTTTCTGCTGCCACTGGCCCTGGTTTGTCCATGGGGACACTGGCCCTTAGGAATTTGGTCCTGCTAATTCGATGGATGGGCCCTGTCCTCCTTGGACTTGGGGTGGGGGTGCCTGTATCTGCTGGGTTATCACTGCTGCTTGAGTTCTTCTTTCTCATTTTCGGCTATCTGGAGAAGTAACAGCTTCTTCATTAGAGATTTATTCTGCCCTTCTGAGTTCTTCACATTTTCCCTGTGCAGCCTCACGTGGTGGACAAGATGGGCTCTTTGTTTATCCCAATTCTCCTGGGGAAGCCCCACAACCTTGTTTAGGGCCTTTTTCACTGGATCGGGCAATGGTTTACATAACATGTGAAAGAACATTGTCAGCGTTCCTGGCGATACATCAAATGGCTCTCCCATACTTGTGTTCCATGCCTCCTGCATTCTGTTGATGAAATCATGGATGTCCTCTCCTTCTTTTAGTTCTGCACTCGTTATTTCTGCAAGATTTGCTTTATGTGGAAACAACTCCCTCAAAGCAGCCCACACACCTGGTCTGTGTCTGTTGAATGATTCTCCGTCTATCTTGTGGGTGTCCATAACTCCTTTCAGGCCTACCAGGTCCATTATTTCCATGACCTGGTGTCCCACACATCTTGCTCTTGCTAGTAGCTGCTTAACATCTCCCATGCACAGGGGCAGGTGAGTTGTCCTCATCTCTACCTTCTTTATCCATGGCCCTGCTCCCTCTGTTATTCTTGGTAAATCCTTACCCATGTTCTCCAGGTCCATTGACGACCATGAGGTGTACTTGGTGAGTGGCTGTTGTCTCCCTGGTTGGGGTAGGACTTGCAATGGGGCCAGGAAGGTTTCTTCATCCTCTTCGTCTCCTTCTTCCCCTGGGATGTATCGATCAGGTACTCTTCTTCTTCTGCCGCTCCTCCTGAGGATTTTGCTGGCACTGTTCTGGATATCACTACTGATATCGTAGACCTGCTTTAATTCTTGAACTCGTTGCTGCGATTACCCTCCTTCACGCAGGAATGTTTGTTCTGCTTTTCTCACTTCCCTTCGGGTTTGCGTCAGCATTTCCTTTGTCACTTTCTTCTTCCTTGTTGTACTGTCATCAGAGGAGCTTGTTTCATCTCTGGGGAGGGCAGTTGACCTTAGTTTCACTTTCCATTTGATGTCATATTCTCCTCTCCTTGGGTCTCTTCCAGCTCTTCTTGATTCTCCTTTCAGTTTTGTTTCTTCTTCTCACATCTCAACACCTCCCTCTGCTTCTTCCATTGCCTGTTGATATCCGGTGGCACATCCTAGCTTGCTGCTCCCTTCAGATTCACGTGCCCCCGACGACTTGACTGTCTCTTTCTTGCAACTTGTCATTCCCTGATTCTCTGGGCTGCCATGAGGTGTGTGGAGGCGTGGGCATAGTGTACTATTTGTGGGATTTACCTCATTTCCTCGGCTGTCACTCCGGGCTGTCTCTGGTTCTCCTTCCTCTGGGCATGCTGCTGTAACTTTTGATCTTATTGAAACGGTTTCCAAATTCTACTTCCAGGGTCCCTTTCACTTCCAGGGTCCCTTTCACTTTCATCAACTCTGGCCTCATCCTCACAGTAGTCTTAGGCCCCTGGCTCAGATCCTCTTGTTCCCCAATGTTGTTCAATAGGGGATACAGGCCTGCAGCCTTAATGGTTCCGCTGTTCGTCTGGTGGTCGCTCTGATGGCACTGGTTGGGGGTCCGCCTTTGGCTGATGCTCCTCCTTCATTACATTACATTACAGTCATTTAGCAGACGCTTTTATCCAAAGCGACGTACAATAAGTGCATACAGAGACGTCATCAAAGTTCCTACAGAACAGACAAGACAAAGCACATCCTTCCCATAATGTAGCAGCTATCCCTAGTAATGAACGTTGACTGTAGTTCACAGTAACCTGTGGGTAAATCAGCTATACTACACTTCTATTCTAAATACTATTATAAACTATAACAAACAGACAGGAAAACACAGGGAACTAGTACCATGAGGTCCTAGGTTAGAATATCAGACAAGGTGGAGTCTGAAGAGGTGTGTCTTCAGGCCTCGACGGAACACAGGCAGGGTTTGAGTAGAACGTAGGGAAATGGGAAGTTCATTCCACCACTGAGGAGCTAGGGTGGAAAAGCTCCGCAGTCGGGACGAGCGAGAGACGTTGACACGGAGGGGGGGAAGTGCGAGTCGCCCTGCTGTAGAAGAGCGAAGTGGTCGAGCAGGAACATAGTTCTGGATTAAGTCCTGCAGGTAGGCGGGGCCTGTCCTATTGGCTGCAGTGTAGGCCAGGGTCAGAACTTTGAACCTGATCCTGGCTGCAACTGGCAGCCAGTGGAGTGACCTCAGTAGGGGGGTTACATGGGAAAATTTCGGAAGGTTGAATACAAGCCGGGCAGCTGCATTCTGGATCAGTTGAAGAGGCAGAATGGCGCAGGCCAGTAGGCTTGCGAGCAGGGAGTTGCAGTAGTCCAGGCGTGAGATGGTCTGGACAAGAAGCTGGATGGAGTAGGTGGTCAGGTACGGTCGAATCCTCCTAGTTTTAGTTTCTGATCCTCTTCCTGATCTGTGATCTGTAATCTGGATTGCATATAGGGTAATTTGAAACATTCAAAACCAATATTTAATTTCTCTCCCTCTAAATTTGAAAGTGAAATTAAAAAACTAATAAAAATAAAAACTAAATGAAAAACTTAAAACTATAATAACTTTGCCTCCATGTTCCTTATTTATTTATTTTTTTAAATGTATTTATTTATTTATTTTATTTCTCACAACACTGCTTCCCTAACTGTCCCTACCCTAATATAGCAGTGGCAGTATCTTTCGACTGATTCACCCTATCACCGTTTGTGGCGGACTGTTTGAAGGGAAAGGCGTCCCTTTACACACAACCTCTACGCGGCCCACAACCCAGTTATTCTCATCGTTTCAGAGATTTCGGCTAGCTAACTTGGAGCCCTATTGCTCCCCCACAGTGTTGTAATTTGACTGTATTTTTTTAATAAAAAATCATATATATTTCAACATTTCAATAATCAGAGCAAACTTTTCAAACTTTTTCAACACTCCTGCTTATTTCACTTCATCACAATTTTTTTAACCTATTTATTTATTTATTTTTCTCCACTCACCCACTGGAGCCCCGTCACCCGGTGTGGGACCACACTTGGGGTCAACGGAATGCGGGTAATTCCTCTCTGCAGACTTTTTATGAAAAAGGTGTCTGCTTACCTCTCACTATGGTTGACCGGTCTCTTACTTGAAGATAAAACACCGTTGCTTCCCTCCTGTGTCCTCCCCGGGATCTTGGAGTCCTGGCTGGCTTTCCAAATATGCGGAGGGAAGTCCTTTACTCTCTCCTCATTAGATTCAATTTGAGATGGGTTTTGAGCTGGAGAATTCTCAAGATGAAGATGAAGGAAATAGCAGAGTCTTCTATTCAGTTTAACCATTTATTAAGCGTTGACGCCAATGGGAGGTCCTTTACCCTACGCAGAGGATTAGGAGTTCCCCGAACAAAAACAAACATTAGTTTGTATAAAATCATAACTCCTCCTCTACCTAACTAATACACCAATAATGTGCGGTGACACCCTTTTGTCATATCTTATTTTATCCAATAACAAATTAGGCGAAAAATAAACATGTCATATAACCAGTTCCTACCCTATGCGCTTGGGGGCACTCTTAATCTACCAAATAAAATTGTGACTTATCCTCATGTGCCTGTTAATCAGACCATGTAATTTCTCTAATTTTTTCTTATTTTCCCACTTGTTCGGTCAGCATGATCTATCTTATCCATTGTTATGAGTACAACTCTTGTAAACAATAGAGGGAGACATTCCTGTTTTGATGGGGGATTCTAGATGTCTCCCTAGTTGATAGCATGGAGGACTCCTCCAAGGCCCTCTCGCCCCCCCGACATTTCACTAAACCTTAGACTGTATTTATTTTATTATTTATATGAGGCTTCTGCATTTTTGGTTTTCTTTGGGCCTACACAGCTTCACAAAACAGTTTACTTCCACACCCTCTCCAATCAACTTTTTAATCAAATTACGTTGTTCCTCCGAACAATGTTTGGAACGGCCAATTTTACTTAGCAATTCAGAAGGAAATATATTTTATAACAGTGTGTGAAACATTTGCTTCCCTTCTTCCTTAATAAAGGACAATTAACACCAGTTTGTTCACAGAATGAATGAATTCTCTAATTAAACTCCACACTGCTATTATTTATTTTGAACACGCCCCTTTCAATGAATGAGTCAATTACTCAGAACAAGCAGCGTGCATGTCATGACCGTTGGGTCTGTTGTTTTTCTATTACACTACTACATCTACAAGTTAATTATTTGCCATGCAGAA
This sequence comes from Synaphobranchus kaupii, assembly GCA_029718625.1. Taxonomy (NCBI): domain Eukaryota; kingdom Metazoa; phylum Chordata; class Actinopteri; order Anguilliformes; family Synaphobranchidae; genus Synaphobranchus; species Synaphobranchus kaupii. The sequence continues at coordinate 808,681 of CM056387.1, read as the reverse complement.
ATATCACTACTACTAATAACAGTGGTTCATCAGGTTACTGATGTTGTACTGCTATTTTTTTGAACACAACTGTACCTTCCAAATTTGCTGCCCAAATCTTTCAATGAATTCTTTAAGGTTAATTCCCAAATCCATTCATATAACAAGACATACTGATAACTTTCATCCCCCCCTCTGCCACACCACACATAGTCAATTCTCAATCACTTACAGAGGTTCCTTACTCTGGAATGCCTACCTTAATATAGCCAAAACATCATCATCTCTTGGTAATTTCAAATACGGATTGGGGGCCAGCCTGTTGAATCAAGCCACCCAATAGCCTCCTCCATTGTAATGTAACCTAATCACGCATGCACACACACACACACACACACATACATACATTCACAATTCTTATTATTATTATTATTATGTATTTTATTTATTTATTTTTTTGTTTATTGTTTTTTTCTATGGTACGCATCATATAATTTTATTCTTCTCGGTGAGGTATCTATATAAAGCCCACTTGGGTTTCAAACCTCTCCGGCACCTGCTTTTTTTGTATTGTTTTTTTTTGTTTGTTTATGGTTCTTGTTTTTATGGTGCGAATAAATAAAACCTAAAATAAACCTAAAATTGTACACTGCCTTTGGACTTAATAGCCAATAAACATGAGCTCACAGTATCTTACTGACTTCTTGCTCACAACCTGCCTATAGGTCTTTTAATCAACACAACATGCTCATAACACTTTAAGTCACATTACAAACATCAACAAACCATCTGATAAACACAACTATGTCTATATAAAGGGTTATTGGGTCATCTTCATCTTAACAATAGAGAGAGGAATTTCCATAACCTATTTGAGGTGGTATGTCTTTAAATTCAACTCACCCCTCTTTTGAAATCATCCAGCTCTGTAGTCAGGATAAAAGATGTATTTCCAATCCCACCAAAAAGACTGTAGGGTTTGCCTATTTCCAAAAACGATGGTGTTCATAAGAGTAACAGATGACAAAGACAGATATACATAACCGGTTGCAGGAAGTTGTACATGTACCGGCTTCGAACATACACTCTTAATACATCTGCTTATATAGTTTTTCCAGAGCTGTGGTTTTAGCCTATGAGGTCTGTGTATTCCACATTTCCCCTTACATGTTTAACAGCCACTGTGCATGATGTCAGCTCCTTTATGCCAAGACTGCATAGAGTCTTCGCAGGCCTGCCAAGAATGAAACATATAAGGAGAAATAGCTCCACTACAGTTCTTTTGTTTATCCTTCTTCACATACAATGGATAGAGAGAAATGTAAGCAATTCTTAATCTCTGCTGAATAATTGGAATATATATTTATACAGGGGCTTATATTGCTGCAAAAAAAAACTGACCACTAGGGGCGCCATATTACAGAGCCCCGGAAGTGCACAGAAGAAAAGAAACGGGGGTGTTAATTTGTGCCCTTGTTTTATTAATTTGTTCCCTCATTTTAGTAATTTGTTCCTTCGTTTTAATTCAGTTGTTCCCTCAAAATAAAATAATTAGTTAGTTAAAATAATTAGTTAGCCATTCTGCAAGCACACCTTCACTCCGAATCAGGCGTGTAGTGCTATAAGAGCGCTCCGGCACTTATTTTTAATAGTAAATTGGTATTTTTAAAATGATCAACACATTGTCAATGCACCAAATACAACAAATAGCTAAATGATATTAGGCCTAGCCATCACTTCAAAAGGGTTTCCGCTTATGGTATTTAGCGAGGGTATATAGCTAATTGCATTTGTTCTGCATAAACTTTTTGTGATAAACCCGGGAGATAGGTGGAATAATGAGGAAACTGTTTAGGAGGTTTTTAAGATGTTTATTCTCATGAGCCACACATTGCCATGATGTTAGCCAGTGCATGCCTACTTGCCTAGTTCACCCCTGCTGTGCTCTATGCATGAAAGGTAATTATATATGAGGGCCTAGGGCTCCACCTGGTGGACACAAATAGCCTATTCAGTATGCTACACTTTTTAAAACTTGTGCTTGTTTTAAAATGTAAAATGTTTAAAATTTTAAATAGGCTACTGACGATAATTATCGTTTCTAATGTGCTGTTGGCATGTTTTGAGATCTTGAAGCTCCTTAAAGACGAGTTGGCGACGACAGACGACGCCAGCTCCCTGGACGACCTGATCTCCTTGTCCATCCAAATGGATAATCGGTTGCGGGCATGCCTGAAGGACAAGGCAGGTCGTGGCGCCATCTCGCAACCCAGGAGGAACGCATTCTGCATGTACGACAGGTACTTCAACAACTTGAAAACAAATTATTTGTCAAGGCTGAGAAGTGTGAATTCTGTGTCACCTCCGTAAGCTTTCTAGGCTTCACTGTAGAGAGTGGGCAAGTGAGGCCTGACCCCAAGAAGATCCAGGCAGTGGCAGAGTAGCCCCGTCTGACCTCCCTCAAATGGCTACAGTGGTTCCTGGGCTTCGCCAGTTTCTACCGGAGGTTAATTTGGGGATACAGCCAGGTAGCCGCACCTCTCACTAACTTCACCTCTTCTGCAGTTTCATTTCCTAGGACCCTGGAAGCTGATGTCGCCTTCACCAACCTCAAAACCCGGTTCACCTCTGCACCTGTCCTGATCCACCCGGACCCGGCCCGCCAGTTCATCATCGAGGTGGATGCATCTGATGCATCTGGGTCGGTGCCATCCTGTCCCAGCGCTCGCAGAGGACCAAAAACTCCACCCTTGTCCCTTCTTCTCCCGCCGGCTGTCCCCCACCGAGTGCAACTACGACATCGGGAACCACGAGTTGCTGGCAGTCAAGCTCGCTCTGGAGGAGTGGAGACATTCGCTGGAGGGGGCGGAACAATCGTTTATAGTCTGGACCGATCACAGCAACATAGTCTGGACCGAGCAGCAACATAGTCTATATATTTTTTTAACACTGCGATTATTGAAAAAGTAAAGGCATGTTATGTAGATAAATAGATAGCCACTAATTTCATAATTGGGTGTGTTCGTTCAAAATAAATGGGTGGACAAGGATATTATTTGTGGCAGTGCCTCCAAATACAATATCTGTATTATTTATGTAGAGAAATACGAGCAGCATCTTCCTTTTCCTTTTTTATTCTTGCTTTTCCAGCACCACCCTTTCTTTTTTCTTTTTCTCCATTTCAGAACGATAGCTAATAACTCTCTCTGTGTCACTCTCACTGTCACTGATCAAATAGTCAAAAACTTGATGAGTAGCCAATCAGATTTCAAGAAAAACAAGGACTGATCCAAATTGGCAGGGGCCACTCTTGTCTCACCCTCAGTACCCAAGGTATTAGATTTGTCCTGACTGACTGCACTCAGTGCAGAGTCTGCGACTGTAGCCTGATCTGACTCCTGACCAGGCCATTCCATGAGAAGAGAGAGCTTTAAAATAAACTTGATTTTAAAAGTGGAAACAACGGTTATTTTCAAGTGGGGCTTACTCATGATTTTAAGGCAGCAGGAATCTTAGGTTTCTAAGTTGAACCAGATATTTTTTTTACAGTGAAAGTAAACATTTTAATGGCAAGCAAAAAATTAAATAATAAATCTAAAAGATATTTCCAACAATCTGTGCAAATATAAATAGAATAACAACAGACCAATAGAAAAATATAGTGATACTGATACATAGCATACAAATAAAATAAGTACAAAGCATTAAGTGATAGCTACACCGATAATGAATAAGTAAGTTAAAATATTAAAAGGAACCAAAAATGAAAACCTATGTATTTTAAATAAATGATTACCACAAAATCAAATAAATTAGATAGTGTTATTTAATGAAAAAGTAAATTAAAATGAAAGTAAAAGGCATTATATCGTTGGCATACAGTCATTGGTCTATGTATTTGTTGAAATTGTCTAGAGTCTAGACTTGCTTTAGAACATTCCATTGTAAATGTGGCTGTGAATAATGTTCCCACCATCACATTTAACTTCCCACAATCCCAGGCCTTCATTAGTCTACTGATATTGTTGACCCCAGGTCAGTGAATAAAACTGCCTAAACCAGACAAATTCAATCCTAGCTTCTTCCTAGGTTATAACAATGCTTGTTGTTATTTTGGAAAGGAGGTAAAACTAAAAATAATAGGCTATCTTTGTCCTGTTGCTTCTTCTTATTTTCGAGTTTCTTCCTCTTTCTCTTTTCAGCCCCATATATACGTTCTTTTTTTGAGACATGATTGAGCCAGTAACATCACCTAATCCATAGGCCCACTAACGCTAACTTCAGTTGTGCTAAATGCCTGGTCTACATCCATAGCATTAGCTGTATATGTCACAATGTGATTTCTTTTATATAAATAATAATACATTATAAATATTATATATAGCATATATTAGAATAATTAGGTCCCCCCTGGAGGTCGCTGGGCCCTAAACAGCCGCTTATGTGGCTTATTGGGTCGGGTCGTGTGTATTCCTTCCAAATCCAGAAAGATTTGTCTCTTCCTGTGGACAAGTTTACACCAAGCACCGCCAAAGAATGCTGTGGACAAGTTTACACCAAGCACCGCCAAAGAATGCTGTGGACAAGTTTACACCAAGCACCGCCAAAGAATGCTGTGGACAAGTTTACACCAAGCACCGCCAAAGAATGCTGTGGACAAGTTTACACCAAGCACCGCCAAAGAATGACAGATGAGACTGTTATACAACCGACCACCAATCAAATTTAATCAAAAATTTTAAATCTTGCCTTTTTAAAAACTTGAGTTAGCTTAATCATATTTTAACCTTTCATTTTAAATCTGTAAAAGGCCACTGTAAAATATAGGTTATTCCATCGTTATGATTCGTCGTCTTTAACAATTTTAGTCCAGGTAATATGGTTGCATTATTCATGTATAGACTTCCCATTGCTTAGAAATAAAAAATAATAATAATTACCGCTCAGGGGTGGCTTTCTCGATTCCGATGTGTCTTCAGAATTGATGACACACTTCACGATCTTTTTGAAGACATGTCTTGAAATTTTTCACGACTCTTTCCCAAAGTATATCGTGGACTGAATATTTCAAGTCACACTTTCACGACAAACTTTTCGCTACGACATGCTTTGGGAAAGCCACCCCAGAATGTGTCTTCTGCATGCACTGAAAGCAGCACGTGGTATTTGGTGAACACTGCTGTAAATCATAGACTGTGCTTAATTTATGGCAATTGTTGTAGATTATTGGGGAGCGGCAATGTGATAACTGACTGACAAGAAGGCCCTATTGACCTCTTGCTGGGGGATGACTAATCGCAGGTGAAAAAAGAAAACTGCCCTAGATGAACTCGTGTTCCTAGTCCTGTGAGTGGTGTACTCAAAAAATGAATTTTATTATCTGGGTGTCAATAAAATGCCTATTTTATTGACACCCAGATAAAATAGGCATTTTATTGACACCCAGATAATAAAATGCCTATTTGTTAAAAAAAATCTTCACAGCCGTTTATAAAAATAGAGTAAGTTATCCAATATGCATTTGAAATTCTGTAAAATATGAGGTTAAATTATTTGCAGCTATTTTTCTTAAAATAAATGTACTGTATTTTATAGAATAGCCTAGAATTAAAAAATACAGTGTTTGATTGATGTATTGAAGTACATTTTTGTTACTTTACATCCATTAATAAAACTTGAATATATTAATCTGTTTATTGAGAGAATAATACATTTACAGCATTGTGAGCTAGGCCCCAATATCAAATGGGTTTCAAAGCCTACTGTGTGAGTTCAGATTTTTATTGATGAACAAATTTAAAATGCATTTTTCAGTATTCTACTTGAAATGTAGTCATAAATTTTTGGGGAAACATATTTACATCTCAAACACAAAACACCCCTTCAATATTAAATTTGAACGTAATTTAAATCTAAAAACATTTTAAATACCAACCTGGGCCTGGCAAGAATATGAATTGGCTCTGTATTGTTAGAATACTGTCGTTCATTTCTTTGCAACAGTTCGTGTGTGCTCACCTGACCACATTCTCAAATATGCTGTGGTTTTTTGTTTTGTTGCTTTGAGATGAAACAAAACTGCATGGGTCTGAAACCAGCAGACACCAGAGCTTCCTGTAAAACAGGAACTTTTGTGATGAGAAATAAGGATGTGTGATGATTATCGGGTTCGATGTCTAGCATGCATACAGACCGCAGACACGCGATTGACCAGAGTCATACGCGGTGTGAGACTACTAGCGTCTTATTGGCTGTTATTATATTGGCGTAGTGTAAAACATACTGCTGACCGTGAGAACGCCGGTATCCGAAGCTGAGAGGATGAGTATACTATGGGATAGCCGAGCCTCTCGTGGATTTACTGTCCACGGGAACTACAACATTATTCAGATGAATTGGCATTCCGGTTTAAATGAGAACCAATATGATTTTTCTCAAACGTGTCAAAAGCTGTTTTACTCACAGGCTGTCATATTTTCTTTTGGAATAGGCTCATTAATTATCGGTTCTACAGCAGTCAAGAAAATATTCTGATGAAAATGCAAAAGTCAAATCATTTCACATGACACAATACCAGCTCGTTTCATATGAACTTATTTTGCATATTTATGAGGTTGTCTATGTTTCACACCTTTCTTCAGAAAGTTATAAGCATACACTTATTTAAGGTATATAGGGTATATACAATAGGCTACCTTTGCGTGTGCCGTGACGAAATTAATTTGATGATGGGACGCTTATAACTGAAACCCACTGGGGCCAGAGCACATGCACAACCGCCACACCCAAAACTGCCAGCGCCCCAGAGGCGGGTCGAGGAGCTTGTAATTTGACGTCAATAATATATCATAGACTGCACGATAGACTGCCTCGTTTTAGGTACAACAAGCTACCTGCGACGCTCTTATCGAGTGCGCTTACAAAGCGCAAAAGGAAATTACGCACGACTTCAATTCCATCTATCATCATTATCACTTTTTTTAGACAGTATGATGAGTTCGAGCAGCTTGGTGAAATTTTTACTCCTTACTACTTCTGCGACAGTACTGGCTATATTATACTTTTATCAAGAAAAGATAATATGTTCATCACCACCACCACTTGCAGGGTAGGTATGTGGTTATTCATGTCTTTCGAGTGAGTAATGAAAGTACAATCGTAAGTTTGAAGCAGCAGCAGCCGGTTTGAGCTCTAAAATTAAACACTGCTCCCAATAAAATAATGTTGACGTCAGTATTTGCCGTAGAAAGCCATTGATAGATGGAAGTTAAAAAAACGTAAAAACTGTTGGGGTCTTTGTAGTGTAGGTTGATAGAATATTTGTGTTGTGTTTCTCAGTATGCTTTATGTTTTAGAGCAATTTGTGTTTAGAGCCAGGAATACGTTTACAAACGCAGTAGGATAAAGTAGGATAATGTAGGATAAATTAATATAGGCCTAGTGTAACTGTGATACGATTGATCACATTATTGACCTGCTGATTAAAACGGTTTAGGCTACTAGTGTTACTCCTAAATGTGAAATACATTGTGAGATTATTACAGACATGTTTTAGAACGGTTCGATTACTTGGTTGTGTATCTAGATACGGAATATGTTGTTTAAGATCGTCTGATAAATTCATTGTCTTTAATTTTAGTGGTGAACAGTTGAGAACCACATAAACAAGGATTTCTCCAAATTGGAAACGCTTTTTCTTTGTTTATCCATCAAAGCCAATGATTCTTTGTGTGTATTTCTCACACAAAAATCCCTTGTTGACAAGTTTTGGTGTTGTTAGGGGCAACAATAGTTATTTATTTTCTCCAGGTGTGAGGTGTTTGTGCTTGCAGCTAGCCATGCTACCATTTTTTGTAGGTAGTATAACGAATTTGGTTTTAAATAATTCACCTCTATTCAAATGTTTTCACCTCTATTTTCCAAGCCTCTTTTGATCTGCATATTATTCCTATATCATGGAAAAGCTCAACTATTTTACCTATGCTTAAGGTTCATAAACCCTCTGAGCCCAATGACTATCACCCAATTGCCCTGATGCCACTAGTAATGACATTTTTATATGACTAATTAAGTAACCTAGTCACTCAAACTCAGCAGTTCTTAGATCCCCTGCATATCAGTCCCATGGAGTGGTCGCTGAAGCCATTTTGACTATGTTGCACTATGCTTATACCTACATTGACCCATGCATAACTTGTGCTAAGATCTTACCTCTGGATTTCTCATCAGTTTTTAATACAATTCAGCTCCACATTCTGACCCAGCAGCTGGTGACAGAGTTCTCCCTGGATGTAGGCGTGATCCTGTGGCTGCTTGACTTTTGATGTCAGAGAATTCAGCAGGTCAAAGTAGGCCTTTCCTGTCTGACAAAATTTCCACCAACATAAATTTGTCCCAGGGATGTGTTGAGTCCCCGCTGACTTTTATACAGCAGCAGTTGCACTAGCTCCTATTCTGGCAGACATTTTATTAAGTTTGCGGACGACACTGCATAGCCTCCGCCACGGTAATGAGGAAGATTTATCTCTTGGTGTGATAAATCTCATCTCCTTCTAAATACCTCTAAGACAAAGGAGATGTCCATTGACTTTAGAAGGGAGCCCTCACACCGCCCGACAACCATTAAAGGCCAACCCATAGTGGCAGTCACAGAGTCCAAATACGTTGGGGTTGTTTTAGACCATAAGCTATGTGCTGAATTTAGCTGTAAAAAGGGACAGCAATGGCTTTGTTTTCTTAAAATGCTTGCTTTTTTTAACATTGGATGTACCATGGTTAAAATGTTTTACAGTGCTTTTGTTGAGAGTGTTTTTAACATTTTGTATCATCTGTTGGTTCGGCAATGCAACAGTTAGTCAGAAATATATTCTGAGGAAAATTGCGATCGGTGCCAGCCAACTGCTAGGGACTCAGCTGAGTAGTCTGTGAGATCTATGGGTCCAGATAAACTCCTCTCTGACCCCACACATCCACTCTTCTCAGAATTTTAGCTGCTTCCGTCAGCTGGCACATTTCTTCAGCCTTTCACAAAAATAGGTCAATACACTCATTCATTCCACAGGCCACTACACTCCTCAACAAGTACACATTTTAATGTAATTTTAATACACAACACTTTTTCTCCCTACATTACACCCTTAAATGTGATGTGTGTTTATCCAATTTGTTGATATTGTGAGATGTTTGTGTCGTGTGATTTATTTCTGTGATATCTTGTTGTATGTTATGGTAACTTATGACGAATGGTATGATTGCGGTGCTGTGCTACGCCAAATTGTAAATTGCTACAAAAAAATTCCCTATAGGGACAATAAAGTCTCTATATCAGCTCAGTGAGTGGGGCAGATTGCAAACTGCAAGGGTGATATAGCAGTTAGAAATACAATGTTTACCTATTTGAGGATGTTTGCAGCCAGCCTGTTGCCTACTGGCAGCATTACAGGTCTGGTATATTGGTGAGCACAGTATACGTATATAGACTAATAAGTCTATTCAGCAATTCCTGAAATTACATGTTTAGTATTAGAGGTATACTATGTAGTTTCATTGTAGTTTCATTCCTTGTGGTCTAATAAATATGTTGAATGTATTTCCTACCTCATAAGTCGTTTGCAAAGTGTTTTTTTGTTAATGTTTTGAATGTTACACTGTTGACATCCCGCTGCCATTTTTAAAGCCAGAAACAGCTAAAATTGTGTAAACGTCATGAATGGGCGGTTCATGCAATAAGTGCATACAGAAACGTCATCGAAGTAACTACACAGTAAATTTACAGCAAAATGTCCAGTGTTAATTCAACTCTAACAGTGTTGATTCAACTCTAGCAGTGTACATATGAGCATACTCTGGCCAGATTAGGCTCATATGTACTCTGTTAGAGTTGAATTAACACTGGACATTTTACTGTGTACAGAACAGATAAGACACAGAACATCCTTCCCATAACATAGCAGCTATCGATAGCTAAGGCTATCTATTGTCATGATGTTTGTTTATTGTTGACAATAGTCTATCATGTTTGACCAAACCTTGATCATGTAAATGGAGACTATGTTACATGCTCAAAGCATATAAGTTAGTAATCTTAGCTATTGCTCTGTAAATTTGACCACTGTTTATTTTCATAAAATAATTCAAAATCATAATTTTGTAATTCTGCTCGGTTCATTCTGTAGCCATCAACATCCAGTGGTCGCGGCCCCAGAGGAAGGGTGAGGGGAAGTCATTACATAAACATTACATTACAGTCATTTAGCAGACGCTTTTATCTAAAGCGACAATCATGTTCGTGTTGGGCGAGGCAGGGCCAGGGGAAGAGGACAGCTTGATCAGAGTGACCGTGATAGAGTCAACAGACTCCGGGAGGAGAAACATTGCCATCTCAATGAAGTTGAGACAGAGCGGCACTTTATCACAAAATGCGAAAAATACAATCAAATCAGAAATAAATATTTTCCCAAAATAAATCAGAGATACCCTCAATTCAAAAATTTAACAGACATCAAAAAACTCCCCATCCTCTTAGGAGAGGAGAGGACGTGCTGTGACCTGGCAGAACAATATACACTACTCACAAAAAGTTAGGGATATTCGGTTTTCGGGTGAAATTTCAGGATGAACCTAAAATGCACTATAACCTTTACAGGTGAAATTAATTTGACCTTCTCTAAACTTTTGAATGCACATGTCCAACTATTCAGTGTTTCAGTACTTTTTGCACAACTTGCTGTTCTCTAACAAGGAGCTGAACGGCAAAATTCACAACATCTGTTTGATCCATGAATCGACCAATAAATTTCCTGGTTCAATTAGAATTGGTATTTAAACAGTCCTCTTCATCATGCTGTTCACATTTTGACATCATGAGACCAAGACGACACCTAACAATTGATCAACAGTACCTCGCCATTGCGAGGCTTCAAACAGGATGTTCTCAGAGGGAAGTGGCCACTGAGCTTAGAGTGTCACAGAGTGTCATCAGCAGGTTGCAACAGAGATACAGAGAGACTGGAAGAGTCACAGAAAGGCATAGAAGTGGACGTCCTTTGGCCACATCCCACACTGATGACCGCTTCATTGTGAACAGTGCCCTGCGGAACCGGATGATGAATGCCACTCAACTCCAGGCACATTTAAGGGAGGTGAGAGGCACCCAAGTGTCACGTCAGACCATTCGAAACCGTTTACATCAGCGTGGTCTGCGTGCTAGACGACCTGCAAGGGTACCTGACCACACCACCAGGCACAGGCGTCATCGTCTTGCATGGGCCAGGGAGCATTTACGCTGGACGAGGGACCAGTGGGCCTCAGTGCTGTTCTCTGATGAAAGTCGATTCACGTTGAGCAGAAATGATGGCCGCCAACGATGTTGGAGACGTCAAGGAGAGCGCTATGCATCAGCCACTGTTGTCACCAGACGACCCTTTGGTGGTGGCGGTGTTACAGTGTGGGCAGGTGTGTCTAGTCAATACAGAACTGCCCTACACTTTGTGAATGGTACAGTGACAAGCCCATACTACCTGAATAACATCATTAATCCAGTCATTGTGCCTCTGCATGAACAACACAGGCCTAATTTCATCTTCATGGACGACAATGCTCCAGCTCATCGAGGTCGCATCATTAGGGAAAGGCTGCTGGAGACTGGGGTACCTTAAATGGAGTGGCCTGCACTTTCTCCAGACCTGAATCCCATAGAAAACCTATGGGATCAGCTGACTCACTGTGTAGAGGCTCGTAACTCTGTACCCAAGAACCTCAATGACCTGAGGGCCGCCCTTCAAGAAGAGTGGGATGCCATGCCTCAGCAGACAATAAGTCGACTTGTGAACAGCATGAGACGTCGTTGTCAAGCTGTAATTGATGCTCAAGGGCACATGACAAGTTATTGAGACATTGACATTTTTGTTGTGGTATACCCACCACTGTTGTTGGCTTTTGTTTCAATAAATTGTTTGAGATGAGGAAATCACCATTGCATGCTTCTACTTAAATGCCCTACTTTCATGATACGTATAATATCACTGTAGCGTGAACTTACATTTTCCATAAATTTCACCCGAAAGCCAAATATCCCTAACTTTTTGTGAGTAGTGTATAGGTAGCTGCCTGCCATCGTCTTAGGGACAGTGAGTGACAGAGATCATTATAAACCAATTACATTTAAAAAAAAAAATTATATTCACTTTATAAGATCATATGTGTCGTTATCATCATTATTATAATTTCTATTGATAATTATTATTATTTTTAATTGTACTTTATTATTTTACATTATTGTTATTTCTAAATCCATAATCAAAGAAAAGTTCTTGTTTTCATGTATGATTACTGTTCATTCTTTTCTAGTCTTTGCTGTTTTGTATTGTTCAGAGTTAGATGTATGTCTCCGACAGTTTTAAAGCAGTATGCTTTGACAATACAGATGGAATGTCTTGTCATGCCAATAAAGCAAATTGAATTGAGTCCACGGTCTGAGAAAATATGTGTGAAACGTCACCACAATGCTCGTGCGTTGTGCGTGTCTGAGAAGAACACGTGATAAGCAATTTTCGGGGAGCCCTTTTCGCCAACGTGCACTATATCGCCATCTGGTGTTCTGAAACTACATAGTATACCTTTAAATGGTATAATACTACTTATACTACTAATACTACTATAATACTACCAGCCATACTACTTGCAGATTAAAATGCACACATGTTACCTACAGATTTAAATGAGCACATATTGTATGAAGATGAAAATTTACACATATTACTTCCTCTCTTTACTGAAGTGCATAGACTTTGGTGGCCTCACACATTTGACTGTTAGAATTAATTGTTGGAACTCTTTTTCTTTTGTACCTATGCGGCCTTACACACTTGCCCCCCTTGGTCCAACCTCAGAAATGTGTCACCAAAGTGAGGACTTGAAGGAAGTCCTTAGACAGTAGCGTGAGTATTGGGACAAGGCCTAGATACTTAAAGCTATCATAAACCTGCACTAAGGAAACAATTGAAGACACCTGACTAATCAGAAACACCTGTGAAGCCATTTGTTCCAAATATTATGGTGCCCTGAAATTGGGATGGGGGGTTTGTATAAAAAGTGCTGAATTTTCTACATGGTTGAAAAAAGACATATAAAATACCCTTTAACAAAAGTGGAGAATCTACACGTTAACCACATGTGAATTATGGAGGGCACTGTGCCTTTGCTGGTCTTTATCAAACAATGAGTCATTGATGTTTTCAATGTACTGGAGTAAGCTACCACAAATGGAACTGCACATGATTTAGGATGCAAGCAAAATGATTTGGCAACCGATCCTGTAGGCTAACACACTCACGACTAAAACCACTTAAGGGTTTTCGAAACATCTCCGATCCTAGCTCCATGGGGTTTTAACTCTATAAACTTCACCCCTAGTGGTTGAGACGTATCTGTCTCAATTAAAGTATTTGTGTTTGTCTGAAATAAATAAACATTAAACTACAGCTTTAAGAAAACCCTATACATTTTGACGCAGTATTGTTTAAAAGGGTAGCCGCTTGCTAAAACCTCAGCTTCTCCAGTTACACTGCAGTGCCATAAAATGGGAGGGTGCTATTAATAGCCCAAAGCACTTACAACCCTCCTCTCGCCACAGCCAGACAGTAAAATGCATAAAATGCTCCGTTTATACATGCTAAGAAAATCATGTTCACGTATAGAAACAAAAACATTTTTTTAAAACATTGTACAAATGAGCATTCATTGGTTTCCCTTGCTTACTGTACTATATACTGCACTTTCAGTTTAGAAGACACCACATTTTCTTCTCCAAAATCTCTCGTATAAAGGAAACCAAGTACTTACAGTATATTCAGCTACAGCTGTTTTCTGATTAACACTGAAGAGTTTCTTGTTACATTTCGCCAAAGTCCCATACAGTTGACACAAAAACATTTTTTTAAAACATTGTACAAATGAGCATTCATTGGTTTCCCTTGCTTACTGTACTATATACTGCACTTTCAGTTTAGAAGACACCACATTTTCTTCTCCAAAATCTCTCGTATAAAGGAAACCAAGTACTTACAGTATATTCAGCTACAGCTGTTTTCTGATTAACACTGAAGAGTTTCTTGTTACATTTCGCCAAAGTCCCATACAGTTGACATTTCCACAGCGACCACCTGTCGCACATGGAGGCCTTCTCAGGAGCGGACAGGTTGTAGAGGCAGCTGGACGGAAGTGGGGACCCCGGCAGCAGGTCGATGCAGCAGTCATATGGTCTGTGGGGAGGCAAGGACATGGCAAGTGATTTACTAAATACCTCTGAAAGGTCATAGTACTGACATGGAACTTGGGACAGGTCGGGCTTTGAGGCGCTAGGGGGCGCCCTAGCACCTCCAGATGGAGGCAAGGCAGAACGGAGACAGGCAGAGTGACATATGGGGCTCCAGCTCTGAATTTGAGCTGTTTCTCAGTTGAGGTGAGGGTTGTGTAGCTTGGCCAAGGACCATGGGAGACTGGGAGGGCCGAATGATGAAGAATTGGATGGTTTCCCGGTGGTTGCCAGACAGAACAAGTTGAAGAGGTATGGTGGAGTGAGTGACACGAGCCAGAAGTTTGCCGTCCAGGGCGTAGGCACAGAGAGGGTTGGAGAGTGGTTCCGTGGGAATTCCAGACAGTGTGACAAAGTTGAGGTCGATGAAGTTTGAGTCAGCTCCGGAGTCCACCAGAGCGGATAGCGACACTGAGTGGGTCCTCCACATGAGGGTCGCCTTTAACAAGAAGCGAGACTGGGCAGTAGTGGAGATCGGGCTCGCCAGTACACCCAGATTTTTCGGCGAGCCCTCCCTTTTTGGGCGGATGGGACAGGAGGCTACACGTTGGGCCGGGACACCGCAGTAGAAACAGGAGCCGGAGGTGAGTCTGCGGCGACGTTCATCCGAATCGATCAGGGTGCTTCCCAACTGGACTCCTCTTCCGGCGGGCCCAGTGCCAGGAGAAAGGACAGACTGGAGGGTCGGGACGGCAAGGACGCTTGTGAATGGAAGGTGGGCAAGGATGGCCCCAGGCGACCCGTCTTCTCCCGGTCTCGGGCTCGCAAACGGTTGTCGAGATGGCGAGGGAGATAAGGCTGTCCAGTGAACTGGACTCGTCCCGCATCGCCAGCTCGTCTTTAAGGCCCTCGCTCAGACTGTTGAGGAATACCCCCTGGAGGGCGGCCTCGTTCCAGCCCGACTCTGCCGCCAGGGTGCGAAATTGGACTGCCATATCAGCCGCGCTGCGGTTTCCCTGACGGAGTAGGAGTAGACGCTGGGTGGCGTTGTGACCACAGACCGGATGGTCGAACACCCTGCGCATTTCAGTGGTGAAGGTGGTAAAGTGGGAGCAGGCGGGCAGCTGGTAGTCCCAAATAGCTGTCGCCCAATCCCGTGCGCTTACCCCCGGACAGGCCATGGTGAACGCGATCTTACTGGAATCCGAGGAATAGGGGGCTGGTTGCAGTTGGAAGACGATGTAGCATTGCAACAGGAAGCCTCGACATTTTCTCAGATCGCCCAGGTAACGCTCAGGATAGGGAACACGGGGCTCCCTGCCGGGGAGGAGCGGCGGGGCTGCAGGCTGGACTTCGGGAACCGGTGGAGGTGGACTGGCGTGAACCCTCGGGAGGGGCAGCTGGACCGACATCTTACTCATCAGCGCCCTCATCTGATCCACCTGGTCGGAGATGCTCTTCAGGGTCTCCTGGACGTCTTCCAGGCAATGGCAGATCACAGCCCCTTGACAGGCGAGGGCGTGGTGGAGCTGCTCTGAGTCCGCTGGGTCCATGTTTGGGGCCAGATTGTTCTGTTACGTTTCCCTCAACTGGTATGGATCCAAATGCAGGACTCAGAGACAGACAATAAAACTCCAGCGGAGCACTTTATTAAATGAGCAAGCAAACAATGAAGAGGGTGAGTGGGCTGAGGGACTGGATCTGGGGTAGGCGATAGCAAAGGGGCATAGGAGGAGGTGGAAGCAGGAACACAGGGTAAAGGGCGTACAGAGAAGCAGGCTGGCGGGTAACTGAAAAAGTAAACTAGACAGGGTTAAAGGCACACAACGAACAATGACCAGGAAAACACGTCTTGACAAACTTGACTTGACTTCACAAACTTGCGACGAGACAGAGAGAGAAGGGAGAATAAATAGAGAGGCTAATGAGTGAACTAATGAGTGAAGCATGAGGAATGTGAACAGAGGGGGCGAGTGATAGGGCAAGAGATAATGAGGGAACGAGGAGGAAAACCACGCCCAGCCTGCACAACACGAAAGACAGACAGGGTAAACGTAAAAACGACATTAAACGAGCGGAATGGGGAAAACAGGGAGAACAAAGGGAAAGTGGACTGGAAGGGAACGGAGGACGTAAGAGACTTGACAGTTTTAAGGAGCCAAAACGGTTTTCGAAATGGGTTTTAGTGCTAGTATGTAGCCTATCAGATGGTTTTTCAGCATCTGATATGAGAAGGAACATCTCCTTTGCACTGAAACGCTATCTTTGGTTTCCCCTGTGAACTGTTGGGTTTTAATCAGCTTTCTTTATAGGCTATCAAGGAAGTTAAGCAGTGCAGTTTGTTGGGCGTGTGCCCATTCTTACATCCCCTGTGTTTAATTTTGAAAAATTATTTTGAGAGTGAATTTCTTATCATGGAAAGTAGGCCCAATTCATTTCTGTTTATCCTCACCGTTTTGCATAACAGCTATGGATGTGCTTTTTGACTATTTACATTGACATTTAAACTAAAGTTTTGGTCACACTTTAAACAAAGTCTCCATATGAAGGCTTTATATATGCTATATAAAGCCTTCATAAACATGACATAATGGCTTCATAAATCATACATGAGCAGATGTCATGTTTCATAAAGGGTGACATAACACCTTCTTATGCAACATGTTATGCCAGATGTGTCACAGTTAGCCTAGCCTCCTACATAAGCATGTTTTATGTCACCCAGTATAATGTTTAGCCATTAGCCAGGTGACTATTGTTGGTTATGTCACATTTGGCATAACATGTCTAAGTGCCGGTCATGAATGTGGTTTCGCATCGCTCTGGTTGAATGATTAGGGATTTGACAGTGTAATGGGGCGTGACGTGTGAGGAAGGAGGAGCCAAAAGCAGCAAGGGGAATCATTAAGTCCTTAGGCCACTAAGGCGGGATACCCGCAGATAAGGGAGGAGACAAGACAAGGAACACAAACACCACTACAACCGCTACTAACTGGCTCACTGTCAAACGCCAAGTAGAGCGCAAGGACAGGGATCTGAACAGCCAGAAATAAATACGTGCCCTGTCTCTGTAAGGAGACAAATCAGAACGGGCGAGTAGCGTAAAGACAAACATAAAACACAAACAAACACTGCAAAACAATATGATAGTATGAGGAGGCGAATGGAAAAGATCCAACGTTTCCAGGCTACTCTCAAACTCGCGGTCACACACAAACGTGTCCACAACATCGCCCAATCTTCCATATAGGAAGACATGTACCCAAAAGACGAAAAGAACAGCAGTTCCAAACAAAATCGTCAAACTCCATACAAGGAGAAAGGCACCGAAAGGAACGAGCAGGACAGGCAGCACCGGACATTTACCGGCTAGACCAAAGCGAGATTCATTGAAAATACACGCCCTGCCTCTATATGATGAGGAAAATAACGAGGCGCACAGGAACAGATTTAACGTTCCATGGCGAGAATACTAGGCTCGCAGTCAAACGCAAACATGTCCAAAACATCGCCCGGTCTCCCTGAGAGACGAATTGCACCGAAGGGCGAACAGAAACACAGTTCAGAACAAAATCGCCCAAACCTCCATACACGGAGAAATAGCACAAAAGACGAAGGGACAGCTGTACCGAAACGGTCGGCTAACTGACTTACACAAGCACAAACACAAGCCCTGCCTCTAAGTAACGGAAAATGTAACGAGGCGAACAGGAACAGAGATTTAACGTTCCATGGCTATTTAATAGGAAAACACGCAGTCAAATACAAACACGTCCACAACATAGCCCAAGCTCCATAAACTAGGAGGCTAACACCCGGAGAACGAAAACAGAACAACAGTTCCAAACAAAATCGTCCCGCAGGTAGTTAGGGAGTATAGGACGGCTGCAACAAAAGACCTACGCAACATAGCACGACAGCCTCTCAATAAGGTGAAATGTAACGAGGCGAACAGGAACTGAGATTTAACGTTCCAAGGCTATTTTAAGCAAACACGCAGTCAAACACAAACACGTCCACAACATAGCCCAAGCTCCATAAACTAGGAGGCTAACACCCGGAGAGAATCGTCCCACAGGTAGTTAGGGAGTATAGGACGGCTGCAACAAAAGACCTACGCAAACTTAATAGCACGACAGCCTCTCAAATACAAATAAAAACCCTGGCTCACAACAAAGGAGAACGTAGTCCACGAGAAGGACCAAACGGAAATACGTACCAAGGCTACTTACTGGCTCACAGTAACACGGAATTGAGTAGAAGCAAAACGCCAGATCTCTCAGCAAGAACCCTTAACAGGCGAAAAAATGGACCAGAGAAACTGCTACTCTATACTTCTACGAGCTAAGAAAATAAGTAGAAGGGAAACGCCTGATCCTCCTATGGGAAGACATGTGCCGAAGGGCGAGCAGAACTACTGTTCCGAACAGAATCGCCCAAAACTCCATACACGGAGAAAAAGCACCAACAAGGCAAAATAGAGCAGAGATTTTACGGTCCCAAACTTCTACGAGATAATCAACTACCAAGCCAGTAAGAAATAAGCCCTGCCTCTAAACAGAGATGCAAAAAATAGGCGAGTAGCCAAAACGGTACGAGAACTCACAACCAACAACACCACAGTACAAACAAAGAACAATAAACAATTAATGTCGAAGCCCCGAATGAAGGAAACGGTAGGCTTATATAAATCACTCCCGTGACTACAACAGGTGTAATCGCTTTAACAGAAACTCCCCCAACTCAGCAGGGCGGAGCAAGCATTTACCAAAAGGGCAGCGCCCTCGCGTGGCCACCGAGGAAAACGACCGCATTGGGAAACAGGGTAGAAAACCATGACAGACAGTTTCTTTATTTCATAGCCTGCATAGAACATGATGCCCACTTTCACTCAGTAAATCAAAGTACTGCCAAACTTTGCTGGTTTTGCACGACAACATTTTTGAGTTGGACTGAGGGGATGGTTTCTGCTTTGGGCTGGGTGAGAGAGACAATCGTATTTACACAAAAATTGTGCATTGTGTAAATGTTTGTATTTGTAGTGTTTTATTGCAAATTTTATTAGGCAGATGCATGACTATGATTTTAGTAATTTTACAGAAGTTAGAAAACAACAGTTTAACAGACTAGTATTTATGGTGCCGACTAGCAGGAGCACCAACATTTAGTCACACCAACATTTAACTCTGCACATCCAGGGCATGAAATTAACTTTTTCACCCACTGGCCAGAGTGTCTTGTGGACGTTTGGCAGGATGGCTGGTGTTAATTTCACACCCTGTTGATAAGGCATAATTGCTTATGCTATTTTAGGGTTTTGTATGGGTTCGCTTCACTGCGGTGGACCTGTTGGCTGCAGAGCATCGTAGAGAAGTAGAGAACATGCCTTGCGTCTCTTAAATAGTCTGGTAGACTAAAAAGGTATTAGTGTGTAAACATACATTACTCCTACAATGTAGGCCTATAATAAAAATTAAAAAAATAAATCAATACTTTATAGGTTAATATTGTTACGATGAAAATACACAAACTATACAACTAACATGCACCATGTCTTCATTCTGTGGTTTGCAGGGTAGCTTCACAACATAATTTTCCTCACAAGGCTTTTTTGTGGTGCCAAGAATGTGCATGTGGTCTCTTTCTGCATTTCCTGGACATGAATATTAAATGTCTGTTTGCTTATTGCCTTGATGCAATGGTATTAAAAGGAAAGAAAATAGTCTTAATGACACCAAGCCTCCAACATAGCCTATCTATCCATCTTAAACTGGCCTCATTTACAACTGCGTATTGAGGCAGGCATGCCATAACACGGCAAGTAAGCACTAGTTTGACTGCCAAATTAGGGCCTTTGGTGTCATTCAGTGGGTCCAGGCAGGATATTGTAATCCAAAAATGGTTGTTACTAAGCAGTGGTTTAAACAATGTTAGACTGCAACATATTGTGAGGGCAGTAGTTAGCATTCAATGCCAACCCCCACATTAAATGTAAACCTTTTGAATTGTATGTACACGGAGTAACCAGCTGTTTATATGACTCCTCTTCTCTCTTCCTCATTGAAAGAAAACAACAGTACTCAGGCACGGAACCTGTTTCTCAGGTATCTTAGAAACACAGAACCAAAGCGGTTTTTCTTCTATCCCAACATGCCCCTCCTACTCTGCCTTCAGGGATTTTCTTTCTATGGAAAGCAATGTTCATTGCTGCCTTCCATAGAGCATATATAGGAACTGGAGAGGGTGGGAGGTGCCTGGCAGTGAAGCACCCGGAAGTATGCTTGCTGAGTGCAGAAGAGCTTTCAATTCAATGGAGAAATCCAAGCTGATTTGATAAACAAAGAAAACCTAATCGGTCAATTTTTTGTGATTGTAAATTTCATTATGTGTGGCAGTTTGTGAAACAATGATTGTTTCGGTCCAGAAGTGTTTGGGAAATAATTATTAAAATGACATTTTACTAAAAATGTAACATATTTTCACTCCGTTTTTTCTTTCTGTCTTAATCATGTTTTTAAAATATCAAAGTATAAATTATGAAATTAATTTAAATTTAACTATTTAAAAGCTATTTAAAGTTGATTTGAGTATTATCTGTGCACTTATGTGTTTAATTCAAACATAATGCAAATAATACACTTTATACAATGAAATTAATTTGTAGGATTTCCCCCCTAATAAATGTCAGTCAATATAAATATAATTGTACTGAAAAATAATTGAGTGCATAATATAATTGATCAAAATTGGTTAAACATCTATGGCTAGGCTGGCAAATACCATACCAAAATACATAATAACAGTATCACATTTGTTCCTTTTCATTGTGTTACAGCTCTAAATGTACTGACCATAAACAACACAAAAATGAAAATTGTTTAACATGGAATTTTTTTTCAACATGCACAAGCACACTTACATTGAAATGCTTGATGTGTTCATTAACCCAGTTTGAGAAAACTTGTCTAATGCAAGTTTGACAAGTTAATTTTATCACACACGCACGCACGCACACACACACACACCCACACACACACACAAACCACATCCATAAACCTGTCTCCCACATTGAAACTGTACATGAAGCTCATTTCTGCAAACTCCCCTCTGAACTTTCCCTCTGGTTTTGTTATAGTCTCTTTTCCTTCCGATGAAAAGGTGGCTATTGTAACGCTCCACTCCCGTCCTGTTTCGCCATGTTTTCCCTTTCCCCCTGCCTCGTGTTTGTCTCTCCAGTGTCAATTTTCCCTGCAGGTTGGGTGTGTTTTCCTGTTTCCGTCACTTTGTTTCACTGCACTTTTCTCAGCCTATCCCATTCCCCCGTTTCGCATGCATTCCACACTCTCCGCTCTGTTAATCACTCTCGCATACATTCGTACGCGGCACCTAATTGATTCTAATTAAATGTTTGCATTTAGTCACCCGGTGTTATCTGTCCTGGGCCAGTTCGTTAATGCTCTTTGTCTGAAACCTCTGGTCCTGTCTGGTTCCCTGTCTAGTTGCTGCTTTAAAGTCTTGTTCTGTGCCAGCGTTTACTCGCCCTGCAATTCTGCCTAGTCTAAGTCTGCTCAGTCTGGAACAGCACTACCCGCTGTTCATTGTTTCATCTCGCCAGGGGCGCCCGCAGGATTTCTTCCCGGGGTACGCAACAGAGGAGGCCAAGCCATAGGCTACATGAAAACAAAGCCACTACTTAGGACTAACGTTACAACATAATTTACCGATATATTTTGCACTCATAGGGTCGCATATTACAAGAAGTTCTAACATAGGAGTAGGCCCAGCCTACGTTAAAGTCTGATCTTTCATCAGCAAAACTGGAGAGACTTACTTCACAATAGAATGGAAATGTTGCGCGCAAAAAGATGTTACGTGACTTACAGTAGCCTGATCTTTCATCAGGAAAACCGGAGACCTCACAATAGAATGGAAATGTTACATTACATTACATTTTTGCATAATGTAGCAGCTATCCCTAGCAATGAACGTTGACTGTAGTTCACAGTAAGCTGTGGGCAAATCAGCAACACCACACTTTCATTCCAAATACTATTATAAACTATACTATTATAAACCATTCCAAATACTATTATAAACTATGCTATTATAAACCATTCCAAATACTATTATAAACTATACTATTATAAACCATTCCAAAGACTATTATAAACTATGCTATTATAAACCATGTTATAAAATGTTGCGCGCAACAAGCTGTTACGGGACTTACAGCACAGTTAATGTTAACACAATGAAAACACTTCTGACAAGTCAATGTAACTATCGAACATGCTCAACAAAATGTATTCACTGCTTAAATTTCTAATAAAATATTATCACTGGATGCTCACAAATTGTGTGAGAGAGAGAGAGAGAGAGAGAGAAGACAAGCCACTGCAAATAAAAGAACATGTTGCCTCAATCACTGCATAAAAATAAATAGCATCTTACCCTTAAGCCCTATTCGGACGGGATAAGTTTTACAGGGGGAGGTGGAGTAATGTAATAATTACTGGAAGAGCTCCGCTATTTTAGTTCCCATGTCTATAACTTTTACGGACTGCGCGCTCCCGCACCAGTAAAGATTCCGGAGTCTTTAACCTACTGTTAAATGTCCTGTAAAAATGACCCCAGGTTAAAGCAATCCTGTGCGAATTGACATGTCCGGTAAAATTCTGTTATTTCCTGTGAGAAATTAGTTTTCCCCAGTCTTTTCTACTGGTTTTTCACG
This sequence comes from Synaphobranchus kaupii, assembly GCA_029718625.1. Classification (NCBI taxonomy): domain Eukaryota; kingdom Metazoa; phylum Chordata; class Actinopteri; order Anguilliformes; family Synaphobranchidae; genus Synaphobranchus; species Synaphobranchus kaupii. The sequence continues at coordinate 785,717 of CM056387.1, read as the reverse complement.
TAAGCACTCGAGGACGCCTTTGGTTGTGCTCTCTTCGGTCCAACTATTGACCGACCTCTAAATGAATGTAACGTTACATTAAATAAGAAGACAGAGAGCAAAAAAAAAACAGGCTAAAAAGTAGGCTACAGTGGGGCAAAGCTTGTGGCCGTTTTAGGTAAGCTATTGTAGCCTAGCTATAGCCTTACATACATGTTATGGCCTAACACTGTTTCTTTTCAAGCTAACGTTAATAAAGAGGTGTACCGTGTAATTGCAGGATTCCTCACGCTTTTTGTGGACATGTTTGCCATGCCAACATTGTCTCCACGTAGTTTTTTTTTTTTTTTTTTGGCGGCTCAGTTTGCAGTGAAAATGGGATGTGTAACGTTGTATGACTCGTGGGGAACATTTTCGGTGTGACGACAACATAGATTAGACACTGCCATCTCTGTAATTCTAGACACTGCTTACGGAGATAGCTACTTTATCCCATCGGAATCGGCCATTAACATTACAGACGTCCTGTGGTAATAATTAGCTACTTTACATACATTGTCCTGAAAACGTATCCCGTCCGAATAGGGGTTTAGAATGTGAGATTGACCCTCCTTGTCCCGATTGCGTCAAATTCCCTAAGCATCCGCTCTGCTGTGGCTGCTGCCGCCCTGCTGTTGCCGTGCTGCTACTGCCGCTGCCCTGCTGCCACGCCTGCATCCTGCCTGGACTCCGCTCCACTGTTCTGCTCTACCACTCCCGCTCCTGCTCATCCCCTGCTCCAACAACCCGGTTGTCCGTCTCCATAACCTTCCCCGGCTTCTCCTGCTCCCACTGCTCCCCACATCATCATACCTGGACTGTCTGTATTTAATGTTCTCCCTATGCTTCAGGAGTATTGGTCAAAGCATAAATTATTAGAGCTACGCGCTCTGTTGTCTGTCTGCTCATCCAGTTCCGGCTTGGAACACTAACCACCTTTTGCCTTTCTCCCTATGCTCAGGACTACCCTGATCATAAATAAATATTGAGTTTTGGCATTCCTGTCTACGAGTCGTGCATTTGGGTCCAGTCCACTTCCGGGGTCGTAACAGCTATTTGCATATGTATTGAGAAATGTAATAACTTAAGCTTTTTGGATTTTCCATTTTCATATCCTTGTAACCTTATTTGACCTTTGTACACTCTTTCTTAGTTTGTTATCACTTTGTCATCCTGCCAGGTAAGAAGGTCTGGATTTTGACAGATACGTTTCTAGAAAGGGTTAGCGTAGTTGTAAGGGGAAGTGACGTGTGAGGTGGGAGGAGCCAAACGCAGCAAGGGGATTCTTTAAGCCCTAAGGCCACTAAGACGGGAAACCCCGCAGTTAAGGGAGGAGACAAGACAAGAACACACGTACCAAAGCTACAAACCAGCTCACTGTCACACACTAATGAGTAGAAGCGCAAACGCCAAGTTTTCAGCAAGAAAACCAAATAAGGCAAATGGAACAGAGCACAAGGTTCCCATACTTCTATGAGCAAAGTGACAGAAGAAAGAGCCAGAAACAACAAACGCCCTGTCTCGGCAACGAGACGCATAAGAACAGGCGAGTAGCATAAAAGGTACACATAAAACACACAGCCAACAAACACTGAAAACTAATAAGCATTAGTATACGAGGAGGCGAAAAGGAACGGAGATCTAACGTTCCAAGGCTACTCTCAGGGACTCGCAGTCAAACGCAAACCTGTCAACAAAAACGCCCAAGCTCCATATAAGGAGAAACATACCTGGAGAACGAACAGAACTATAGTTCCGAACAAAATCGTCCCGCAAGTAAAAAGGACGAAACAGAGCAGCTGCACCGGAATTACCGGCTAAAAGACCAACACGAGTTTGATAAAGAATAAAAGCCCTGCCTCTTGGTAAAGAGGAAATGTAACGAGGCGAAGGAACAGATATAAAATTCCATGGCTAGTTTAATAGGCTCACAGTCAAATGCAACGACCAGGAAGCAGGAACAGAAAAGAGCCAGGGGGGACGAGTCCTAATAGCTACTTCCACATAGGCAAATATGCCAGGGGGGAAGAGTCCGAATAACTACATCCACATAGGCAAGTCCCGCATTGATCCAGAAAACGTAAAGGGGTAAATGCCCGATCTCCCAGGAGAGAGAAACATTTTACAGGCGAGCCGACGGAGTACCGTCGTCCCATAACTTTACTAGCAAAATGACTAACAGAAGTTTGGTAGAAAATAAACGCCCTAGCCTCTAAATAATGGGAACTGTAACAAGGCAGGAACAGAGATAACGTTCCATGGTTACTTTCATAAATGCGCAATCAAACACAAACATGTCCATAGCATCGTCCAAGCTCCATATAAGGAGGGACACACCCGGAGAACGAACAGAACTACAGTTCCAAACAAAATCGTCCCGTAGGTGAAAAGGATGAACAGGAACAGCTGTAACAAAAGACCAACGCAAACTTAATCGAAAATAACCGACCTGCCTCAACGAATAAATAAAAGCCTAAAGTCGGTATGATACAAATGCCCTGTCTCTTAGTAAAGGGCAAAAATCTAGGCAAAACGACAAACAAAGGACAGACCAGAAAGCGGAGGTTGAAATGAGCACACCAAACAGGAATTCAACCTGAAGCTCAAAGCACAAAGGCAAGTACCGCAAAACTCCAATAAAAGCACAACGGAGCAAAATGGTCTCCTTAAAAACCTAGATCTAATCATACAATTAAAACTTTAAAAGGGCAAAATAAACCGCACACAAAAGAGCACAAATAATACCAGAAAATACACCACAGAACAAACAATCAACAATCAACAATTAATATCGAAGTCCAGAACAAAAGGAACATGGGCTTAAATAGCTCACCGTCATTACATCCCAGCTGTGACCGCTGATTACTTACTCCGTGAAAAGAAGGGACGGAGCCAAAACTCCACCAATGGAGCAGCGCCCACGTGTGGCGACCGAGGAACACGACCGCAAGGGGAAAAGGGTCATAAACCATGACAGTAGTAGTCATATTTGTGTGTGTTTTATGTTTAATTATCAAGAAAGTACTTCATTTCAGGTTTTGTTTCTGGTCAATAGTTTAGTGTAAAAAATGTAAAACTGATTTAATCGATTCCTGTTCAGTCACAAGGTTTAAAACAGTATTGAAATCACCACCTATCACTATCTTTGAGTTTTTATAGTTCTGTAAAAGCTTCAAAAGTGGGATCAACCATATTGGGCCCATATAGATTTTAAATAGTATATGATTGATTATAAATTGTGTCGTGCACTAAAATAACATAACCTTGAGAGTCATTTTGAAAAGAGATCAATTTGAAATGGTGTTTCTTTGCTGATGGTAATCACTACACCTCTACTGTTGGAGTTAAAGGATGAATAATATATTTGATCAATTTCATTAAAATCTTTCATGTTCTACATCGATCAGGTGAGATTCTTGAATTAGACTGACATTTCACCTGGTCCCTTTAAGTGTAGATAATATTTTTTAATCTCTTAGATTTTGAATTAATTCCTCTCACATTAAGTCAGGTTAAAATTATATTTGTTTCGTTCATTCTTAAAAGCTTTTGCATGATACTTTATACTAGGCATTCACTCTCCAATTTGTAATATCTAAGAAAGTCAACATCTCTTTGTCATGGTTATTGGCAGTCTCCGTTGTTCTCTGCGGTTCTACGTTTTTGGTTTCCTTTTTGGCGTTGTCAGGACGCTCTATCTGATTTTTTCCACCTCCATCCCGGTGTTTGTATCTTGCCCGACAATTATTCCCTACACCTGTTTTGCGTTTCCTGCCAGCTATAAATACCTCAGGACTTCCGCATTTCCTCACATCGATATTGTCTTTGCTATGTTGACAAGGAAGTCGGTAAGGTATAGGAAATTCGGTCGCTGCATTTCTGGTTCGTACGAATAGGAAACGGAGCAAGTCCGGTTATAAGAATTAGGATTAGATTGGTTTTCTCTTTTCTTTCCAATCTTTCTTTATCGTTTATTCTTTTTACCTGTTACCTTTTGTGTTCAGCTCTTTCGCCACAAGAGCTTTGGATAACAGGTCTTCTTTTCTATTCTTTTCCTTCACTTGTTCTCTCGAGTTTTGTTTTGTTTCTCTACCTCCTGTTACGCCTAATGATTTAGTGCGTGAGGTTCTTTTGTTATTCATTCTTGCTGTTTATCGAGACTTGCTTCCTTTTGAGGTTGCTTTGTTTTGGCTTGTGCTAGGGAAGTTTTGCTCCTGTTCTTTTGTTTACCTATCAGCTGGTGCGGGTACTTTCGCGTTTGTGGCGTATCTTTTTTAAGATACACTTTTAGAATCCTTTTCGGTCGCGTCTGGTTCTCCGAATCGTAACACAACCCTTACAGAATATCGAAGTCAAAATGGAAGGGCCAGCGACTTCTAAGGAAACCTACAAAACGCTGCCTAACCAGGGCGCTACAGGGGTTACTCCTGAGGAGGCTGTCCTGACCCTATAAATTCAACAAGGCCAGTTGATGGAACAACTGCAGAGCCAGGGAGAATCAGCTGATCAGGAGGAACCTATGCAGGTAGAGATGGCTCTTCCCTCCACCAAATTAGGAGAGCAAAACCATGGAGGTACTGGTGCTAATATTGCAAACGCAGGGGTCATACGAAGGATCAATATCCTATAAGTTAGCGGGAAACGAGGGGTCTCACTAGAGAAACCGAGGTCCCCAGTGAGACAAAATAGTACTACTTCTTGGATCCTGTTACCCGTTCAATTGTTTTGGGAGGGACGTTCTGTAAGCGTTAACGCTTTTATTGATTCCGGGGGCCGTGGAGTCTTTTATAGACGCCAAATGGGCTAGGAAATTAAAAATCCCCACCAATCTACTCATTAGCTCCCGTCAGGTTACTGCCCTTGATAGTCGCCCTTTGGGTTCTGGAGTTATTAAGCACGAATCCAGTAAAGATGCACATCTCTCTCCAGGGGCACTCGGAGAGAATAGAATTATTTTTAATTGACTCTCTGTCGTACCCATCTTTTCGTTTCATCTCCCCTCGCTGGGAGTAGAGAGGAGAGTTTGTCCTGGGATCTCTTTGCAGAGGGTGGTCTCACGGAGGAGGATGATTTCTCTATCTCCGATTTCGAGTGGGACAGGTCGTCACATCTTCACATCTTCCGGTACTCCGGAGGTGGTAGGGGTGCTTGAGTGTAGTCTACCCGCGGGCGTGCCTACGGAGTATTCTGACCTCGCCGAGGTCTTTAGTAAACATCGCGCTACCAAATTGCCACCCCATAGACCATACAACTGCGCCATTGAGCTGTACCCGGGTACTGTTCCACCCAGGGGTTCTCTGTATTCCCTGTCTGTTCCGGAGAGTGCGGCTATGAAGCAATACATTAAGGAGTCTCTGGCCAATGGGTTTATCGCGCCGTCTACGTCACCAACTGGTGCTGGGTTTTTTTTTGTTAAAAAGAAAGACGGAAGGCTGAGACCCTGTATAGACTACCGGGGTCTCAATGATATTAACATTATGAACAGGTACCCCCTTCCCCTCATGAATTCCGCATTTGAGCGCTTACAGCTTACAGTCTGTCTTTTCAAAACTCGACCTTCGCAACGCTTACAATCTTGTGCGCATGCGTGAGGGCGATGAGTGGAAGACCGCTTTTAACTCTATAAACTTCACCGCTAGTGGTTGAGACGCATGCGTCTCAATTACAGTATTCATGTTCATCTGAAAATATAAACTACAGCTTTAAGAAAACCCAGTAAATTTTGACGCAGTATTTTTTAAAAGGGTAGCCTCTTGGGAAAACCTCAGCTTCTCCAGTTACACTGCAGTGCAATAAATTAGGAGGGCGTTATTAATAGCCCAAAGCACTTACGACCCTCCTCTGGCTACAGCCGCAGTCTGTAAAATGCATAAAATGCACCGTTTATACACGCTAAGAAAATCATGTTCACGTATAGAAACAATAATATTTTTTTAAAACGTTGTACAAATGACCAAACGTCGTTTTCCCTTGCTTACTGTACTATATACAGTACCTGATGCACTTTCGGTTTAGAAGACACCTAATTTTTTTCTCCAAAATCTCTTGTATAAATATGTTTAAGAAACCAAGTACTTACCAGTATATTCAGCTACAGCTGTTTTGTGATGAACCCTGAAGAGTTTATCTTGTTATATTTCGCCAAAGTCCCGTACAGTCGACATTTCCGCACCGACCACCCCTCGCACTTAGGGCTGAAATACGTTGCTGTACTTGTGTGAATACACACGCGCTTTCGTACGTTCTTTTTTAAACGTATTTAAATACATTAGGCGGCGTATGTTATGGTTATTATATATATACTGTATGTGACTATTTTGAAATAAATGTATTCTGTAGCAAATTTCTGAATGATACAGCTTCTTCTTCAGTTCGAACTTAAAACCATGGATGTGCAGGGAATATTTTTTTAAATAAAACTAGTAGAAACCAGGAGGAAATTGCCTCTGAAGGGCCAAAGTAAATAGGGTTAACACGCACCACGGTCACTACGAATACCAGGTGATACCGTCACTAGCGCCCCGTTTGTTTTTCAGGCGCTAGTGAACGATGTTCTGAGATAGATGCTGGAGAAATTTGTTTCCGTTTACTTCGCAAATTTTTATAGGAGGTTTATCCGCAATTTTAGCTCGGTAGCTGCTCCTATCACAGCCTTCACAAAAAAGACATCTCCTGCTCGGTTTCAGTGGAATCCTAGGGCTGAGACAGCATTTATTGAACTAAAGAGGAGGTTCTGCTCCAAACCTATTCTTATTACTCCCAATCCCTCCCTCCCCTTTGTGGTAGAAGTCGACGCCTCGGAGCTGGGGGTTGGGGCCATTCTGTCCCAGCACTCTCTGCTGGACCGCAAGCTACACCCATGTGCGTATGTCTCTCGGGTTCTTACATCTGCCTAGAGAAATTACGACGTTGGAGATCGTGAGCTGTTAGCGGTCAAATTGGCGTTGGAGGAGTGGCGCCATTGGTTGGAAGGAGCGGAGCATCCTTTTACGGTCTGAACCGACCATAAAAACTTGGAGTATATCCAACAGGCCAAAACACGCAATTCTCGTCAAGCCCGTTGGGCTTTGTTTTTTACCAGGTTTAGTTTTATCCTGACCTATCGCCCCGGGTCAAAAAATATGAAACCTGATGCGTTATCACGCATTTTTGACCGTTCAGACAAGGAGTCAAGCCCTGATTCTGTGGTTCCCAGCTCTCAGATTGTGGCCCCAGTTATGTGGGCCATTGAGGTGGCTGTGCAGAGGGTGTTGCATTCCGATCCCGGCCCAGATGGGGGTCCGCCTCATTGCTTGTTTGTTCCGTCCCGGCTGAGATCTCGTGTTCTCCAGTGGGGTCACGCTTCTCAATTAGTGGCCCATCCGGGCGTTCATCGGACCAAGGAATTAGTTTCTCGCCGTTTTTGGTGGCTCAAACTTGAGAGCGATGTGCGGGAGTTTGTCGCCGCATGTACTATTTGCGCCCGTAACAAGGGTTCGCGGCTTTCTCCTTTGGGTCTCTTGCGCCCACTGCCCGTTCCCAGTCGTCCCTGGAGTCACATCGCCCTCGACTTTGTGACCGGCTTGCCGGCCTCTCATGGGAACACGGTTATCTTGGTGGTAGTTGACCATTTCTCTAAGGCGGCGCACTTTGTCGCTCTGTCCAAACTACAATTGGCACCTGAAACGGCGCAGTTAATGGTAGACCATGTGTTTAGGGTTCACAGCCTACCCCTGGATGTGGTGTCAGAACGCGGCCCCCAATTCGCAGCTAGATTCTGGCATTCATTTTGTGCTTTGTTGTGGGCATCCGTCAGTCTTTCGTCCGGTTTCCACCCAGAGATTAACGGACAGACGGAGCGCACCAACCAGAGTATGGAGAGCACAGATAGAAAAAGGACAATATAAATATAAAGGGAAATAAATAAAATTAATACCTAGAGGAGAGAGGCACAAAAGAAAATAAAGAAAAAAATAGGAGAGAAGAGAGAAAAAATAAACAGCTCATGTTCATGTTTGATAACATAAATCACAATTTACGTATATACACGTACGGAACTAACACATCTAAGAAGGTAATCGAGAGGGAAACACTGATTACAGCTGTCAAAGAATTGAGAAGGAAGAAAACAACTTTTTTAAAGAAGGAACAAATTATCCAAAGTGTCACCACTAATGCAGAAAATTACCAGCACATACAAACTGACACAAATCATGTGCCTATTTACATTTATTGACATAAAAATGTATGAATGTCTATGTAGCACATAAGTAGGTGCTATGTAGTGCTTGTGAAGTAGTTATGTAGCTTTTATGAAGGACAATTCATGTAAAGTTTTTCCTTTTATCATGTAAGTGTGTGCCCAGTCATGCATGTGAGCACAAAGGACGTTCACAAACCACAATCAACCACGCTGAGTGTATGGGGAAATGAAGTGTATGTTAGTCTGCTCATGTGAGCACAAACCACGATCCCCCACACTCAGTGTATGAGGAAATGAAACGGGTAGAAACGCAGTTTGTGCTTGGATATTTGATGCATCTGAAAACAACCAGTTCCGAGTTACAAGTCTGACAGACAGGAGAAGACACTCCACCAGGCAAGCTGCAAACTGAGCAAAACAAGATGGTCACCAAAAAATGTGGCCAGTTATCACCCTCGTAGCTCTACACAGACTCTCGATAGATTGTTGAGGATTCTCAAGTTCAACATAAAAGAGCAAGCTCATGCTACAGATACAGACAGACACATATTAGTAATTGTATGCATAAATAAAAATAAATATTATGCTATATAATATTAAATGTTATGTTTATCTGTTATGTTTAAAAGGCTGTATAAACAACAAGTAATGAGCTGTATTCTATGTTCCAAAAATGGGACTATTATATTCTTTCATACGAAGTTGCTCAGAGAATAATAATTATAATTTAATCCCTATTTTCAGTACTTTTTACACCCCCCTTTTCAAGGATGACACTACTTATTGTTCTTCAATAGTGTTTTATGAGATTGGTGAAGACATGGGTGGGGGGGGGGACTTTTGGCTGGGTTCATGTTTCGTTGTTTCTGTTGAGGGATTGGTTATCCATTCAGTGTCAATTAATCTATTAACTATTATAACCGGCTGTGGCAGGCAACTTTCAAAGGCAATACTTCAAACATCCAATATTCCGACGTAGGCCTCTTCAGATTGCACCATGGCTCCCCTGCCCCCTTTAGATATTCATTCTTTCTTTCTTTGGATTTCCTTTTGGATAATGTCATAAGTATAGCCTTGAAAATTGTAAATTATCTGCCTAGTGGTCCTTTCCTTAGTTACAATACAGATTGTTGTTTTTTAGGTTAATACTACACTTAGGGATTATAAAAAGGCCCTTCTGTGCTTTCTTGGTGATACCACATTTTTGTACTCCTGAGAGTTACACTGATACTCTGGATAAGAGCATCTGCTCAGTTATTGTAAGTAACTGTAATTGTCATCCAGTGTCATATATAGCCTATTCCATACCAGAATGGAGTACAGTAGTTCACCTATTTCTGTCAGTAAAATGTCGGTTTCTTTTTGTGACAGCTGACAAATTGTTAACTAAAATGAATAGGTAATGGATAACCTTAGTTTGATGCCAGATTATTTTAATTGTAACCTAAGGGCAGAGATCATATGCTTTCTGAAAGAAGGAAGCAAAGCTAACTGAACATAGCTACCTGTTTCTCAGATTCAAATTCCACATTGAGCACACATATTGTACCAACTACCACCACATATTCTTCAGAGGACCTGTTGCTTAGCATGCAGAAATGAACAATTTCATAGTACAAACTATATTCTCCATAAACGTATGTAAAATAGCCAATTAATTGTTCATAATTATTATTGTTTTTGTAACTTCCCAATACCCCAACTTAAAATGCTTCAATTTGTTCCATTATTAAGTTTTCAGATATTATTTCTGTACCCACCAACTTAAACTCATTATGTGTCTTTTGTAGTTTATGAACTGTTTTTTTCTAACTTAACCTTTAAACTCATTCCATAATCCATTCAGTGTGAATATGGTAACCTTGATGCAGTGTCTAATTCTGTTGTCTTACAGTTTAAGATGAATGTGGCTGGCCTCCAAAGTGGTTGGTCCATGCAGTGAGAGTTGAAAGATAAAAATGATTAAACAATTATTTTTTATTTTAACTGATGAGTAAAATTTCATATCACTGAGCATTTTAGGGCATGTTTATAGTAATAAAGACCAAGGGCCTTTATTGTATTGTATTCTATTCTGACCAAGTCCTTTACTACAAGTCTTTCAATTGTATTGACCCAATGGCCAAGTAATTTAAGATAAATGTAAAATTATATTTAAGCCACCTTTATTAGTAAGTGCAGAGTAATGCCAATGAGCATCCTGTTGGCTAAATGAGAATTTGTTGAAAACTATGGTTCCTGAATCTAGTGGTTGACCAAGACAAGAACAAAGCTTAAAACAACAGCAATGTTCCCCCGCATATTCAACAGGGAACACTTTTATGTGTTGAGGGGACACACCCTTGGCCCAGGCATAATTAATGCATGCTTAGGGGAGGATCAGAGAAAGACTGCTCTGTTCTGCTTTGCTACTACGTGAGGAGCCTAGGTCAGGTAGTAAGCAATCCATGTTACAATGCCTCTGAAACCAAATCTCTGCTTTATTCTGGTATGGCCCTCCAACCTAGTGCTCCACCCCACCCTTTGGCACCTCTAGCTTATCCCAATGCTGATCAGAGTTGGGCCTTTGAAGTTCCCTACAGCCCACAACCAGCCAAATGGTGAAATTACAGGCCATACAATCCCTAACATTTATTTTTTTGGTATACGTAGCGGGATCATATTCAATACATAAAGCACTTTCGACCTGTGAGTGTTTTTAGCAGATGTTGCCATCGTTTCATTTCAATTTTAACCTGGTTTCTCACTTCTTTTCAATTGGAGTCTCTTGTCGTAATCGATTCAGGTTCTATTTTTAAGCCAGGGTGGGTTATTTATGGTTTTGCACATGGTATTGTGATTACTCGTTTTGTGGTGGCGCCCATGGCGGAATGTGATTGATTGACTTAAGTTCTAATATACTCCGTTTTCTTTTATATCCTGAAACAGCACTGAATGGTTTAGTAATAGCAATTATCCCTCTTCTTGGGTTTTCTGTATCTGAAATGTAAATAATAAAATCAGCATGTCGAGATATTTTACATGGATTTGGCAGCTCTTTTCATCCGATATCTCTCGAGAACAACTTGCCCATTTCACAGCTACCCAAGGCCAGATGGGTTTATAGCAGTTTTATAAAATACTTCAAGCAACTGTTTCTCCTATTCCTCTCACAACATTCATATGGACATGTAACTGTTCTTCAATATAGATTAGGGAATCATTAACAAGACCTTCGTACCAAAAAGGGGAAGATCCAACAGAGATTCTGGTTGGAGATTCTTGGCCGTGCCAGAATAACAGAATAAGGCGGAGGTTTGGGTGGTTTCAGTGGCCTTGTAACATGATTTGTTTATGATCTCACGTAGTAGCAAAACAGGTCCTCCACTAAGCATGCATTAATTATGCATGGGCCAAGAAGAGGTGTGTCCCCTCAACTCATAAAAGTGTGTCTTGGTTTCCTGCCATTCGGGTTCTGCTGGTTTTTGGTTTTGGAACACTTTTGGAATTACAATTGGAGGTTGATATACCAGGTTGCTCGATGAAATCAAGTGATTTAACCTTTTGATGCACAACATATTCAAACCCTTTAAAATGCACAACATGGGTCAAAAATGACCCGTATATGCAAAAGTGTGATTTTTAAAAAAGTAGTAATAGATTTTTTAAAGTAGTAATTTTGTTAGAGTAATTGTTTAGGACAATTACTGGTTAGGACAACACAAGAATGCCTTGATGTTTGAACTATATATATTTTTTAATATTTTTATTTGTTTTCAGCACATATACATCACAGACATCAATATGAAACCATGAAACATCAATATGAAAACTATAAGGAACTGCAGTGCATGTAAAAAAAATCCTCAACAACCTGACCGAAGATCTCATCAGTAACAACATGTTACATGTTCCCCAAAAAGGCCTCTGCAACTGTAAATCTGAAACTATTGTGACAAGCCATGGCAACACTGTGTACGAAGAGACCTACAGTATAAGCACAAGAATATTTTTAATATGCACCTCAAAATATTATGGGTCATTTTGACCCATTTTTATACAGGTAATTTTTGACCCATGTTGTGCATTCTAGGCAGTGTTGGGCAGTAACAAGTTATTAGTAATAATATTACTATTTTCAGTAACGAGTAATATAACAAATTACTATTAAAATGTAAGTAATAATATTATAGTTACTAATCTAAGAAAACAATTGTTACTTACATTACTTTATCACCATCTAGTCGGAAAAAAAACATTGGTAATAATCACAAGACCGACCATACTGATCCACAAAAACGTAGACTGAAATGCATGGCAACATCGCTGTCTCGGTCACTCAGCAATTGTATTTGATTACGGGCTATTTTATAGCGAGGTATTAGTCAATAGCGCTCTGTCCTGTTTAGACAACGCATACGCGCAACCTTGATTGTGGTTGAGTATTGAAAGAACAATTTAGCCTAGGGTCAGATGGTTGGATTCTGGTATGCTTGAAGAATGCTGTTTGGGTGACATTTATGAAAGATGCTGAGGCTGCTCCTCTGAGGTTGCAGATCCTTAGACAATTTTGAATCTAATATTAGAAAAAAACATCGGTCTGTGTCATTTGTTGTTCAATCCTCTGTAGGGCTACCAAATAGTTAAGATTTTGTCACTGACTCATACAAACCCCAATTTCAGAAAAGTTGGGACAATTTGTAAAATGCACATAAAAGCAGAAAGCAGTGATTTGTAAATTCTCTTTTACATATATTTAATTGAAAACAGTACAAAGAAAAGATATTCAATGTTTTACCTTATCAACTTTATTGATTTTTGTAAATATACGCTAATTCCTACTGATGCCTGCAACACGTTCCAAAATAGTTGGGACGGGCAAAAAAAAAAAGACTGGGAAGTTCAAAAACACCTGTTTGGAACATTCCACAGGTAAAAGAATATCAAAAGACTCTTGATATCTTATTTTCAGGTACTCTTACAAGTGATACTATAACCTCTCTGCATTTGAATGGATCTCTGTGGGAATTGGGGGGTGGAACTGGATTAAGCTGTAAATTACACGGGAATAGTATGGAACCCTTTTCTTGGATGGATCACTTGAAGGGTTGTTTCTCCTGACTTATTTTTTCATTCAATAGGAAAATTAGTCAGGAGAAACAACCCTTAAAGTGATCCATCCATATCTACTGCATATCTGGCAGCAAAGTGATGGTTTGAGGCTTGTTTGACACCTCAGATGCTTGATGATTTACAGCCATTTAGCCAACCATGGGTTCCATACTATTCCCGTGTAATTTACAGCTTAATAAAAAAAATACCATAAAAAAACGGCAAAATCTGTAATTTAAATATGGCTTTGCGGATGAAGTAATTCGCATAATGACTCTTAGTTGATCACCCGCAAAGTATGAAATGATAAGGTGTGCAAATACTTTGGCTGCTCCTGCAAAATGACACCCCTTATTTGGGATCTTAGTAAATTGACCCCTTAGTGTACCTGGGAAACTGGAGGGGGTTGAGAATGGAACCTCGAGGCACTCCTTTGGAAAGGCTATGGTAAAGTGAGATTATGCCACTTAAACCTGTTAAGACAAGATAGATTGGTTGGAAGGGAACCGTTTGTGGGCTTTGCTTGCGATACCAATTTATGTCAGGGCTGCCAACAAGACCTGCTGGTGAGCTATATCAAACGCAGCACAGGTCATGCCAGATCAGGACAGAGTGCTGTTATTGAACACCTCGTTTTCTGTTTCAGACGGGAGAGCCATCTCTAGTGAGTGGCAGGTTTTCAAGTCAAATTGATTAGAGCTGATTTGATGTCATGTCTCTATGTGTGGTGGTTGGCAAGTACAGGTAGTGGCACACACCATACCATAATTACATAATTACAGTCATGTTTGTAAGGAGAAAACACTGAAGACAAAAAAACAAGCAAAAAACTGACAAAAAAATGTCAAGCGCTGAGGTGGCGCAGCGGTAAAAGTATTGGCCTTTGAGTCAATGCAGTTGCACACCGAGGACCTGAGTTTGCGCCCGGGTCCTGCCAGATCCGAGTACGGCCGGTGCCTTGACCCAAAATTGGGCGGCCGCTTCTGGGGAGGGTGGATGGGTCTCGGCGGGGAGATTTATTGTGCACATAGCGGCCCCGTGTAGTGCTGGAATTACAGTCAGGGGCACGAGGAGTCACGCCTTGGAGAAGACGTGGTGACCTCCTTCGTACCACTGGCCAACGGGGGTTGTGTAGTAGCAAATTGTCAGAAGTACACGGGGAATTGAATCACAACAGGGTACAATTGCCTACCAAATTGGGAGAAAATGGGGGGGAAATCAGAAACAAAATAAAATAAAATAAACTTTGCATCATGATCGTCCAACACTGCTTTTCAGAATGGTACCAAATTGCTTTAGTCTTTCTGCCTTCCACACCCTTGTAATTACTTTATTCAATTATCAGAAGCAACCCATTAAAGATTCATCACAGAAAATTTCCACTGACAGTAATAAAGATTGCTCATATTGACCACACACACTAAGACTGTATTCTCTTGAGATGGTAAGATGAGGAAATGCAGGCCCATGTTACTCGAATGAATGTAGTGAAACCGAAGAAGCATTGCGTTGGGATGTGGTGTGATTGGTTTCTCTGAAACATTTTAGTGAAAATTCATTTGTAACTTGGCATCACTTTGATATCCGTAATTTGGAACACAGATTGTGTTTTTTTTAAAGAACAGATGTATAGTGAGTGTGTGTTTTTGTGTTTGTGAGTAACTTGTCTTAATCTGCAATCATTTGTTTCACAGATTTTTAGCAATTGCGTTTTTACAGATGTATAGAGAGTGTTGTGCTTGTGTGTGACTTGGGGGGTATTTCACAAAGTGGGATTACTGAGTTAATCTGGAACATGGACTGAAGTAAAAAGAGCTGTTTCAGGTGAGTTATCCAGCTAACTCACTAATCCTACTTTGTGAAACAGGGCCCTGGTGTTTTAATGCTGAAAATATGATATAGACATGTATTAGTATTTGCACAGACCAGTGATAGCAAGGCATTTTATGAAACCAATAGCAGTTAATCTGAATGACAACCAGGCTTACCCAACACAGTAAAGACTAACAAATCCTGAACTAAAAATGCTACTTAAAATTGGGTATATACTATAACTATCAAAAATGAAACAACATATAAATTGAAATTTAGCTAACTGGATCTGAAAAGGCTATACACAGGTAGAGATGGGAAGAACCCCAAGACAGAGGTTGGCAAAAAAAAAAAAAAAGGCTCTGTTTTTCTGTGCTTTGCCATGTCCTGTCATGCCTTAATGCTGGAAATCTTTGTGCAGGATTCCAAGCCAGGATTCCAATGTCCAGTCTCAACATGTTTCATGTACCTGCCTCAAAGGAGCCACATCTTTAAAGGACTATGTCAACAAGGATACATATGATGACATCATTAGACGGAGAGCAGAAGAGTACAAAAAGTATCAGATAAGGTGAGAAAGCTTTCACACGGTTGTCAGATCCTGGGCCCTGTATTTTGCAGCTGCGTTCTTCAGCTGTTTTAAGGACACGGCTTGAACGTGTTCTTGTCGGGTGCTGTAATTATACTGAATTATAATGTATCCATCATACAGTAAAATACCAGTCAGGCAGGTAAAGTCTGAATCTGCTGAAGAACAGCTGTGATTTCCTCTGAGCAAGTGGAACTCCAAAGGCAGACGTATGTAAAAAATTATTTATCTTTAACAGGAAAAAGCGAACACAAAGCGAAGTTCTATTAGCTCCTGCAAACTCCCCTCTGCAATATCCAATCCAAGGATTCATTGTTATTCCTCTGCAGAAGAGCCTCATACCAGGTACTGTAATCTAATCTTTTATTCTGATGAAATTCAACATATAAACAATATCATGTCATAAAAAGTGTCAGATCCGAGGACAAATGCCATGTGTGTTTTTGACTTTTTTATAGTTTAAAATTGTTATTTCAGTGTGCATAATTGATTTAATAAAGTAACAGTTCATGTGATATAACCTTAAGTGCAGTATCCTTACTATTGTAAGGTTAATCCCAACAAAAAACATTTTCAACTGACAAAAATGGCAAGTTACTCATGCATAGCCTACAAAGCACTGTCTGTCAGTAATTAATTAAAACTTGAAAAAACTAGACATGCTGTTAAAAGTATTGAGATCAAAATGAGGCCAAGTTACAATAAACAAAATATTGGCTATCGTAGCTCACACTAAACTAGCTCTATTCCAAAGCAATGCTACCCAATATTTCCGAAATTATTTAATATAACTTGGCCCTGTGTTTTTTCATCTTACCATCTGAAGAGAATGTGAAAAGAACATTATTACAAGTGAAAAGCATACCATGTGCACAGTGTTTGTGTCTAAAATAAATGTAACTGTTTGGAACCTGGTGGGGCTCGAACCCAGGTCGCCAGCATAATAGTCTGTTGCTGTAACCACCATGCTAATGGCAATTTAGCATTTTGTGGGGCAGTTAAGGTATCCTGTAATTGTGCACATGGAGGGCATGGAGAATTTTTGATGATGAAATCGGCAGGAAAAAGAAGTTGTATGGTTACATGAGGTCAGAAAGTACAGAATGTTTTTACAGACTGAGAGTCTTGTAAACAATAACAATAAATGGTGACTAACATTTCTAGGGAATCCTTGACCTTTGTATCCATGTTGTTACATGGTAAGTAGTTAGGTCTACTTGTCAAATTTCTCTGAAAAATATATTAGGATTTTTGCAGATGCTATACCTGAGGGTTTTTTGTGGCGTACCCCATGATATTGTGAGTGCTAGTAACACAGTGGAGGGTGAGGGGTAGGGACCATGTTTTTGTACAGGGAAGCCTGTGCATAGTGGGGGGGGGGGGGTCCCCACCCTTCGTGCCCTCACCATGTCCGTATCATTCTTATTGTTGCGCTCGTCCCACAATTCCCTGCCGAGTTGGGTTTAACTTGGTGGTGTGATGCCACCATTCATTTAACCTAGTTAGATATCTATGTGCTGATATCACTGTTGCTGGTATTGCGTTTGACCAAACAGCAATGTTCACAATGTTCAGAACTGCAAACTAGACCCCAATAGTTTTCAGACCACTGAAAAGCAGGTGGAAAACCAAAAAGTTCCTGAGTTCCGGAAATGGTTCCTCTGGAGGAAAAGGGCCAAATTTCACAAATACACAGGAAATGTATTACCAATCACTCACGTGAGATTGAGCGGTTCCCAACACTAGGCTCTTATCAGCCACTAAGTGAGATGCACACAGATAAACAGATACTCTTTAGGTAACCCCAAGGAATTCCTCATCTTTAGATAGTCCCACAGGACTCAAAATACTGTTTTAAAAGCCAGCCACCAAAAAAACTGCTGGTCCAAACCTCGTTGCATGACAAAGGCTTGTTTAGACAAGGAGTACTACAGGTAGCCTTCTGCCCTAAGGACATTTAGCTAGTTGGTGGAGTTGTGAGACCACCATGTGTTTAGATGGACCATACAGAATGTCTACCTTAGGAGCCTGTTGAAAAAAAACACTGAACTAGCCAGAGTAGAGGGACCATGCATTATTTGTGGATTGCCTTTTGATGAGCTCTTTGTATATAACCTTGACTTAAAGACTAAGATTTCATTAGAATATCTATTCACGTATGAATCAAACAGCATTTCTGTTCAGATTCTGTTGACATGCAATTTTAAAATAGGTTTTAATTAGGTTTTAGGGAAGTGTTATGATTAGATACTATGGTTTGATGGTCCTTCTCGAATACTGATTTATTTATATCACAAATATTAGAACCCAAATGAAGTGCTATATAAATAAAGATTTATTATTATTATTATTATTAAGAATAATTAGAAATTTTCTCATCTACTATGTCAACAACAGTCTATACAGACTACATCCATTTTTTATTGGGCAGGGCTGACCTACATAATGCATACATGTTTTCATTTGAATGACAAGCATTTTAGAGCTAGACATGCTTGAGCAGGATAGCACTGATTAAGCAGGTCAAAATTACTCAGTGTTCACACGGTCACTGAAAACATAATTTTCATAAGGCAACCTTATGCAATGTCACAACATTTATTTCCATCCAGAGTTGCATTCATTTTTGGCCGAGATCTTGTATTGACGACGGGAGAGTCGAACCACTCCGTAAAGTCTTCTCCAGCACATCCCAAAGACATTCAGTGAGGTTAAGGTCAGGACTCTGGTGGCCAATTCACGTGTGAAAATGATTCCTCATCCTCCCTGAACCAGTCTTTCACAATTTGAGCCCGATGAATCTTGGCATTGTCGTCCTGGAATATGCCCATTGATGGGATATCCTGGTCATTCAGTACATTCAGGTACTCAGCTGACTTCATTTTATTGCTGCAATGTTGCTGAGCCTAGACCTGACAAATTGAAGCAACCCCAGATCATAACACTGCCTCCCGAGGCTTGTACAGTGGGCACTATGCATGACGGGTGCAACGGCGACTTTTTGTTTGTATATAGACATTATCACAATGTCAATGTTGTCACAAGCTTTCATTTTCAACCTTCATAAGTGAAGGTTCTTGTAGGAAGCTTTGTTTTTTTATATGACCATGAAATAATGTAATCTTTAAATAAGACCTCTTCAGCAAAGCAGAGTTATTCTGTTGTCTGTAAAACTCAAACTAATTTTATATATATATGAAATAGTGAGGTTTTTAACAAGAACTATAACCCTGCAATCCCAAAGTATCTGAAGGGTGGAGATGGAAAGCATATTCATTAAATATTTATGTGGTTATAAATGCAAGAAGCCCATTTCAGGCACTTAGTTTGATTTATGGTTGTTTTTCAGCATTTACAAGCAGGTCAATTTCAGAAGCATTTCACTTTCTTGGTCTTCTGATATAAATAGCCTTTAAGTCTTTTTACATTTGTAAATAGTTTTTATGTTTGTTATTACTAATGCAATGAGCAGTAGAATGCACAATGCCCTCATGAACCTGAAAGAATACACAGTGTCTGAAATGTCCTCACGTGAATGGGAATAATGGTGTTGATAGTTTGTCTACCAAGTATAAACTGAAAGCAATTACTTCCCACCTGAAATAACATTTGTATTACTGTATGTAGCATGTATACACCTTGGCAGGGAGTCAGACATACTCTTGAAAATCAGATAACCACTTTGTGCTTTAGGGATTACAGTGTTCTTTTGAATTATGCTGTGTTACAGGTTTAAGTGTACATGCTGTCGAAAAACAAAATTACCAGGTTAGTAAAAACAGCTGTCCTCTACATTACTGGTGAAATCTGGTGAAGGGACCAATGGGTCACTGCAATAAATACTGCTGATTTGCTTGGAATGTGCATTCCATGTCACATATGTGCTTAGTTATAACATACAGAATGAATTATTTTGGCTTTCATAAAAATGTGACCGGGGTCGGTTAATTCGGCCAGTGCGGTGCCTATCAAAATTGAACCTACCACAAAATGTTTAACTTTTTCTGTCAGAGATGCAACTTTTAGAATGACAAAATTAATCATTTGTGTGACTGGAATGCTGTTCTTCAAAGCCACTTTGTCTTTATTGAATTGTATGCATTATATTAATCTATTTTTCTCAGTCAAATATTATCACAAACAGGTTAATTAACATGAAATGGTGTGGATGTATGCAGATGCAAATAATTTGGGACCTGTGACTAGCCAAGCATTAGTGTTGTGGTACCTGGACACTACCTAGATCAGGCTGCCTTCCAGCAATGAGACTCCCAACAGGGTTAGCGAAGCCACTGCAAGGTCAATGGCTTGGAAAGAGACACAAAGTTAAAGAGTCAAAATGGCCGGGAAGGAGCCCACAGTAATTTCACTGCCTGGTCTGAGCAGCGTCCAGGTGGCACGATACACCTACCTGTTTTTTTTTATTTTAATTAATGTATCCTCAAGTTGGTTTTTGAAGCTACTTGGTCTTCATGGTTAAATCTTTGCTTGAGGTTAACTGTCTGACTACTGAGGGAATTTAATTGCCGATTTAATTTACATTCATGTGTTTCATGAATTTTTTTTTCTGAAATCATGTGAACCACTATTATTGCTCACATACAGTAGCATTTGAGCTAATCGTGTGACTTTGGTGATGATTGTTTTCAGCTCAACTATTTATGTTTTCTAGATCCACAAAGACGATATTTGTTGTGTGTAGTTTTTATATATACATATATATATATATACAGTGCCCTCCACAATCATTGGCACCCCTGGTAAAGATGAGTAAAAAGGGTTATAAAAAATTCACCTTTTGGTGAATTAGCTTAATCTCACACTGAAAAAATTTGAGAAATCCAACCTTTAATTGAAGTAAATTTATTCTGAGAAAAAAAAAATATATATTATTTTTAACAAAACCACGTGCCAATTATTGGCACCCCTAGAAATTCTTATGAACTAGATGTAACTGAAGCATTTTTTCCATTTATATTTTACTTTTTAAAGTTGATCAGTGTTTAGGAACTTTCAAGCAGTAATCCATGACTTCCTGTTTCACTGGTGTATAAATATGAGGTGACACGGAGGCCATATTCCCTTATAAATACATAAAAATGGGAAAGATAAGAGAACACACAAATCAAATGAGGGAAAAGTGTGTTGAGCTTCATAAGTCAGGGAATGGCTCTAAAAAAATAGCTACTCACCTGAAAATGCCCATATCTACCCTTAGGGCAATACTTAAAAAGTTCAAAGAAACTGGAACTGTTACAAACTTGCCTGGAAGAGGACCCAAGTTTATTTTGCCCCTACGCACAGTGAGGAGGATGGTAAGAGAGGCAAAAAGATCCCCAAAGATCACTGTTGGAGAATTACAGAGGAAAGTAGCATCTTGGGGTCATCAAGTCTCCAAAACTAACATTACACGTCAAAACTCCATGCCAACAAATTATTTGGAAGGCATGCCAGAAAAAAGCCTTTCCTGTCATTTCACCACAAACATAAGCGCCTGGAGTTTGCTAAACGCTACTGGAAGTTTGACTGGAACTGTGTTCTATGGTCAGATTAAACGAAAATTGAGCTTTTCGGCAACCAACACTCAAGGTGGGTTTGGCGTAAAAAGAAGTATATATGGCCATACCGAAAATAACCTGATCCCCACTGTTGGTGGAGTATGGTGGAGGTTCCGTGATGTTGTGGGGCTGTTTTTCCTCCAAAGGCCCTGGGAACCTTGTTAGGGTACATGGCATCATGAACTCCGTGAAATACCAGGACATTTCTGAATCTGGCTGCCTCTGCCAGGAAACTAAAACTGGGTCGTCGTTCGATCTTCCAGCAGGACAATGATCCAAAACATACGTCCAAATCAACACAAAAATGATTAACTGAACACAAAATCAAGCTTCTGCCATGGCCATCTCAGTTCACTGACCGAATCCCCATTGAAAACCTGTGGGCTGAACTGAAGAGGAGAGTGCACGAGAGAGGACCTAGGACTGGATGATCTGGAGAGATTATGTAAAGAGGAATGGTCTCAGATTCCTTGCTCTGTATTCTCCAACCTTATTAGATGTTACGGGAGAAGACTCAGTGCTGTTTTATTGGCAAAGGGAGGTTGTACAAAGTATTAAATGCAGGGGTGTCAATAATTGTGGCACACATGGTTTTGTTAAAAATAATTCTTTCTTGATGAGGGATTTTTTTTTCTCAGAATAAATTTACTTCAATTAAAGGTTGGATTTTTAAAAAGGTTTCAGTGTGTGATTAAGCTAATTCACCATATGGTGAATTTTTTATAACCCTTTTTAGTCATCTTTACCAGGGGTGCCAATAACTGCGGAGGCACTGTATATATACTGTATATATATATATATATTATATGTATATGTATATATATATACAGTATATTAGGGCTGTCAATTAATTTTTCAAAAATGAATTAATCGCATGATTCGCTGTGATTAATCCCATTTAATCCCATTTTATTTCTTTTGAAATCAGGTATATTTAAATTTGTGGATGTAGTGTATAGAAATGTAGAATCAACACAAAATATGTATATCAAGTAAGTAGTAAATATAGGTAAGCTTTTTTGAGCGTGTGCATGTCACAGTGATGTCACAGTCGTGACTATGCGCGTGCACATTCGTGCTTGTGTGTGCTCATGCGTGTGTTTGCATGCGTGTGTTTGTGTAAGCATTGTATGTGCATGAGTGCACAAATCAACATGTTGGTAATAATAAATGTGATTCATAAATATAACTAAAATAATTATTTTAGTGTTATTAAATTGCCGTTAATATATACGGTCATTATTTTAGTTACGTATGCGCACTCGTATACAACTATATACGCCCTACATTTACTACTCAATTATAATAATTGTTTAATACAATTCTTTCCAATGCAAACACAAAAGTAATACTTTTGTGAACTGCAATAAGTGCAATCAAATTTCAATCAAAACCATCAAGGCAATCAAAATTGGCCAGAAATGAGTTTTTAGCTACCCATTTTAGCTAATGCATCTGTTACTTTGTCTGCCAAACCCTGCCAAATCAGGAACATGGACTGTAGTAAAAAGAGCTGTTCTAGTCAGTGCAGTTATCCAGCTAGTATATCATAATTAACGCTGTTGTCTCAGTCGCGTTATCGAGCCTCAAACCATTACTTTGCTGCCAGATATGCAGTAGATGTGGATGGATCACTTTAAGGGTGGTTTCTCCTGACAAATTTTCCTATTGAACTCTATGGAAAAATAAGTCAGAAGAAGAAACCCTTCAAGTTAGCCATCCATATCTACTGCATATCTGGCAGCAGAGTGATGGTTTCAGGCTTGTTTGATATGTCAGACCCTTGATGACTTAGAGCCATTTAACCAGCCATGTGTTCCATACTGTTCCAGTATAAATTACAGCTAAATCTAGTCCCACCCCCCAATTCCCATAGAGATCCATTCAAATGCAGAGAGGTTATAGTATCGCTTGTAGGAGTACCAGAAAATAAGATATCAAGAGTCTTTTGATAATGTTGGGTCACAGACATCAGGAAGTCATGGCATGCAAAGGATATCCGACCAAATATAAAAAAAAGTATTACTTTATTCTACATTATGTTAAACTGTCCCAATAGATTTTTTCTATAATTTTGAAACGGTTCATCCAATATTAATGATAATACCCTCAAATTAAAGCTGACAGTCTGCACTTCCACCTCATTGTCATTGTATCCTTTAACCTCTTCCTACCGAGGGCAAAATAGGCCAATTTTTACCTGTTTTCACTAGTGACAAACAAAGGTGGTTATCTCAAAAACTATAAATGGTACAAATATGGTTCATGGCTTTTATTAAAGCAGACACCTGCAGTATTACGACTAAGCAGTGAGAACTCATAGAAATCCAGTTTTTGATACTTAACTACAACAATTTATGTACAGAAAATATTTTAAAAAATAAAAAACAGGTACCTACATTCAAGTTTAGAATTTTTACCTGGGGAGCTATGGAGGAAATGACTCCTCTATCTGATTCATCAATATGCTGCCTACCTCTGGTAACAATCTGGTGCCAATATCTCAAACCATTCAAATTTTACAGGTTTTTTTTCAGGTGAACCTTTTTCGTTATCCAAATGGTGCCAAATGTGCCAAAAATGGCAATGTTCCAGAAAGGTCTCAATATGATTTATTTTTTAGGTTTTTACAATAAAATGAGATAATTTGTCAATATTGGCAATAAAAGTTCATTTTTAGACGTGTTCTTGGTGCTCTTCATATTACACAACTAACTACCCAAGGTTACAAAAAGCTGTCAAAACCCATGTAGCAGCACAGTGAATCTTGTGTATTTCACCAGAGCCCCATTAGCCAGAAATGAGTCCAGGAATGTGCAAATAGGTTTTCAAATGAATAATAGGAATAGTATGAAACTTCCCTACACATTACTGCCTGCCAGTCCTGTCCTTTATTCTGTTGCCACCTCCTATGACAGGGACGTTAGGGTTGGGTTTTAGGAGGCAAAACTTTATACATGACAAACATATATCAACTATATACAAGTACACTAAGGTGTACTACTAAAAGTGCAGTGGATAAAAAATCAAAGGTCCACCAGTTTCCTAGATAAAAAATAAAAACACCCCTGCTGTAACAAATAAAAAGATCATTGCCCTCTAATTGCTGAAGTTACCGTATTTACACAAAGAAAGTACAAAATGGCAGGGTCCAAAAAGCTAAAAAAAAATGAAAAAATGAACTAAAAACAAAAAAAGGCAAAGGATCAAAACATGGGGGTGGAGGGTGAGGAGAGATTATTTAACCATTCATACAGAAGCCATTTAGACTACACATTCCCTCAGGAGAGCAATCTGCATCATTACAAACCCCACTAACCCTGTCCATGGAATTGTCCACCATGTTGATATACCCATTAGTCCCCCTTATACAACAACAATCAACAATAATAATAATAAACAAGTACTCCCTCATGTTATCATGTTCTCTCCCTCATACCATGCATAAATTGCCATTTTGTTTACCTGCTCAGCCTTCTGTACTGCATACAGAACAATTTACTCATGTGGAACAATGACTTTACTAAACACTTCCAGAAGCCATTTCACACTCAAAAAAATCGATTTAGTAACTCATCTCAGACACAAATAGATAGCTAGCTGCTTGTTACCTGTAATTTTGCTTGCTAGCTTGCCACTGTAAAGGTAATACTATCTATATTAATTTAGCTGAGAGGGACCGATTTTATGCATAAGTATATAAGGTTAGTTAGCTTCACAGAAGAAACACAGGGATTCACGCATTGCAGCTAAATTGCACATTTCCTTCGATGCTTACACCAAACTTACCGTTTCCACAAACATCTGTGTTGTTGGCAACGCCACGTAACACGTGCGAGTTTGTCAACACAGACAATACACCCTAAGTTTACTTCATAAATTATTTATCATACCGTTGGAATGTGCAATTTGTAATATTAATTGTATGAAAAACAATAAAATACCGTTGACAATGTACTTACGAACCCGCATGGCATTGCGTGAATTCACACTGGTATATCGAAAAATCGGTAATACCACCAGCCCTAACGACGTTACCTGCCATGGCGAAATTCAATGCGTTTATAGCATAACACTGTTAGTATGATAAAACAACTTACATGTCAGCAACATCATCTCGGTCATCAGTGGATTCAGCGTCACTGAGACAGGATGAGTCTCCCTCGGCAAAAACAACTTCTGGCTTATCCAGTTCGTCTAGCACTTGGTGCACGGATAAACGCCTCAAAACTCTCAACATAACTACACAAAAACTGTATCAAAAATACTCTAAAGTAAAAAAATGTAACTGCGGGCCTTACCTAATTAATTGTGCTTTGCTAAACGGAATGTAGCGAGCTACGCTACAAGGTAAAAACACTGCGCCATCTTCGATAATTACGCGTGGTTGTCACTTCCTTATACGCAGGGCAGTATTTCCTTTTTTTACGACGGCAATGTGTTGAATGAGGGCTTGTTTGAAAGATAAGAGTCTTGGCTATTGGCTGGAATATTTGACAGACAGTTTTAAAACCCAATGGAAAGCAAATAATACTCAGAGTGGAGGCGGGTGGAAGACAGTTTTTCCCACTTCAGATAGGCCTATTGTGCTATCAGTCAAAGAAATACACCCAATTGACGACGGTTTTGCATAAATCTCTGCAAGCAAGTTCAAAACAACTCTGGCTAACATATACTAAGCCACGGGATTGGTACTCCAGAAACTGGCTGAGTTTCACAACGCCAAAGTGAACACAGCCGAACGAGTTGTAATCAAGTGCAAAAAAGCACAAGTCGGTTTAAAATTGGAAAAAAATAATGTACAGCCGTATGAAAGTTTTAAAGTATTTTTTCTTGAAGCCTAAAGGTATAATGATTTTTCAAACCAAAGTTTTGTGAAATACAATTAAGCAGAACAGTTTACCAGCACATTGTTTATGGTGTGACATCAAGCTGCAATACATGTTTGAGAATTAGGTCAGAGTTTCCAACGTTATTTACAAAGTTTTATCCCGACGTTTTGGGCTTAAAAACCACTTTCCCAGAAGGAATGGATATATCTTAAGGATATTTAATCAAAATATTGAGGTGAGCAGTTTATTATATATTATTAAATTAATGAAATGTATAATTTAATAATTTCCGTAACACCCGGGTTACCGCTAAGGGGCGGTTGGTATTAAGAGGTTAAAACCCAAAGTACAGAACCAAAATAACAACAAGATAATCAATGTTATTCACTTCACCTGTCAGTGGTTCTATTTTGTTCCTTCGACCATTAGGGTCGTCAATATGGATGGCCTTCTGGGGCCAGATGCATCGAGACTTTTATACTAGAATTTGTCATGGTACATGACTTCCACGTAGTGACGTAATTCCTCCCATAAAGGGGGGAGCGTCACTGCGGAAGTCCTCTTCAATTTTCTCGCCAAGGCATATTCAGACGTGAGACTGTTTGTATCCTGTGTGAATCCCACAGCGTCTTGTGACTTTGGTCGGGGCTACGATTCTTATCGTCCTCCAAAGGCAGTGATAAGCACTTACGAGCGACATCCTCGGATAGCCTTGCTATCTTGCACGGATATCGGCTCTTGGATACTGTGGCGGTAGGCACATGGTGCTACCGCATTTACTGCGTTCACTCTAGCGAAACAAGTTACACAGTGAACAGGTTTGCATGCAGTAAAGTACAGGTTTGTATCTTTCTGCGATTTCATTGATCGAACCTGGGTGTGGAAAGTGTACCCCAGTGAGATCTACGACCAAACAATCAGCGAGCTACAGCTCCAGTGATTGATTCTGAGTCTGTACT
Organism: Synaphobranchus kaupii; assembly: GCA_029718625.1. Lineage (NCBI taxonomy): Eukaryota > Metazoa > Chordata > Actinopteri > Anguilliformes > Synaphobranchidae > Synaphobranchus > Synaphobranchus kaupii. The sequence goes on along the minus strand of CM056387.1, from coordinate 758,676 downwards.
GGCTGCACGAGCACACCAGTAAGGCTTCCCAATCGGTTAGCGTGGTGCTACATCAATTGGTTCACAAGGTAGAGTACGCGTGCTTCGCTACACTATCTGCCTCGACTTTCCAACTAAAGACCACCGCCACGTTTGCGGCTGCTCTTTTATTTTGCTAACGCATGACATTCTGTTGATCGAACCTGGACGAGAAGGGTTTACCCCAGTGAGATCTGCTACCACACAATTGGTTAGCTACAACTCCGGTGATTGACTCTAAGTCTGTACTGGCTGCTGCGAGCACACCAGTAAGGCTTCCCAATCGGCTAACGTGGTGCTATATCAATTGGTTTATAAGGCAGAGTGCACGTGCTTCGCTACACTATCTCCCTCGACTTCCCTTGCTAAAGACCACTGCCACGTTTTATCGTCTGCAGGTGCTCTTTATTGAACTAAGGCACGAGATTCTATTGATCGAACCTGGGTGTGGAAAGTGTACCCCAGTGAGATCTGTTACCGTACAAGCGGCGAGCTACAATGAATGTGGGGGAGCCATGGATTGGTTTTGTACAATCTACGAGCTACGGCTCCGTTGATTGAATTTAAGTTTGTACTGGCTGCGGCGGCACCCCAGTAAGACATTTGGTTGTCCAGAGCGAACCTGGGCCTGTGTGTACCCCAGTGAGATCTGATTTCTTACAATCTGCGAGCTCTGGTGACTGATTTTTAAGTCTGAACTGGCTACAGCTGCAGCCCAGTAAGACTTTTCCAATCGGTAAGCGCGGTGCTACATCGATTGGTTTATAAGGCAGAAGTATGCATGATTCGCTACGTGATCTGCCTCGGCTTCCCCTATTAAGGACCACCAGGTTTTATCGTCTGTGAGTGCTCGTTATTTTTCTAAGGCATGACCACCTTGTGCACATGCCTCCCTCGGGCAGAACACCAGCGGCAGTAGAGGTTCCGCTCAAACAAGGGTACTCCAAGGAGGCTGGCAAGGAGCAGCAACCTGTCCGCGGAAGCTACGCAGCTACACGCGGCAGCGCAAAAGCTGACTGTGTTGGTTTTGACGCCCTTTCTACAGCAGCGTCAAACACCTACTTTAGACAGAGTCGGTGCGAGACAGCAGACCAATCTGACAGAGGGTTGAGAGGAGACTCGGGTTCCACCAACAGGTAAAGCACGGAGAAACCATTCTCCGTGCGGCCTTGACACGTATGGGTTGCGATATGCCTCGGGCAAGCACTTCGGGCATGTCTAAGGTTTCACCAACAGGCCCCTCAGGGGGCACGATTGGCTATGCCAGCATCAAATGATTTTCTGGCGGAGCTAAATCAAGGCTGACCACGCCCTGGTATGTATCGGATGACCAGACATTGGAGGACGTTTGCATCCATGTCAGACGCGGCGGTTCATGGGCTGGACCGAATGCCCTCTGTGGAACCTGCCTTTGCGGCATTAGTAGTGTTCCCAGAAGAGGCGGTACGGGCAGACGCCCGTTACCCTAGGCCGCAGAGCAACAGACAATCTATGCTGTAAGGCTTATAGAGCAGCTGCCAGAGCAGTGTGAATTGGTAATTCACAGTCATCACTAATGCTCGCACAGTCGCAGACGATGCTTGATGCAGAGGTCGACACCTCAATGAACGATGCGTCACTACAAGCGTTTGCATTTATGACCTGTGAGTTAGGCAGAGTAATGTCCCTTCTCACGGTAACTCGGCGTCAAGTGTGGTTGGCTCTGTCGCCCCTACCAGACGCCACAGAAAGAATAATCAGAGACCGGCCCGTTGTTTCCGGCCAGATTTTCACTGAAGCAGCCAGACAGGCACTGGAACCGCCCCCCCCCCCCCCCCCCCCCTCAACATTCTGGTGTCCGCTGGTCCCAACCAATGGTCAGAAGGGACGCACAACCCGCGTATGGCAGGGGAGCTATTCATCGTCCGTCCGCCCGTGTACTGGCACCGGGAAGGCTCTCACTGGATCTGAGAGACCTAAATATGTATCTAAAACGATACACTTTCCAGATGCTCCGGATGTTGAACGTTATACACGCCATACGAACAGGAGATTGGTTTGCGGCTGTGGATTTGAAAGATGCATAATTCCGCATCCCTGTCGGGGTGGAGCATCATCGGTCCTACGATTTGCATTCTGAGGTCGGGCATACAAGTTCAATGCCCTCCCGTTCGGTTTGTCTCTAGCCCCACGTGTACTTACTCATTGCATGAGCGTGGTTCTATCGCCGCTCAGGCTGAGGGGGCTGAGAATCATACCATACCTAGATGATTGGCTGATATGCACACAATCATATGGTATGATGCTCTTACACACTGCCAAGACGTTGGAGCATGTTGCCAGATTAGGCATCAATGTTGATTATGGCAAGAGCCAGCTGATTCCGATACAATCAATCGAATACATCGGTCTGCCGCTCAATTAAAGAAGCATGAAGGCATCATGGATGCCCCGTCGCATAACTACTGGGCTCGACGCAGTGTCTCAGTTCTGAGTGAATCGGTTTCTCGAAATTAGGACTTTTCAGAGGCTTATGGGCCTAATCTCGGCCGAATCAGGGTAACGGATCGATTTTGTAGGCTACTCCGCCCATGGTGACGAGTGAGCCTCCTAAAGGAAGGGGTTATGGAGGTTGGAGGTTATACCCTCACGATGCCTGGTCTTAAGGACAGACGCTTCACTGACTGGTTGGGGGGGGCTGTCTGCCTGTTATGGTCCTGACTACATCAGTCAGTGTGAGGGGAAGTGTAAGGTTCGGAGAATCAAACGCGACCAATAAGGATTTCTAAAAGCGTATCTAGAGAAAGATACGCCACAAAACACGGAATAATCCGCACCAGGACTGGGTTAACACAGGATAGGGAGCAAAACTTCCCTAGCACAAAGCAAAACAAAACAACCTCCAAAAACTGAGGCGATCTCGATAAACAGCGAGAATAACTAACATAAGAACCTCACGCACTAAAATAATTAGGCGTAACAAGAGGTAATGAAACAAAACCAAACTCAAAACAAAAACGAGTGAAGGAAAGGAATAGAAAAGAAAACCTCTTAGCCAAAACTCTTGTGGAAAAAGAGCTGAACACAACTGGCAACAGGTAAAAAGAATAAATGATAAAGATTGGAAAGGAACGACAAAACCAATCTAATCCTAAATCTTTATAACCGGACTTGCTGCGTTTCCTATTAGTAACAACCAGAAATGCAGCGACCGAAATTTCTATACCTTTACCGACTTCGTATGTCAACATAGCAAAGACAATCTCGAAGTGCGGAAATGCGGAAGTCCTGAGGTATTTATAGCCCGTAGTAAACGCGAAACAGGTGAAGGGAATAATTGTCGAGCAAGACGCGAAAACCAGAATGGAGGCGGAAAAAATCCGATAGTGTCTTGTCGACGCCAAACAGGAAACCAAAAACGTCGAAAAGCAAAGGCTGCAAATAACCATGACAGTCAGACAATATCAAGACCTCAGCAGTGTATCACATAAATCATCAAGGCGGTCTGAAGTCCCGCCGATCGTTAGAAGTGACCCAGTGTCTGCTAACATGGGCACTTCCTAGACTTAACTCTCTGCGTGCCGTACACCTACCAGGTATTCAGAACGGTACAGCAGATGTTCTATCTCGCCAGGAGATTCATCCCAGCGAATGGTGGAGGTGGTGGAGGAGATATGGCGACGCTCCGGTCGTGCTCAGACAGACCTGTTTGCCTCTCAAGAGTTTACTCATTGCCCCCAGTGGTTCTTGCTGAACGAGTATTCGAGTCCCCTGGGGATAGATGCATTAGCACACGGGTGGCCAGACGGCCTGCTATGCGCGTTTCCACCCGAGTTGCTCAGGCCTGGTTTAAGATCCGCCCTGGAAAATTCCAATTTGGGAGGATCTGTTATCACAACAGAGCGGCACTGTTTGGCACCCTCAATCAAACATGATGAGTCTCTGGGTATAGCCACTGAGTAGCCCGACCCTTCGATAACGAAGTGCGGCTCCCACGTCCAGCGGACACTACTCAACTCCAGAGCCCCCTCTACAAGGAAGGCCTATGGGTATATGTGGCAGCTATTTAGCACATGGTGCTTAAGGGAAGGTGCGGACCCCATACACTGTCCTATCCCTATACTATATTGGACTTCTTACAGTCCTTACTTGATAACGGAAAAGCAGCCAGCACACTGAAAACCTATGCGGCTGCCATATCCAGCAGGCATTTCTGCAGGGAGCCATTACCTGGTCAGCCGGTTCCTGAAGGATGCCCGGTGGCTGAGACCTGCAAGGTCACTGGTAGCTCCTTCCTGGGATCTCCCCTTGGTACTGAGAGCGCTCATGGTTCAGCCCTATGAGCCTCTCGAGATGATCAGCCTTAAGTGGTTTCTTTTAAAACGGCGTCTCTGCTAGTGAAGGCATCAGCAATACGCGTTGGGCAGCTCTGCGCTCTCTCCATCAGTGCTGAGTGTCTAAGGTGGAGGCCAGCCAACTCAGGAGTCACATTGCAGCCTAATCCATCATTCCTGCCCAAAATCGTTTCGGCATTTCACATGAACCAGCCGATCGAGCTTGCGGCGCTTCTCCCCCCGCCAGGCGAGGACATGCGGGACGCACACCTTATATGTCCAGTGTGTGCGCTGCGATGCTACGTTGAAGCTACCACTTCCTTCAGACATACAGGGCAACTCTTTGCTTGCTATGGCAAGACTAAAGGGACAGCGCTCTCGGCTCAAAGCCTCTCCCAATGGGTAGTGAAGGCAATAGCCACGGCCTATGAGGCTAGCGCTAAACCCTCGCCTATTGATATCCAGGGCCGATCCGCCAGAAGTATGGCTACCTCATGGGCAGCTCTGGAAGGCGTACCTCTTAAAGAAATTTGTGAAACGGCGATGTGGACGTCTCCCTGCACATTTTTGAGGTTTTATCACGTCAATGTGGTGCCAGGCTCAACAGTCGGTGCAACCGACTTACCTGCGGCCTTGGCATCCATGTAAGGATGATGGTCCCTCCTGACACTTTAGGTATTAAGTCATCCATATTGACAACCCTAATGGTTGAAGGAATGAAATAGAATGAACGGTTATGATGGTAACCATGTTCAATGAGTTCCAGATGACCATTAGGGATCATGGTCACTCAGGACCTTTTAAGGGCGAAAAAATTGTTCTGAGGACTTCTGCAGTGACTCTCCCCCTTTTATGGGAGGAGTTATGTCACTACGTGGAGGTCATGTGCCACGACAAATTCTGGTATAAAAGTCTCAATGCATCTGGACCCAGAAGGCCATCCATATTGACGACCCTAATAGTCATAGAATATGGTTACCGTCGTAACCGTTCGTTTTAATGTTGTGGCTGATTGGTGTGTATCTATATTTGTAGCATCAGAGCAAAACATGTGAAAACCACAATAAGTAGAATACATTTCCAAACCACTGTAGGATAAAATCATGGAGGTTGCAGGGGCATGAATAGTCAAACTGAGCTGATTCAGATCCATGTGTACACTGGTTATCACTCTTCTTTATTAGTTTATTTAATAAATTCAATTTTCAAGGGTAGTGTACAGAACAGAGCATAAAAAATGATTGTTTTAATCCCTTATTTAGCCGCATTGTTTTGGTTTCATGTTGGTCTTAATAAAAATTATTACTCAGATGAAATGTATAAGATACAAGATACAAGAAATATTTTACAGTCATGTATTTTGTTCTATATCTATTTCTAGTTTTAGTTTTTGAAAAAGCACTGAATCTTGAAGACAAGACAATACTTTGACAAGCCAAAGGTGTGACAAAATGCCAAAGTATGCTTACTTGCCAACATGTTACGGACATATTTCAGTCATCATCACGACATCAAAGTTATCTGACCCAAGCCCTAATCATTAGTTAATCATTAATGAAGACCAGCACATGGTCATAGCTCATTGGAAAGTGGTTTTAGGTGGATGGATTTTGAAAGACATTGCTCCAGATATTAGCCCAAGACACACAGGTTATTTGTGTCTTTGACCTTTAGTGGTGCACCTGGGATTACAGTGGGCACGATTTTGACATTATAAATGTTTACAAAAGTATCATGTTCTTTGAAGCAAAAGTCTAGCACTCCCTTTCCCCTTGAAGTCACTCTCAGGCTCGTTTTATATATTTGTATAAGTATGAGTCCGCAAAAATGAGCTTGTTTTAACAATGCAGTTTTTACAGTGTCCACACAGATGACCCAACCATTTTCCACAATCCCCCCCCCCTGCCCTGCCCCGCCCTTACCTGCAATATTTAAACAACAAATACGAACACAGCAATGATAGGGACATATAGTTAATGATTAAACCATACCATTGCACAACGCCCAATCAGCTGAACTTGTTTGACATTTATTTGCACATTATCTAAACTCAGCCCGAGTGCATGTGTTTCTGTAGGGCCTCCCCTGGAATCATAAAAGAGTCATAGCCGGTGGGTGGTGTTGCAAAAGGGGACGAGGTGTACACTGAGATGCAGGCGGGGTGGCAGCAGGGGTAGTTATCACGCTCTGAAGGATATTTTATGCCCGGATATGTAAAAGGATATGAAGCCATTGACACTGTTTTGGTATAAAAACTTTTTCACACCACAGTGGATGACAATAAAACAGTTGAGGACTGTTGCACAAATAGGGCTTCTGCATTACTGTACAGCAATTGTGTGGATCATTCATTCCCAGTGCTGTAATCTTGTCCATTCAATTCCCAGAGACAGAAACTCTGTCTCAATGCAATATGCACTGTCCATATTAGGACATCAAATAATCCACTTTGTCTATAATTACCTCTAATGTTTGTGAAATGCAGCATTATACTGTTACTGTGTTGTGTTGCTTATGTGTTCTGTTTGGCTCAATCTTTTGCACATGAGTCAGTGTTTGTTCATAACCTCAATGTCTGGATGAAAGCTCATTTACTGTAAAGGAATAAAGGACAAGCTGTGTAGTTAGACACAAATAGAGTACTTATGAGGTTACACAAGTAGGCTACATTAGTCATGTGGTTACAATGCAGAACATTGGGTATGAGGTTGGTTTTACTTATTTATTTTATTTATACTTTACTTTACCAATAAGTCATATTGAGAATAATAGGAATAATTTCTTTTGAAAGTGTTCTTAAGAACATGTGCATTGTTAGACAGTGTTTTATGCCAAATCTTTGAATTCCAAAAAAAGTAACAGGACTAAGTAAAAGCTATTTTTTCCAAATTCAGAAAAAGGCAGAGGTACTTTAAAAAGCAGAGAAGAAATGGAGCACAGATTATAAATGCTACTATTCCCTGTCAAATGAGCAGAAACGTAGAGTAGACGTTTACCTAAAATATCCTTGTAAATGTAGATTTACCAACGGAAATTTCTGTGAGTCTTAACTGTATTGTGCTAACAAGGCAACTTTGTATACTGATAGATAATAAAAACAATAGAATGTTTCCCAAGTAGATTAACAAGAAACAATTACATCTGTGTGTGCAAATCATAATAAATTGTGTGTTGAACTTGCTAAACATGCTGGCTAGCGTAGAATTATAATGCGATATGGCACTGTTAATGTGCTAGTTCCTACTTCTTTGTAATCAAATCCTCTGTGTAGTTTCTGCTACAGGGGCGGGCCCTATAGCCTTTCCATAAGATAATGAGCATTACAAACAGAGCAGTGAAACATGACTCTGAATAGACTAAGCAGTGTCATTTTAAATGGTGGTCTATAGCCAATTGTTTGATATTTAGAAACTTTTCATTTCATTATTTTTTAAAAACAACTTTGCTTTACAGAATCGTTTTTACATGTGCTTAAGACTTTTGCACAGTACTGTACTTGATATCACAAATTTCATCAGGGTATTTCATCTTATATTGAATATCTCATCTCAACTATATTTTGTTTGCTGAGATACCCATTAGTAAATGTCCTTCTTTTAATGCTTCCCCCATCCCTTTCCCCAATTTGGAATAACCAATTGCATTGACACTGCAATTCAGGCTCGCACAGACACGAGTTAGAGAAAGAACAGTTCAACAGGTGAACCACAAGCACCCGGTTGACGAGCAGGGGGTCGCTGTTGCACAGTGAAACATCGTCATCCAGGGCCGTTTCTTGCTATATGCGGACTACGCGGTTGCATAGGGCCCCCGAGCCACCAGGGGGCCCCCAAGCTGCCATTTTAGCCTTTTTTCTTTGGTTTCTCTTGGTAGCCAAGCACCCTCGTGTGTTGAGTGAAAGCACCTATATGCTCAAAAAAAATAATATATATATATATATATATATATATATATATATATATATATACAGTACCAGTCAAAAGTTTGGACACACCTACTCATAGAAGATTTTTTTCCGTTATTTTTACTATTCATTTTTGAATAGACATGGCTCTAAGTCATCAAGGGTATGACGTATCAAACAAGCCTTAAACCATCACTCTGCTGCCAGATATGCAGTAGATATGGATGGATCACTTGAAGGGTTGTTTCTCCTGACAAATTTTCCTATTGAACTCTATGGAAAAATAAGTCAGGAGAAGAAACCCTTCAAGTTATCCATCCATATCTACTGTATTTCTGGCAGCAGAGTGATGGTTTAAGGCTTGTTTGATACGTCAGACCCTTGATGACTTTTAGCCAACCATGTGTTCCACACTGTTCCAGTGTAATTTAAAGCTAAATCTAGTCCCACCCCCCAATTCCCATAGAGATCCATTCAAATGCAGAGGTTATAGTATCGCTTCTAAGAGTACCTGGAAATAAGATATCAGGAGTCTTTTGATATCCTTTTACACAGTCATGATGGCATCACCTTTTTACCTGTGGAATACCTGTTTACCACAGAAGTTGTTTGAGAGAATGGCAAGAATGTGCAAAGCCGTTATCAAGGCAAAGGGTGGCTACTTTGAAGAATCTAAAATATAAGACTTTTTTAAATTTGTTTAACCCTTTTTTGGTTTTTGCATAATTTAATTTGTGTTATCTCATAGTTGTGATGTCTTTACTATTCCAAAATGTGGAAAACAGTAAAAATAACGGGGAAAAAACCTTCTATGAGTAGGTGTGTCCAAACTTTCGACTGGTACTGTATATATATATATATATATATATATATATATATATATATATATATAGGCTATAGGGATGTGACAAATGTAACCGTGAAACCGATACTGCTTATGACCGTAAGTGGGCGTTTCTTATTTATATATTTTTTTTAAATGTAAGTAGCTCACTGACAAAAATGTAACTGCATTTTCAAACTTTATTTTCGGCCACCTTAAATAGTTCCATTTAAATTTCAATATTGTAAACCATATTTGCCTAAAGAATAGCAAAATAACACAGATGTCCAGCAGTTGGTACTTATCTGACTTTAGTGAACTGGCGTTTTGCACCAACAGAAAGGTTATAGTTTCTCGAGCTGGGCTGTCACGGTATTCCAACAAGGGATTTTGTAGTCGGGTTCTAAGTCTATGTCATTAATTTATTGAAACCGACATCATCAAAGATTGAAACTGGCTGCAAATCAAGTGCAGCCATTTCGGTAATTAGCTGTACGTACTTCGTTCACTTCGTCCTATGTCACACTTTTTTCGGGTAGCCTAAATGTAAACATGGACTGCTATTGAGGGCTTGCGTTGCTAGCAGGGCTTGCGTTGCTAGCAGTCGTTTCTGTAGCATTAATATCTAGCTGAGAGAGAGAGGGTTTGCATCTCGCAGCTGAGGATTGTACCCGCATTAATATGGTGACGATGAAAGATATGATTGGACTGTCAGCCGCAAGTCAGTGAGGGTGAGAATAATGAGGAGACTAACGGTAGTGATGGTGACATGGCATCGAAAAGGACGTAGCCTACCCTTCTGGCGCCGAAAAAAGAAGAAAATTGAAGAAGATAAACGCTCACAGAGCAAAGGTAAGACATTCATGATATTGATTTCACTTTTAGCATATTTTATGGAGAGTGTATTTCACCTGTTAGTCAGCCAGTGTGCCGGTGCTGCTGTGCACACAGCTAGGCTAGTTGGGTGGGGATGGAGGGGGCTAGCTAGCATTAGTCAGGTATTTTTCATTGAGCTAGCTAGCAAGTTGTGTTTGCTTGCAAATAAACCCTGCTTTATACAGTGTACGCTTTACGAAATGGGTTAAATAACACTGTGATGTTGTGATGTGAATGGGGTGCAGGACTGATTGACTGAACTGACAACAGGTATGTCTGATAGCAGGCGGGAGAGCACCTTGTTGAGCAGCTGGGGAGATTAGACTACGATCCTAAGCAGGATAGTCAAATAGTTCTCACTTTAAATTGGTGACGTGTGAGTTGACAGATAAGCGTTGAATTGCAGTGCCTCCAGTAGAGGGTGATAGCGTATGGCGGCATATCAATGCCAAAAATCGCGAGAGAAAATGAAATCTACGCGTGTGGAAATCGAGGAACCCTGTGCACAGTCCGAAACTCCGTGCATGCAAATTGTTTTGCCGTGTGCTTTTACAGAACTCGCGTGCGAGTAAAGTCCGTTTATGAGTGCAATATTGTAGCATTTGAGGAGAAATCCAGGCTTTGAGCGCGCACATAACCTGGGCGAGCACATAAAATTGTTATCCGAGCACAGCTATCTGCTCGCGCTCGCGTTTCTTTTTCTTGCTCGCGGTTCTCTTTTCTGCTCACGCAAATATTTTTTCTTTTTGACAGTGGTGGGCGGGGCCATAGTTTCAGTCGGTGTTCTGTCATAGTTGAGGGGCGGGGCCAGTGAGGGGGAAAACAATGCCATTGTTCGGAGTAGGGACACATCGTAGATCAAGCTAACTATCGTTGTTATTTTATTATAATGTCAGAAACTTACATTGACACGTTGTTTCAATGCTATAATCAGTATCAATCAGGAGATTGGCAAGCGGCTATCATACGACATCATCGACGACTTTGCTTCTAAAAAAGCCAGGAAGCAGAAGTTTTGAAGACGATGATGAAGACATGAGACTGTGATCATGCAGATCTCTGCTAGTAAGGGGATACCAGCTTCCACCTGCTGACTCACAAGAAACCCACCCAAAATGGTCGTGAAGGGGCTTAGTGTTACATGTTCCACATTAACTGCAGCATATATATATATATATATATAGGGTGAATTCAGATAAAGTGGGACACTTTTTGGAATTTTGCCTTCTGTTACCTGTTTCGATATTAGTCCAACACATTTACACAGCACATGATACAATTCTGAAATCCTCAAGATGTTATCTGACCACATAAAAAGAAAAAATGTAGAAATCTTGCTCACAGGATGCGTGACACACCTTTATATTTAATTTGAGCCACAGCACATTTTTTCATCTGCGTTTGGGAATGTGGGACAGCTCATTAGGTAATTTGGCACACCAATTCTTTATAATAAAACCCCAATAACAAGCTATAATGTAGTACATTGCAATATATTTTAATGGTGCACCATGCTTAAATACACTAAGTAAACATCAGGACCCAAGCAAAAAAATATTATACTTTAAGTATACTTTTAGTACGTACTCATCATGTAGTAACTACTCATTTTGTGTTAAACTGGCCACACTTTAAGTACAGGCTAATAAATGCACTAAAGTGGTACTTTTGTAGAACTTCTGTACAACTGTAGTGTACTTACTGTACTTAAGTGTACTAAATTGAGACACGTCTTACAAACTTAAAGTATATTTAAGTATACTAATTGAAAGGGTGATTTGTAGGTATTGGAAATACAATTTTAGATTATGACTACGGTGTTTGAAATATACTTTAAATAGCATTAAAAGTAGTAGCCTATGTGACAGATCGGTTGTCGGGAAAAGAGTCAGAATCCAGGGCTGGTGAATAATAGTTTTTTTAATGCAATAATATTGTGGTCCACAAAAGCAATGTACAGAGGAAAGCAAAGTTCAGCGCTGCTCATCTGTTGTTCCTTCACATATTTATACCATTTCAAGGAAGGAGGAAAGAGGGGTGAGTACATAGATCACAAGATGCTGGTGCAATGTCAGCAGTCCCCCCCACTCCACTTCACTTTTTCTGAGTTTTGGGTACATTACACAATCAGTGTCTGATACTCTATCTGTTTTTCAATAAGCATTCTCCCAGAGGAATTAATGACCAACGTCCATTTATACCACTAGGGAAAACAGGTGCTCTAACCCCTTGTCTGTTGGTCTAACTTCCTTCCACCCGACTCCTCTGAGTGAAGGACCCTCAGCCTCTCTGCTTCCCAGGCGTCTCCTTTTCAGAAACCCTGATCACAGAAAGCACTGCTCGCTTACTAACGCATTCGGTTTCAGCTTACAGTGGCCTGACTGTACATTGAGCCGAGCGCGGCGGCCATGTGCTCCACTACAGGGACGCCACTCATGGTCTTACTGCTCTCTGTGACCCGACCGGCCGGTGACCCAGTCGATAGTGATCCCCAGCCCAGTGTCACACCGAGCCCCGTAGTGGTAACCAGCCACCCGGTTGGGAACCGACGGTCTGATCCCTATCCCACTTTGCTATGGGTATAGAAACTTTGACCATTTTCACCAGCCTTGCCTGTTCACAGAGGTCGTCTCTTACGCCCCTCTGCTAGCTGTGGACTGTCATCTACGTACCACGCAGTGCCTGCATACTTACATGCGACAACTACGCCGACTAGACGGTACCACGGCAGTATGTCAGTTCATACTTCATCAGACACGAGGGCCTTCAGTCTTCTCCCCTACACTATACGACCTTTTTGACGTGCCCTCGGAACTTTGCAATTCCGCCGCCGCCTGTTAACCCCTAGGTTCGGGGTGCCTAATCCCCTGCCTAAGGGTTAGACTTATGTCAGCATTTTTATTAAGTCCTTTATTCACGGCCCCTCACTATGCTATCAAGAGATAAAATAAATTAGGCTATATACCTTTTATAAGTACCCTAAAATATCACTAAATATGTACAACACTAAAGTACAATTTAATTACATATATTTCCAAATGAATTACACATTTTAAGCATACTTTAAATTAAGTATTAAAAGTATAAGTACACTTGAAACACATTTGGTATACTTAAATTATATTTTTAATATACTTAAGTATAAAATGTCTTTCTCTTGGGGAACTTGATAGAACATTATCTCTAAAGATAAGCTCTAAAACTCATTAACTTATTAACAATCATAACATAGTTCATCTTGACAAAAAAGTTGAGACCACTGACCTAAATATGACTTGACAGCAAAATAAAAAGTATTAGAGTTGCATTACAGTTAATATAGGGTACATTACCACGTACATATGCAAATACTGAGGTTCCCTAAGTATAAAATGGGATAGTTTTTCCTCCATTAGAATAGCCCACAACACTGTCCCACATTACCAGAAACATGCTGTCCCACATTTCCTGACTGTGTTTGGTAATGTGAGACATATAAGAAATGCCAGAATTAAAAAAGTCTAAACATAATATTTACCACTTTTAAATTTTTTTTGTTGCACAAGTATTTCATATGCATAATTACATCATAATTAGGCACAGTGTATTGTTTACGACAGATTTAGAGCCTTAAAATTAATTCAAGCAAAAGCTTATGTCATTGACCTAACCATGTATTTTGCCGGGTGACCTTCATATATGAAGCTTGCCATGATCCCCATCATGACATCACATCAATGAAATCATGTGACTTTGATCATGTAGTTTCTCTGCAAGAACCTAGTTACAATTATTTTGATTGGCTCTTGACAGAGCAGGAAATAAACATGTCAAAGCTTAGTTGTCCCACATTACCTGATGTCCCACAATACCTGAATTCACCCTATATATATATATATATATATATATATATTTTTTTTTATTGGTTTGTTATGTGTTTTTATCATTTGCACTTTTATATGGATGCTAGTGTCATTATTTATGTTCATTCTGTGTAATGGCCTAATTTATTTAATTTATTGTTCTTTTGAGGGAAAGGGATATTTTTATATGTTTAGTATGTATCAGTTGCAATGTTTGCCTTAATTTTGATTAAATTTGTTCCCAACATTTAAAATAAACATTTTAAGGAAAACGCAGCATCTGTCTCATTAATGCACATTTGGGAGATGTTATAATGCAGATTCGGTAAATCCTGTAAGTTTTCAGGAGTTTCTTGATGTAGGGGAGCCCCAGTGTTTCCCATTTATTATCATTTTCTGTCATTGCTGGGGTCAACTTGAGATGTTTGATTTGAATTTGAGAGAAAAAAAGATGTTGAGTTTTTCACGGATCTAGCCTCTTTTCCTCTTAATGTGCACCAGATTGATGCATTTAAATGTTAAATGCATGCCCCCGGACCACCTTAAAGGGTTTGGAATCCCCCCGCCATAGTTTCACAAAATAGGGGCCCCCAAACAACATTTTGCATAGGGCCCCCAAAAAGCTAGAAACGGCCCTGTCGTCATCCCAGCCGACTGAAACCCTCCCATCCCTGAGCAATGTACCGCCAACAATGAATCTGCTAGCCACAGTCGGAACTGAGATGTCCTATTTAATTTAGAAATTTTATAAAACATAAATCTGCTATTTTCATCAGTGTTATGATCAAACTATATTACATTACATTACAATCATTAGCCGACGCTCTTAGTGATTACACTTATGGTTCGCTACTATCTCACTCTGAAGTCATTTTCTTGAGACAAATTTGTTTCATACAGCAAGGTTTTTTTTTTTTCAGTCTTAACCCTCATGTGGTGTTCAAGTCTAAATTACCTGTTTTAAATTTTTACTAAAAGAAAAATATAAAAGACTAATCATCAGATTGGAGCCAGTGGAATTTTCAGGAATAAAAGCTGTTGTACACATGGCTCTCTAAGTTTGACACCGTTTTGAAGTGGGAATCATTGATGGATTTTTATGATTTGTGTATTGTTTTGTGGTTATAATTCTATTTTTATTTAAATAATACATTTCATGGTGTAAAAGCATCAGCACTCCAAATAAGGTTTTCTGGGAAATTAACCAAAGAATAAACAAACCAGACTCCGAGTCCTGGTGCAGTCTGGACCCAGAATGCTTTGCCAATACTAAGGATCAGAAGGCCAGTAAAATTCAGTATGCCCATTCTTTTCTATAAGTGGACTTATTTTCTATATGGTGGACTCTATGTGCAGGTGACACTGAGTGTCAGCAGTGGTGTCCTGGCAGTGGAAGATCTTCAAAAAGCGGAAAAGGACAAAGTGAAGGGACAGGGTGAGAAGGTGCTCTCCATTTCTGTCTCCAGCCTGCAGTCTCTCAATGACCTGCTGGGTCGGGTCTCCTACAGAAGCACTGTGTACAGCATCAAGTCTGGAGACCTGGGTAAGCTATACTAACAATAATAACACTATATTTTTAAATGTATTGTCAGATACAATATATGGAAATGGCATATACTTGGAGTAAATGACAATGTACAGAAACCTATAAGCATGAACCTCATAAACATAAGCCATAAAACCATCAACAAAGGTATAGTGAAACCACCCCTCAATGTACAGTGACTTATATTCTAAAGTTTATTGATATATCTATGTATGTCACACGTACTTTCAGTAATTTTTGCCCGGACGCAGCGCGTGCGTAAATTTCAAGTAATTACGGTAAAAGTTTGCTGTCTAACTCCCCGTCCACTTTTACTAGTACAAGTTGTAGCACCCAAGAATCATGAATGAACAACTGTGGATATGTTTAAAGATACAGGTCAATTGGCTGAAATGTAAAATCTTTTTCATAGTCGTTTTCACCAGCGGGAGGGGGACTTCATTGGTATTGAAATTTTACTCACAACTTTTTACTTCAGGGAAGTTCGGCCAGATAGCTACACTCTCCAGAGGAAGACGCCCATGTTTTAATCTCAATCAATGTTAGAGGAGCAACAACTAATGAAAAGTAAGCCGAGTTCAAAGCAGATTATTTTTAGACTGTGGTCTCGGCAAACACGAGACCTGTCGAGTGACAAATAAATAAATAAACAGCAATTCAAAGTATTTAGCCTCCTGTTCGTCAAACAGTTTTCTGCACAAAGGCACAAACAACAACATGCCAAAAGTCCAAGATACCACTAATTGTTCATTCTGATATGTCTGAATTAACGTTCTGTAGCCAGCGGATTGCTACTTCTAATTTCTAAGAAAGTAGAGATTCTTTTAAGAAATTAACAACATGGTTTGGTGACAGTCGAGATTTAAATGAGTATATCTCGCTTAATATTTGGAGTAGAAAGATAATATTGTCATCGGCAGAAAGCTGAGACTATCCTATTTGTAACTATTTATAATACTCAAAATGGCATAGTGTCTGCCCGCTCCGTCCTCTTTTTAAAAAAATCTAATATAGGGTCACCCTATACAGTAGGCTACAAAAAAAAATAGATGACTACTCTGATGATAACGACTATAGTAACATAATTTGTATTATAGTACAACAATAAACAACTTGTAGGCACTGCATTGGAGTCATGTTTGCACTTTAGAAGACAGTGACCCTTTTGACGACATTCTCACTTTAAATTACATGACATGCACGCTGCTTGTTCTGAGTAATTGACTCATTCATTGAAAGGGGCGTGTTCAAAATAATAGCAGTGTGTAGTTTAATTAGAGAATTCATTCATTCTGTGAAAAAACAGGTGTCATTAATTGTCCTTTAT
Source organism: Synaphobranchus kaupii (assembly GCA_029718625.1). NCBI lineage: Eukaryota > Metazoa > Chordata > Actinopteri > Anguilliformes > Synaphobranchidae > Synaphobranchus > Synaphobranchus kaupii. The sequence continues at coordinate 742,027 of CM056387.1, read as the reverse complement.
TAAGGAAGAAGGGAAGCAAATGTTTCACACAATGTTATAAAATATATTTCCTTCTGAATTGCTAAGTAAAATGGGCCGTTCCAAACATTGTTCGGAGGAACAACGTAATTTGATTAAAAAGTTGATTGGAGAGGGGAAAACGTATAAAGAAGTGCAGCAAATTATAGGATGCTCAGCTAAAATGATCTCAAATGCTTTAAAATGGCAACAAAAACTCGAAACACGCGGAAGAAAACGAGCAACTACTGTTAAAACAGATCGAAGAATAGTCAGAATGGCAAAGATTCAGCCAATCATCACCTCCAGAAAGATCAAAGATGATCTAAAATTACCTGTAAGTGCTGTTACAGTCAGAAGACGTTTGATCGAAGCTAAGCTATCAGCAAGAAGCCCCCGTAAAGCACCATTGTTGAAAAAACGGCATGTGCAGAATCGGTCAAAATTTGCCAAGGAACACATCGATTGGCCCAAAGAGAAATGGCGTAACATTCTGTGGAGTAACGAGAGTAAAATTGTTCTTTTCGGGTCTAGTGGTGGTCGACAGTACGTCAGACGACCCCCGGGTACTGAATTCAAGCCACAGTACACTGTGAAGACAGTGAAGCATGGTGGCGCAAAAATCATGGTATGGGGATGTTTTCATACTACGGTGTTGGGCCTATTTATCGTATACCAGGGATCATGGATCAGTTTGAATACATAAAAATACTTGAAGAGATTATGTTGCCGTATGTCGAAGAGGAAATGCCCCTGAAATGGGTGTTTCAACAAGACAACAACCCCAAACACACGAGTAAGCGAGCAACATCTTGGTTCCAGACAAAAAGGATTGAGGTAATGGACTGGCCAGCTCAATCCCCCAACCTCAACCCCATTGAAAACTTGTGGGGTGACATTAAAAATGCAGTTTCTGAAGCAAAACCCAAAAATTCACAGGAACTGTGGAATGTAGTTTGTTCATCCTGGGCTGAAATACCTGTTTCTAGGTGCCAGAAGTTGGTTGACTTGATGTTTTTGATGCGCAGCAGTTATCAAAAACAGTGGTTATGCAACTAAATATTAGTTCAGTAATTTAAAGTGAAGTTAAATCTTGAAAAAGTTCTTCAGTTTATACAGTAAGTGTTTGAGTTTGAAGAGAAAAATTTTGACACTGCTATTTTTTTGAACAGATTAATATTCCTTTTCTTTGCTTCCTGTAAAAGAATAGCGCAGACTTGATAAAATTTGTTAATGCTTTGATTTAGAATTGAATGTGTAATGTTTCCACTACATTTGAAATATGGAACTAAAAGCTATTAAAAAATATTAGCACTTTATTCACTTTTTTTAACGCACTGCTATTTATTTGAACACAACTGTAGGTGTCCGGGCTGAGCTAGGCTTGCCTAGTCTTGTTTCCTATTGATATTAAGTGATATATATCAGAAGTTAAATACAAAACAGAAACATGTTAGGAAATGTAATGTGTATTGGTACGGAAATTGCACATTGCCATAAAACCATTGCACATTGAACAGAAGCAGTAGTTGATTGCAGATCGATGCTCTAGGGAGATTCTGGGGATATTCTGGGGACATTCTGGGGATACTCAGGGAATACTCAGGGGGTGCTCAAGCTAGTCTGCTGCTCCCCCACAGTGATAGAGGACAGTATATAGTGGTAGCATTGTCCCATATGTTAAGGGTAACAGTGTTTCCATGTGTTTTGATTCTTCATCAGTACACTTCACCTTTGAGCAGTACAAGGCCATCTTCCCCATTGAGATCCGGCAGCCTACAGTACCGGTTCTGTACGACATTAAAAATGGTGAGTCAACTCAATCATCCAAATCACATTTTAGTGCTATTTTGGTTTTATTTTTTTCTCTCAGCAGTAGGACAAACTTACATAACCAAGCTAGGATGCTGTGATTAAGCAATTACATAGACATCACAATACGATTGCTATTACTATTTAGACAGCTTGGGAAGACTTTTTGCCATGAACAGGTGAATTAACTTTATCCATGATGTGTGTGAGATCATTACAGATACACACCTGTGTGTGTGTGTGTGTGTGTGTGTGTGTGTGTGTGTGTGTGTGTGTGTGTGTGTGTGTGTGTGTGTGTGTGTGTGTGTGTGTGTGTGTGTGTGTGTGTGTGTGTGTGTTTTAACTGATCTGTGATGTTTGGAGCATAAAATCTGTAAATCACCAACATGTATACTTTACAAGTGACTTTTAAACAAAACATTTTTTGGTTTTACTGCAAATATTTCTGAAGATGTTTGGGGGGGAAATAAAGATGATGTGTCCTGCCAGGTGGCTGGGTGATCCCCCTCAAAATGAGAAGTGCTACTGTATATTTACAATAAACTTTCAGCACTGCTAGAGTTACCACAGTTCCTGTATGTATTTGGAATCCTGTTCTTTTGCCTGTGTATACATTTGAAACTACATGTCTTTTTCTCCAAAGAATTGGGATATTGTCTTTCTTGTCACAGATATCAGCTTTCAAGTAACAATCACAACTAAGACCTTCCTGAGATACACTGAACTGAACAATCTCATCAGAAGTATAAGAAACATTTACAAAGACATCAAAATCATCATTGCTGACGACAGCTTCAACCCACAGAAAGTGAACGGCACCAACATTGAGCAGTACTTCATGCCACCTGCCCAGGTACAGCTTTTGGAAGAGATGCTGGAAGGGTTTTAGTACACAAATACACATGTTGCTACATTAGAAAGTGACATAGTACTGTATTGTAAAATAGAATAACCTATGGTAGTCAATATTCCTAATTTATTAATTCATTCATTCATACTGTATGTACATATGGTTACCTTGAAAATGCATGTTTTTGATTGGTGCATGCTGTGTTCAATATGAAGTGTTCACTGTTGCGTGCTGTGTTCAGTGTTGAGTGGTCACTGTTGCATGCAGTGTTTTGTGTTGAGTGGTCACTGGTGCATGCTGTTTTCAGTATTAAGTGTTCACTGTTGCATGCAGTGTTTTGTGTTGAGTGGTCACTGGTGCATGCAGTGTTTTGTGTTGAGTGGTCACTGTTGCGTGCTGTGTTCAGTGTTGAGTGGTCACTGTTGCGTGCTGTGTTCAGTGTTGAGTGGTCACTGTTGCGTGCTGTGTTCAGTGTTGAGTGGTCACTGTTGCGTGCTGTGTTCAGTGTTGAGTGGTCACTGTTGCGTGCTGTGTTCAGTGTTGAGTGGTCACTGTTGCATGCTGTGTTCAGTATTAAGTGTTCACTGTTGCATGCTGTGTTGAGTGTTGTATTAACTTTTGCATGCTGTGTTTTGTGTTGAGTGTTCACTGGTACATGCTGTGTTCAGTGTTGAGTGGTCACTGTTGCGTGCTGTGTTCAGTGTTGAGTGGTCACTGTTGCATGCTGTGTTCAGTGTTGAGTGGTCACTGTTGCACACTGTGTTCAGTGTTGAGTGGTCACTGTTGCATGCTGTGTTCAGTATTAAGTGTTCACTGTTGCATGCTGTGTTGAGTGTTGTGTTCACTTTTGCATGCTGTGTTTTGTGTTGAGTGTTCACTGGTACATGCTGCGTTCAGTGTTGAATGGTCACTGTTGCATGCTGTGTTCAGTGTTGAGTGGTCACTTGCATGCTGTGTTCAGTATTAAGTGTTCACTGTTGCATGCTGTGTTGAGTGTTGTGTTCACTTTTGCATGCTGTGTTTTGTGTTGAGTGTTCACTGGTACATGCTGTGTTTAGTGTTGAGTGGTCACTGTTGCATGCAGTGTTTTGTGTTGAGTGTTCACTGGTACATGCTGTGTTCAGTGTTCAGTGGTCTGGTCACTGTTGTATGCAGTGTTTTGTGTTGAGTGGTCACTGTTGCATGCTGTGTTCAGTGTTGAGTGGTCACTGTTGCATGCAGTGTTTTGTGTTGAGTGTTCACTGGTACATGCTGTGTTCAGTGTTCAGTGGTCTGGTCACTGTTGTATGCAGTGTTTTGTGTTGAGTGGTCACTGTTGCATGCTGTGTTCAGTGTTGAGTGTTCACTGTTATATTGAGTTTTTTTCTGTTTTTCCCTATAGGGTTGGTTTGCTGGCAGGAACCTTGCCGTCTCACAGGTCACAACCAAGTATTTTCTGTGGGTGGATGATGACTTTGAATTCACAGATAGTACAAAGATTGAGAAATTTGTAGAAATCATGGAGTCTAAACCTGAACTGGATGTGGTAAGAAAGACATTTTTGCCAAAAGAAGTTTAAGAGTTAACATTTTGTGTTAAGCAAATGGACATTGGTTTTCTTGACACAATCTGGAACAATTACCCTGTTTCAACACCTGTTAATAGACTGTTCCTGTTTCGGTAGGTGGGCGGATCCGTAAGCTCAAACTCCTTTAGTTTCAAAGTCCTGTACGAGGATGGGGATGAGGAAGGTGGCTGTTTGAGCAAAGTCCCGGGAAACTACCAGCCCATTCCGGGCATCCCAAATTGCTTCTTCACCTCTGGGGTAATCAACTTCTTCCTGGCCCGGACCGATGCGGTGCGAAAGGTGGGCTTCGACCCGCTGCTGAAAAGAGTGGGTCACTCAGGTAAGGGTTGGCGTCATGTATGAAATCCTTTAACTCCTGTGCATGTTTATCAAACAAGCTTTTCTATATTCTGAAAAGCTGTTTCAAAAATGGCTCTTTCAACTGGTCAGGACTGATAGAAGGCCTTGGTTTCTTTAAAAAATCTTAAATAAGAGGAAGATCCTGGACAGAGCCCTGTATGGGATACAACATCCTTCCAATATCTTGAGAATCACGAGTTCTGGTAAAATCCTCCCAAAAAAAGAAATAGATCCCAGCAATTGATCTCCCATGGGAAGTGAACCCAGGTAAATATGCCGGTCAGGAACCTAGCAAAGGTTGTGCTGAGAAAAAGCCATATGAGTATAGTGATGATTGTGGCATTATCAGGTAGCTCACACTACTGAAACACGAGTCATCAGTATATTGATTTATCCAACTGTCTGGTATCAAATCCTGACTGTGCCAGTGCTGATTGGTCGGCAGCTCTTCAGGGTGATGTGCAATTGGCCAAAGTGTCACCCATGGAGGGATGATTACAATCAACAGGGGTGGACCCGTATCATTGAGTAAGCCAAAATCTTCTAGTGAATCAGGGGCCCTATTATTTTCCACATTTTATAATAATAGTAAAGACATCAAAACTATGAAATAACAGAAATGGAATATAAAATGTGTTAAACAAATCAGAACTATCTATTTTAGATTCTTCCAAGTAGCCACCCTTCATAACAGCTTTGCACACTCTTGTGTTGAAAAACTATTGACGGCCCAATTAAGTGCAAACGAGATGGGATGGTGTGTCACTGCAGAATGCTGAAAACTACTTGTTGAGGGTGCATTTAAAAAAAATCATAATTTCATTAACATTTTTGATTTGGAAAGAAATTCATACATAGGCATCAACTACAGTATGTATATTTGCCTAAGCAAAAAATTTCAAGAATTTAAGCATAAGTCTTTAGATCAAAATATATTTAATATAATGAGAAACATACAGGGGGTGGACAAAATATTGGAAACACCAGTTTTCCAGAAAACATAAAACACCTGCCACATGTTTGTTTTGCAAAGCCTCAACCTCTGTTCCTGTTAGTGATATTTTTATGAAATACTAATAAATCATAAATTACATTTCACTGTTATATCAGTAATAAGTGAGTACACTTCAACAAATGTATAAGAAGAAATCCAAAACAGAAGCCAAAACATTTTGGTCCCCAACTGTCAGGGGGGGTCGGGATGGAGGACCAGACGTGACTGACAGGGATTCAGAAAGTTATCCACGAACTGTGGACAACCACAAGAGGAAAGGAGAAAGAAGAAAAGACGGGAAAGAAACTCCTGTCTAAAACCCAAAAGAAATATAAATTACCCAAATAAAAATTACCCAAATAAAATTGGGCGAGACTAGAGTCGAGGAATAAAACAGAGAGGGACGTAGTCCCGGCGTATGCCAAAATAATAACAACCCAATAGATTTGGGGCAAAGCTCGCAGGTTCGAGCAGAGAAAAGAAACAGAAGGAGATAATCCAAAGCCAAAATAATAAAAGAAAAACCCCCAAAACAGGGCGAAGCTTGTAGACTCGAGCAGAGAATAGAAATGAACAGAATAGCCTCTAGCTCAGAAACTATCAGAGCTAAAATGAAACTCAAACGGAAACGGGCAAAGCCGAGGTTACTGTCTAGTAGCAAGACAGATAAAAGAAAACCAAGGCAGGAAAATAAAGAGTAAGGAGAACAAAACCCTAAGAACGAAATACTCTAAACTCTACAGGCAAATCCCGCGTGTTCTTTTGAAGCTCAAAAGTACAAGTGGTCGCCTGAAATTCCTATACTGCGTTACCTGGCTTAGAGTGGCAAGAATGACACATAAGCGCCGGAAGAAGGAAGCAGCGTGCCAACAGAAAGCCAACAGAAAACCTGGAACAGGTGCGCCCGGTAATAACCTGGTAGCGGAAAAACACAACACGGCCAGCAGAAAAGTACAACCGGAGCGCCCTCTCGTGACCCAGAGGAGCCACGTCTGCAGAGATGAATGGAAGGCTGCCAAAACGTGACACCAACAACTGGAGTTGATCTCCTCTGTGTAGTACAGTGGAATGTGATTCGCGAAAAATTTAACTGAAAAGGAATAATTAACAATTGGGCCATATTTGTGACTCGTGTTACGTGCAAGTGTTGTATTCTAGACCACTTTCAATGATCTTCTATTGTATTCACCTGTTCACTTCACTTTGAGCAGAGCTGTTCACTCACAAAATGCTTTCAGTTTTTGTCCTACATTAGCTAAAGTGTTCTCACTTATTACTGACACAAAAGCAGCATTTAATTGACAAATTCATATTATTTGATAATAATATGATTAATGACTAATTCATTATCAAGCTAATAAAAAAAATATAGGTAAGAGAAATGGCAGCAAACATATAGCAGCTGTTTTATGTTTTACGAAAAACAGTTTTTTCTGTTTCCAGGTGGTTCCGATATTTTGTCCACCCCCTGTACATTCAATCAGGTGTGTCTTTTTGACTGGTACTATATACTGTATATATAAATAGGAAAATGTAAAATGGTCCGCAGATTCCAAAAGAAAAGGATCTACTACTCATAATTATAACAGTAATTTATTGTGCAGAGCAATAATCGCAATGCCAATGTGTTTCGACAGTGTCTTCCTCTTCCAGATTTTTGTCAAGGCTTCTGGCTCTGTGTCGTATACATACTTTAACTGGGCTAGAATTTTGTTCAATGTTTATTTTCTTTATACTGTTTTGTTTCTTTTATAGTTACGGCTTAGTGGGGCATGCCCCATACCTATACAGCACCGACAGTTTGGCACTTTTCAGGGTTTTCTACAGAAGTAACCACAATGACCATAGACTCTCAGCCCTTAAAAACATTAACTTCTGTATGTTCTGACCTCATGTAACCACACAGAATTCAGATACAACTTCACACATCCACACAATAAAGCCCCAGTTTTTCTCCTTCCTCTTCCGCTTCTTCTTCTTCTTCTCATTTTCCTGCCAAACTGCCTGCCTCCGTCGCGATGTTATCCAATGGGGAGAATTATTATTTGAGGGTATGGTCCGTATACCTGCTCATCAAGCTTATCGTCCAATAAAAACGCTTCATACTAATGTTTTTTAATGTTAATATAGCTAATGGCTTTATGCTTTTCAAGAACCTACTGTGGCCTTGTGGTTAGAACTGCAGTCTCTCACACAGTGGATTGTGGGTTCGAGCCTAGCAGGGCACGTGTATTTTCTACAAAAACAATGTGCAACTGTTAAGTACTTTTCATTTCTTAGACTGTTATTATTTTCACATTGACACATTAACATATTTTTATTGCAAAGGCAAAAGAGGTTTCCAATATTAACTGTTCAATGTTTCACTTGTATTTCACTTGTACTATATCACACCCTCCCCAAACCGGACGCTCGCTCTTGTCTGGTGTGGGGAGGGTGTTATGCTCTGCTCTTGCGGTCATGACTGACTGACTGTGGAAACTCCTTGCCTCGGCCAACATTTCTTTATTAATTAATTTCTTCACTTCAGCTCTGTTCACTTTATCCTTTTCACACATAACACAAGGTCACCATAAAATGAACTACTAGGAAAATTAAGAATTTACGATAATAGCCTACATTAAGAATTGAGGATAGCCTCTTTTAAGCTGCAAGCCTTTAAGAGATCGGATTGGCAAATTCCCCAAACATATCTGATTTATGGTTAGTCACTTTAAAAAATAAATAAATAAATAGCCTCCGAATGTGGCTCTAGTCTACGCTACTCTGCTGATAATGTAGCTTACTGCAAACACTTTTAATTATTATAATAATAATAATAATAATAATAATAAGAAGAAGAAGAAGAATCTCTGGTATGTACTTTCTTAGTAGTATCTATTGTTTTCTTTCTGGCTAAGATTCCTGGGAAATATGCGTTCTCCAATTAAGCTTGTTCGCCAACGTTACTTCCTGCTTCTCGTCAGGAAGCACATACAAGCTAGGCTACTACGAAGTGAATCAACATGCATTATAGCCTACATTCATTGCACTACAGAAAACTAAACTAAACCTAGCTGTCCGGTACCAAAACATTTCCCGTAGGTAACGTTCTACACTACCGGAAAAAAACTTTGCTGTGCAGAAACTCACTAGCTCGCTCGCTAGCTCGAAGCCCACACATGGAAGGTTTGAGTTACGCATCTGGCAATCCAGTGTTGAATAGCCTAACTCTGCTGTGCTTATGAACTCACTAGCTCGCTAGCTCGTAGCCCACACATGGAAGGTTGGAGTTACGCATCCGGCAATCCAGTGTTGAATAGCCTAACGTTAAATGTATTTCATAGAATACTAATAGCCCTATTTTAAAACTGTATTTCCATATTTTACTGATGCAAACTATTTAGGCTGTACTAGCTATTTAGGCTGTATGTCTTTCAGCTAGAATGTGTTTGCGTCTAGCCCATTGTGCATGTATGTCTCCATATAGACTTGGTTCATTAATTTACATGCTTCTTCATGATCCATAGCTCAGGTGGTGCTGTTCATTGTATTTCATTACACATTAAATACTGCTCATCTACAAACTCTTTTAATGTAATTGTGTGCTGTCTGTAATAGGATAACTGTTCTCATTCTTGTCAGTAGAGGGCGTTATGGTTAAGCGAATGTCTGCATACATTTCTTTGGAATGAATGTCTCTCTCCGTGTTTATCTTCATGCATTATTCATCATTAGTTAGCTATAAAAAATAAGTGATATCAGATCAAAAACGTCTACGACGTAAAAAAAGCCAAGTTACTCACGCATAGCCTACATAGCGCTGTCTATAAGTTCTAAATTCCAACTTGCAAAAACTAGGCCTGCCTTTAAAAGTCTTGATATCAAAATGTGGCCAAGTTACAACTAACAATATTGCCTATCGTAGCTCACACTAAATAAACTAGCTCTATCAATGCTATCCAAGCTTTACTAAATTATTTAGTGCAACCTGGCCCTGTGTTTCTTCATCTTACCATCTCAAGAGAATGTGGTCAATGAAACTGTATGTGCCACATCAAACTGCAAAATGAAAATAATTTATAGTGGAATTACTCTGATTCAGATGTGTTGCACTTAGAAATTAAACAGAACAATTTACTACACTATAAGTCATGTTTGAACAATTGTCTGCATCCACTGCTTTGGGTCTATGAAAAGCACAGAATGAATAAAATTTATTATTATTATTATTATAATTATTATTATTATGTATTTATTGATTTATTTATTTGGATTTCTATCAAAACCTTTGTGGTCCAGGGGCGCTGCGGTGGTACAACGGTAAGAGCGCTGACTTTCAGTCGGTGCAGTTGTGCTCCGAGGATTGGGGTTCGCGCCCCGGTCCTGCCAGATCCGAGCATGGCCGGCGCCCGGTGGGAGCAGCAATTGGCGGCTGCTTCCGGGTGGGGGGAGGGGTTCGGAGAGAATCGATGCACGCATAGCGGCCCTGGGCGGGCTGGAATCACGGTCAGGAGCTAGGAGGAGTCGCGCCCTGAAGAGGAGTCGCGCCCTGAAGAGGACGTGGCGCCCTCCCGTCCTACCGCCGGCTGACGGGGTTGCGTTGCGGTGATTCTCTAGCGGTTGCTACACGGGGCAATTGAATTAGAATAGGTTACTACTAAATTTGGAGAAAATGGGGAAAAATCTGAAACAAATAAAAAAATTAAAAAAACCTGTGTGGTCCTACAGAGTATAGATATCCTTGTGTTCACAAAATTCTGTTTGCAAATATCATAAATACTATTATGTTAAGGCGAGACACGGCAGGCAGAAATGACGTTTTTGCATCCACTCATCAATTTTGAGATTTTTGGTTATTTTGCTTCTATAACATGTCTTCTTTAACATGATATCATAAAAATGTCCAGACTGCACAGAAATATGTTTATTTTACTGTATTTTGTCTACTTAGGTCCAGAAATTTTATCCTAACTTGATCGAATGTTAGCATTTTTGAGTGAGCTATAGTTCCGCGACGTTTGGTAAAACAATGTAGTGTTACCTATCGTTGGAAAGCTCATTTTCTGTAGCCGAACAGTAGCTGATCCAAATATGGTCATTTCCTTTGCAGTGACGACTATTTGTGTAAAGACGAAGGGTGCTTTAATACAAAATGCGAAATCCCATTGGCTGAAGGCCATTTCTGGCGTTCTGATTCGCTAAAACGCATCACGTGATGTGTTTGGCAACTTCCGTGTTAGCTTAACGCGGCAAATAATGAAGTGGTGAAACAAAAGTTTGGCGAATGTAAAGTCGTGATCAAAATGGGCAAAACACCGAAAATCCGTGCAAAAGCGACACAAAACAGACGTGAGCAATTACTTACTGCCAGAAGAAGCAAGGGAACTACCACTCAGCAGCCATACCACTATGCAATCTGCGCCTGCTGAATGGCTGAAGCTAAGCAGGTTGTGGGCTTGGTTAGTACTTGGATGGGAGCAGGGTGCGAATTACACTGTGACTTTCAGGGGGGTCTCCTATTTTTTAGCAAAGGCCCACAGACACGGAGATCCACTACATCATACGCATGCGCGTGCTTCAGTGAGATGAAGTCTGACACTGGGTACGTTTACATGCACACTAATACTCCGATCTGAACCCGGTTATGGCAATACTCTGGTTACGGAAATGGTCATGTAAACACCTTTATCCGATAATGTAAGGTCATAATCCGTGTTTTGGAAACCCGATTAACACCCCTGGTTTTTTGGACAAACTTTCGATTTTTTGGAGCATGTAAACACCTTTCTCCGGTTTCTTTCGGCTTTTCAAAACTACGCATGTCAGGCAGAAGAGGCGGTGTAACGTCAAAATGATTCCACCCGTCAACATTTGCTATGCCTGGGGTTCCTTCAGCATCTCACTTCCAGAATTGTATTATTAAATTTGCATTTCACCGGTGAAAATATATTGTTCAGTGTTACGTGCTTGTGTTTGTACTAGCTAGTTTGTGGCTAGCACATTAAATAACTGAAATTTTCGGGAAATTCGCCAGATTTAGAGATCGGTAAAGCTAGCTAGTACAATAATATAAATCAACCACTACTAGCAATTAGCTATAAATAAGTAGCTATAATAATTACTAGCTAGCTATAATAATAATAATAGCCTAACGTAAATTTTTGACGGGCGGATAATTTTTGTCCTTACAACGGGAAGCAGTTAGTAGCTACGTTTTCCACAGAGCTGATTATGGAGAGAATCATGTAAACGCGGCTTTTGGAGTAGGCTAATCACATTTCTTATGTCCATGTGAACGCAATAAGTTAAATACTGGCGTAAGCTGATCGTTTCCAGTAATCGGATATTGCTGTGCATGTAAACGTACCCAGTGAATGAATTAAGTCTAAGCACCAGAAACGTTCAAACTATATACAGTAGTAGCAGTAGGACACTAATTCACTCATTCAGGAGCCCATTTACACTAATCAATGGAGACCTAGACACAGTAGCAGCAAATAGTGTGCTAAAATTTCAGTCTGGCCAGAAGCTACACAACAGATAAAAAACTGATAAAAAACGGTGCTGCTCACACCAGTGCTGACTGACAAAATGCGCTACAATGTCAACACTGAGCAATATGTCAAAGTAGACGGCGTTTTCTTCGTTCAAAACCAGTGAATAGTTAATGAAATAATTACATGTTAAAGTATTTTTCTTTGTGTGACAAGGAAAACGATTTTTACCAGACGAGGAACATGCACGCGCTTGCTCTGTACATAGCGCCTCCCTAGGGTTGGGTGACAACTACAGTACTCAAGGAAAAAATGGAATAATCCACCATGGGGGTGCTAACATTTGTAATACACATTTTATATACAATATTCTGCCACAGAACAACATCTGAATATTTAAAATCTAATTTAAACAGATTTAATTTTGTAAAGACCCCCCCAAGAGTTCCCCTGGTGTATCTCCAGTGGGGCTCTCGTCACATCCGGGGGGGTTTAGCCCCCCCTGACCCCCCCGTAATTCGCACCCTGGATGGGAGACCTCTGGGGAAAACTAAGTTGCTGCTGGAAGTGGTGTTGGTGGGCCAGTAGGGGGCAGTCTTCCCTCTGGCCAAATAAACCCCAATGCCCCAGTGCAGTGATGGGGACACTGTGCTGTAGGAGATGCCGTCTTTCGGATGAGACGTTAAACCGAGGTCCTGACTCACTGTGGTCATTAAAGATCCCATGACACTTATCGTAAAGAGTAGGGGTTTCCCCAGTGTCCTGGCTAAGCTCCCAACCCAGGCTCATTCAATCTGCCACCTAATCATCCCCCAGTTTAATTGGCTAAAAAAAATAATTATTCTCTCCCTCTCCACCTCAGCTGATGTGTGGTGAGCATACTGGCGCAAAATGGCTGCCGTTGCATCACCCAGGTGGGTGCTACACATTGGTGGTGGTAGAGGCGAGTTTCCCCCTCATCATTGTAAAGCGCTTTGAGTATCTATAAAGGCGCTATATAAATGCCATGCATTATTATTATTACTACATGTGATCGTAAAGATGACAACGAGCTTGTCAGTAGCGAGTCACCAGCTGTCTGTGCGTCAAAACGCAAAATTCAGGAGATCGGGAAAGGTGATCCGAAAATAGATGACAGGCCGGTCACACAACAGTGGCTTATAATGCACGTGTCGCATTTAAATGAGCTGCTGGATGAATTGCTATGTGCAAATTGCATGGGGAACGGTCTACATATAAACATAGATCCCCAAAACCAAGGGTTTTGTAGCAGTCTGTTGCTGGAGTGTAGCGAATGCAAATCGCAAGAAAATGGATACAGAAAAAGCGTGTTTTCATCCTCACGTTTAGGGCTTGGATATGCTGCGCTAAGGAAAATTAGTAAAGTGTTAGGTATTCCATCACTACACTTGAAGACATATCAGAGACACGACAGGAGAGTGACAGGTAAACAGGGTAGAGATAGAGAAGCCTATTAGAAAGTGTAAAACAATCTATTTATTTACTGTAGGCTATATTTGTATTGTATAGTAAACAGGGTAGAGACAGAGAAGCCCATTAGAAAGTGTAAAACAATCTATGTATTTACTATAGGCTATATTTGTACTGTATAGTAAAATGTAGAGATAGAGAGGCCTATTAGAAAGTGTAAAACAATTATTTATTTACTGTAGGCTATATTTGTACTGTATAGTAAAATGTAGAGATAGAGAGGCCTATTAGAAAGTGTAAAACAATTATTTATTTACTGTAGGCTATAATGGTATTGTATAGTAAACAGGGTAGAGATAGAGAAGCCTATTAGAAATTTTAAAACAATCTATTTACTGTATTTGTACTGTATACGTCCCATAAAACAGAATAATAAAGTGCAATTTCATGAATTCAGCATATTGTACTTCATTAATATTGCCACCAGTTTGTTTTATTGTTACAGTTTACTTTTCCTTTTAGTGGCAGGGAGGGCAGACTGTAGGGTGGACTGTAGTCAAAAGATAAAATAATTATAATGAAACGTGCATCTTCATCCATTCTAAGAGAAGTCCTTCATCCACTTCTTGTCTTTTGTTTTATAGGTTCCATTGCCTTACTAGAACCAGAGTACTTTGTCACACAATCATTGCATGATTTCACAGCGTACAGTTTAACAGTGTGCACAGTTTGTCCGGTCATTCTGGCTAAGCTGCAAATCTGGTAACCCTAGCTGTAATCTCATTGGCTCTTACCTATGTATTTTGATTTAGATTTTTTTTAGTTTTTTAATAAATGGAGATAAAAAATTATCTTAATTGACAATTATGACGAAGACAATTATCACATTATGACAAAGACAAACAGGTGGCACAAAAGGGTTGCGCAGTAACTGGACTACCTTTGACTATGCCTGTGCTTAGTTGTACTTATTAACAAGTATATCTAATCAAGTAAGTATATATACAGTTTAGATGTGTTCAGTAGTGTAATAGGGCATTGGGGGATGTGATTTAATGGGTTATTGTTGCTATAAAGAGTGATTTCTAGTCAGCAAATATTAAACTTAACAATAGATATCTTTAACGGCCATTTTCTCAAAATGAGTTTTTTTCAATACTCTGAACCAGAAATCTCAACTTCTAGATCACTTACATACACTAAACTTTCCATGTTCATTCTTAACTATATTCTGAAGATTATTACAGAAGGATTTGTTAATATATTGCCAATTGCCTGATTTATTACACATTTTGTTCTTAAAAACATGGCGAAAATGCATTTTTTATACCTGTATATAGCATTTTCTCATTTATAAAATGAAAAAAGCATGTATCCAAAATCTGTTCTGTAATTTCTTTAGTCTCTAATATGTTGTCAAAATGAAATAAAGATTTTAAGCCTAGCTTTATCCAATGTTTCTATTTTTGGTTTTTAAATATATGCAAATTAGCGCATATTTAATGAGGCATTGCCTAATTTGCATATTTAAATGTAACTTTAAAAAGAACTTCCAATACAAAAAAGAATTGTAACAATGTAAGTAATCAACTGGTAAAGTTTCATGATTATATCTTGTAGTTAATTTTTTTTCCCTATTCACCTGCAGTGTCTCGCCTTAAGAAAATTGGTACTATTACTTATTTGCCACCATCTGACCCACAAACATGTCTGGATACGTTTGTAAAAATGCTATATGTACGCTATTTTCTAGGTAAAAATATTACTCCTTTTTATCTGCATTTATTTATTCATCCCCCCTTTCTCTATTGTACATGCTGTTTCTTCATATAAATGTCTGTTTGTGAATTGTAAAGAATGCTGTAGCAGCAGTTAACATTTTAAAACCTGTACATTTTCTAAAGTAAACTTGCCAACAAAGTACAACCATATCCTTTCTGGAGTGTAATTATTCATCAACTGTTAAAAACATTCATTGAAATCATATGTTGTTCCATGAGGCACAATCTCTTCACATGCAAAGATGAAGAAACACAGGGCCAAGTTGCATTAAATAATTTAGGAAAGTTTGGATAGCATTGCTTTGGAATAGAGCTAGTTTATTTAGTGTGAGCTACGATAGGCAATATTGTTAGTTGTAACTTGGCCACATTTTGATATCAAGACTTTTAAAGGCAGGCCTAGTTTTTGCAAGTTGGAATTTAGAACTTATAGACAGCACTATGTAGGCTATGCGTGAGTAACTTGGCTTTTTTTATGTCGTAGACGTTTTTGATCTGATTGTATTTTTACAGTGTAAAGATGTTTGTGCAGCATACAAGAAAACTGCTGTGGAAATACATTACAGTCATTTAGCAGACGCTTTTATGCAAAGCGACATACAATTAATGCATTCAGAAAGGTCATCGAAGCAACTACAGAACAGCTAAGACAAAGCACATCATTCCCAAAATGTAGCAGCTATCCCTAATAATGAACATTGAATGTAGTTCACAGTAAGCTGTGCGTAAATCAGCTATACTATAATTGTGTTCTAAATACTATTAAAAACTATAACATCAAACAGTTAGACAAGAAAAAAAAAACACAGGGAACTATGAGAAAAGTTCCTAGATTAGTATATCAGTCAAGGTGTAGTTTGAAGAGGTGTGTCTTCAGGCCAGGAACGCAGGCAATGTTGGAGTAAAGTGAATAAATTATTATTATATTCCATCCATAGGTATGGAATATAAATGTGGGTGGAAAGAGAGTCTAGAGAGTCTGAAAAACAATGCAAGGTAGGGCAAAAGCTAGCATGTCAAAATTAACTCAACACTAACTCATGTCCTACAGGTAAATATTTGGGATACCCTGATTAGCATGTAAAAATGCCAACGGTCACCGTATTGCATGGCACTTGTAACAAAATGTATTCAGGATATGACCACAACCAGGATAAGGATGAGTATAGTATCCGGAATAACTGTGTGCGTGGAAACACTGTCAAACTTGCTAAATAGCCACAGGATAGCAGTCATTACCAGTAATGACCTATATCTACTACAGTTGGTGGCTGCGCCTCATGGACAGCAAACAATGCTAACGGATTATTATAATAGGATTAAAAACAGACTGACGCATAACCTATTCCGTCAGAAATTAGATCACCATGCATCTGCTAAGATGCTGACCTGGTGTTTCTCAGAAATGGGATGGTGACCTGATATTCAGCTTTATTGCAAACAAACTGCACACAAGACAAAAGTTTTGACAACAACCGTGTCTTCAAGAGTCTAACCTTTCACTCTGACTTCACTCTGTTTTGAATGGGATAGCTACCCCAGGCAGGTAACTCTAGCCCACGCCAGGCTAGAGTTACCTGCCTGGGATAGCTATCCCGTTCAGGCTAGCAGGATACACAGACACACTAGTAA
The DNA here is from genome assembly GCA_029718625.1 of Synaphobranchus kaupii. Taxonomy (NCBI): domain Eukaryota; kingdom Metazoa; phylum Chordata; class Actinopteri; order Anguilliformes; family Synaphobranchidae; genus Synaphobranchus; species Synaphobranchus kaupii. The sequence continues at coordinate 725,148 of CM056387.1, read as the reverse complement.
ACTAAGCTGCTGTACTCAGTATAAAGCCATTGATGAAGAACCTGTTCTCCCATCCATCAGAGATGACCCTGTGGCAGAAAGAAGTGTCAATTTTTATGTGGAGATATTATTGTTAACGGTTCACAGGTGTGTTACTGTTACTGTTAAAATTTAAATAAAAAGCAATTGCTATAATCTAAAAAACTAAAAGTTCACGCACTGTATCATTTGTTATGTCCAAGATAAGCCATAGGTACACAACGTGCGTAAGGTGAAAGGAGTTTGCCTTCTGTTTACTGTATGATGGCGCTATGTTAACAAAAATACTGCATGATAATCATTCTACACAGACGCAATGAACAAACAATATTTGCCGTAACGACTTACACTCCACTGAAACTGGTTATAGCCGGAACTGTTCGATCATTGTCCCTCTGTGTTTGTCATGCAAACCAACACCCTACAATTGAATTCATTTTTATTTGTTTAGTGCTTTTTTTATAAATGCTATCATAAAGACATCAGAAGTGGGAATTTTTGGATAGGTTGAGCCTATCTAAAATGGCCGACCCAGTGTCAATAGTTCAGTAGTTAAAGTTAGGCTAAATGGTAATAGGGAGGTACTGGGGATTCTATCGGAGCTAAGAATCATAGTCGTTGGGCAGATTATAGCCTGGGGTATTAAAAAAAGAGTATATTAATATACAGTCAGAAGAGAAAGGTGATCTAGGCCTCCAGGCTATGCCACGGCACAGGCATGATCCAGGAGAGGGTTGGGTTTGGGCTGGAACGGTCTGTGTACTTAGGGTGGGGGAAAGGGCCAGAAGCACCAGAGAAGAGAACAGGAATGTAAGTGGGTTAGGAGCTAGATAATTACGGTGTTCAGTGTTACACATGGAGGCCTGAGTGTAATGTGGAAAAGCCCCAAGGTGCTGTGCTATGGCAGCATATCTAAAAGATTTGTAGAAAGGGGTGCACATAATCGTGAGAGTGATCCTGGACAGACAGCACCCAGAACTGCAAACCAGAGCATTCACATACAGTGACAGGGCGACAGCACCATCATCTCAGCTCACCAGACAGCTCTTAGCTCCTGATCTGCCTTTCCCACAAATATTTAACTATAGAACTCAGATATGTCATCCTCAACAACAACTGTTGTACTCTGCAGAGAAGAAGTTGAGAGAATTTTAAAACATGTAAACCCCAACAAAGCACCAGGGGCTTCATTTATAAACGGTGTGAACGCACAAAAAAGATTCACACTTTCCCTCTGGATTTGGGATTTATAAAAACAAACTTGATGTCAAAACATGCGCACATTTACGCAAACTATGACCCATGCTTATGCACATTTTGGAGACTGCGGGAGTTGGCGATGCCGATGGCCAGTTCACTCAATTCCTTTCACTCCATATGAAAGTATACACCCTTTTAATAATCACATCCCTTGCCAGGAAAATCCAGGCCTAAGTGGTGAGAGTGATCCTGGACAGACCAGTGATCCTGGGCACCCAGAACTGTCTTTTTGGTGTTAGTCTAATAGTCCATATTTAACCCCTTTGCACAGATGCCAAATTTGGTCAATTCTCAGCTATTTAGGGGGTGTTCTATTTAAGGCTTTATAACTCCAGGGGCCTCTTTTATAAAAAGTACTTTAGATCAAATTTAATCTTATGTGTGGTGTACGTAGAAAATCACGACAAAGTAGTGGTTTATAAAATTTCAACGTGACTCCATTTGAGCGTGGAAATGGTTGTAGCTCCACGTCAGGTCTTCACTTGATGTAAGCACGTTACCTGTTATGCCGAAGTATTGCAGGATTGAATGTGAACGCTTTTTGGTGTTCTTTCTATTAAGTTTATATTAAATGTAAAGCGGTGAAATATCCTGGCATCGTCCTCGCCTCTCACAATTGGTCGCTTGTGGACGTGTGTTCTATTTTTAAAAACTGTGTTAAGTTATATTGATCAGATTCTATGGGAAATCCCCACACAGCAATAATTACTGATAATTCTCCATGACTAGGAGTGGGAAGAGGAAATGCTCACCGCACACTGCAAAAAAGGCATCAGTCTAACCCGTAAAAGTCCAGGGCTGTGTCCGAATCAGAACCCTATCTACTGTGCCCTGTCTCCTGCGAAGAGTGCACTGGTACAAGTGTGCTGTTTAATGTGCATTGTATAGCAGGACGTGAAAAATATCCGCTATACTATTTCCAAACCGTACTGTGGAAGTGTCGTAAGCAGGTCATAAAACGTCCCACCAGTGTTGCCATGTCCGCGGTTTTACAGCTAAATTGGGATACTTTTAAAGTGCAGTCACGGGTAAAAATGAAAAGTCGCAAAGCACGCACTTATTTTAAAAAGTAAAAACATGATGATTTCTATTTAAAGTACGTTGGTTTCGGTTAAAAATAGCCTATAAATTGGGCTAGTTTTGAGTCGCCATTTGGCTGGAAAGTCTGACAAGATCTGGCAACCCTGTGCCCCACTCTTGCGCTGCCATGTCACGTGTTGTTTTTGTTGCATTTGAAGGAAAACGTCAGCGAACCTGCACCTCATTTTAAAAAAACAAAGCTTCACGTCATAGTCATGTGATCAAAATGTTCGTGTACTTCTTGAAAAGTGTGCTCCCGAATGTACTCAGCGAAACCCTGGAAGTAAGTGTGTCATCCGGGTGTTTGAAGTATACTGCAATTTGAAAAAAATTTGCGTACTCTACGACTTTCTCGCCCTATCTACTCACCAAGGCTACTCAACAGTGTGGAAGAGTGCTGATTCGGACACGGCCCAGGTTTATTGCAGCTCACATAGTGTCAGACCATAGAAATAAGAAATCCTTTTCAGTTATTTTTAAGACCACTTTCTCTCCCTTGAGTGACAATATCAGAGAGACCGTATTAAAACCCTGGCATATCTTGAAGAGCGATGATCAACTCAAAGATCTTTTTCAGGATCCCCCCCCTTTTTGTTCATTCTAGAGGTCCAAATCTCAGAGACAAATTGGTGCATGCCGATACATTTGCAGGTAAGACGCTAAAGGCAACTTTCCATGTTGCAGATGTTCTGTTTGTCCCTACTATAGACCGTACAAACATTTTACTCACCCCCTTACATCAAAGAATTATGAAATTCAACAACTTATAACATGTAAATGTACTCATGTGATATATGTTATTGGTTGTTCTTGCCCGTTATTCTGTTGGCAAAACATCCCGCCCAATGCGTACAAGAATTATTGAGCACCGGAGTGCCTTAACTAGACAAGATGAAAAATCCCCTGTATTTCGTCATTTCAAACAGGCTAATCATAGCAGTTCTGATTTCCACTTTTTTTGCTATTGAGAAAGTTCTACCCCATCGTAGAGGTGGTAACCTAGAGGTCCGGTTGCTCCAACGGGAAGCCTTTTATATTTTTGATTTCCAGTCCGTAATTCCAAGGGGGATGAATGAAGATCATAATTTATCATGTGTCCTTTAATTCACTCTTCAGTGCTCTATCTTGTTTGGATAATACATTTACATTAGTATAAACATGTTGTATAATAATCTAGATCTACAAATATTCCATATTCTGCTAAATTATATTTTGTACCTTGATATGTAGATGTGTAAATCTCTACAGGATTTTTTCTGTATTAAATAAGACCATTTAGTAATTGACAATTAATCAATTAATAGTCTGTATACTGCCTATTTACAACAGTTAGATTACCTGCACTTAACTAATTTCTTATTATCAATTTCTAAAATAACATTACTAATTTTGTGTTCATTGCTTATTTCAATGTCTACATCAAAGGTAATTGCCTTCCAGCCTGATTATGACACAATTAAGTTACTTCTTCTATTTAAGTGCTTGTGAACGTTGCACCTGTCAGCACTGATGAAGGTCTGAGTGTGACCGAAACGTTTGTTTTTTGTTTGTGCACTTAGGCACTTTTTCCTTTTTTTCGTGCACTTTTGTATTGACACTATGTGAGCTGTAATACTAATAACTTTTATGGGTTTGGTGAGCATTTCCTCTTCCTATATTATCAACTCTACGCACCTGCAGTACTATTTAGTCTTGCATGTTGACTGAGCACAACAACACTTTCTCGTTTCTAGAACTAGGAGTGGGGAAATAAAATTTTAAAACGGGAATATAATTGGGATCTTTAATTTAGCCCCAGGGCGTAATTACAGAGCTCATTCACGTGCATTCAATTTGAAGTTCATTTGATATTTATAGACGTAAGTACGTACAAAACAGACGTACGTTATTTAAAGAAGCGGTGGTTGAAGTGTCGGTCCCTCTGTCTCAGACTCCTTATCTGAGTGAGATGGTTGTGAGGCATGGTCGCGGTCAGCTGCTGCTTGGGTGGTGTCTTTGCCATGGCTAGAGCTAGCTGTGGCTACAGCTAATCTCGTTGTTTCAACCGCGCCAATGTTAGCCCTTAGTTGGCAGTCCTCCTGCTGTGGATCTTCTTGTAGTTGTCGACTAGATGAAGATTCGGCAGCTTTGAAATATCCAGTCAATTTAGAGATTTTCTTTAACAGATCTTGGTCATGGCGTTCTTTCAGCCGTTGGGCTTTTCGCTTTTGAACTCCGCTGTCATGCTTTCTCTCTGACATTTTGCCGCTATGCTGTCCAGTAGCAGTGACGTTTAACGTATGCACGTATTATTTGAAAACCAAATTGACCTTATGAACCTGGCCACATGGCCCACATCTACCCAATCAGCTGCGTAATTTTGTAAATGTTTCTTATGGGCCAATAGGGGTCAAGGTTTTTTTTTATCTGAAGTGAATTTAAAATAATTAAAAATAGTCCGGCCAATCTGGGGCCCTTGCACACGTGAGGCCCCTAGGCTGCAGTCTATGCCAGCCTGTGCATTAATCCGCGCCTGGCTGGAGGGAACAGGTATAAAAGTATCTATATCCACAGTAAAACGAGTCCTATATCGACATAACCTGAAAGGCTGCTCAGCAACGAAGAAGCCACTACTCTAAAACCGCTATAACAAGGCATTATTCTTGTGAATTTAACAGAAAATAAATTCATATTCTAATTAACATTCAGAACCTACATTTAGCCGTATTCTGAATTTACAAAAACAGTATCCATGGTCCTGAGCAGGTGTAAAGTATGAACAAAAGAAATCTCAGAAACTTTGATGAATGCCAAAATACAAGCTAAATTGTTAATACAAATTATTTATGCACAGATTTCATGAATGAGGCCCAAAATGCTAAAATAATAATATCAAACATATGGCACAAGACAGTGGTGGAGTTGGAAAACTAACAGACATATTTGAAATATTACAAGCAGTACTACTTACATATCAAGGAGGAAAATCTCTGTCTATAGATATATTCTCTGAATCAATACTATGGTATCTTCTGACCTACTTCTAAAATCCATGTAAGCAAGGTGAGGATTTTCTCTAGCCATGCTGACGAGTTGGCCAAATTAGTAAAATCTTGTGAAAATAGCAGGAAGACAACAATTGCGCCTTGGTGAGCGAAAGTACATTTTTGTGTTTTCTGTAGCTGTTTTCATAAATGTCAATTAATAAAACTAAAAATGCTGTTACGCCCGGCTGTAATTTATTGTTCAAACCATCCAATAAGACATTGCAAACACAGTTGCGAAGGTTTTAGTTTCTTGTATTGGATAAGAGTTGTAAATCAGACGAGAATGAACTGGAATACATAAAAGCTGCACAAACAGCTGGTGGGGTTTTACGCATGGGGTTTTCAAAAGGTGTAGCTACTAGCGTTATAAAGCGTTATAGGGCGGCAGTGTAGTATAATGGTTAAGGAACTGGCCTTGTAACCGAAAGGTTGCAGGTTCGATTCCCAGATTGGACACTGCCGTTGTACCCTTGAGCAAGGTACTTAACCTGAATCACTTCAGTCTATATCCAGTTGTCTAAATGGATAATATGTAAAAAAATAAATAAAATAAAAAAAATGCTCAAAAGTTGTGTAAGTCGCTCTGGATAAGAGCATCTGCTAAATGCCTATAATGTAATTAAGGGAGGTTGTAAATTAATGTGTGTATTTCTCGGTATGAAAGACAGTGAATCACCACTGAATCTTGAACCAATGGTAGCAATGAATGTCTCAGTTGAGCAATCTCACGTCGCGAAGGGGGTTAAGCATCCAGACTGTCCGAAAAACAATAATCCCATGTGTTACATTGAAAGTTTTATTTATGCCACCAGGGAAGCAGCTCTACAGATACAACAGAGTTGCAACTGTACAGATGCATAAATTGCTAGCATACTTTTATCCCAGAATACATTTGAATGCTGAATGTGAGATCCGATTGCGATTTCAATTTGATGGCTATGGGTTTAATCAGGGAGATATTTATGTGGATGTAATAGCATATTTGTATGTTTTGTGTGGATGTATCTGTCTTTCATGTTTGTAACTATGTGAAACTGCAAGATACATTTCTATGTAATCAGAAAATAATAATGTCTCATCCCAGGCTGATAAAATATTAAATTTGCACTTTAATATCTGACTTCTTTTTAATTTAAATAACTGTTAAGAACAGAATTATAAAATTTGGTTATAAACTTGCTATGCCAAAGACAACATGTAAATATACCCAAATAGGAAAAAGTTAATCTTATTCAAATAGCCATATTCACACACATTATACATAGAGGGGTTGAGGTTTGCATGTACAAAATCACATGTAAAACTGTTACCATCCTGCAAAAAGTCACCTGAGGTGATCAACTAATGAGGTGCAGAGGACTGTGTAAAATACTATATGGATTTTCAGCTTTTGTGGCTTAGCCTGAATGAATATCCGAAATTGGGCATCCCTACATTATTTTGCGAAATACTGGGAGAAGGTCATGCACATAGATTACTTTAGCACGTGTTCAGTGTTTACTAACCCCGAAAGCAAGTTTGGGAAAGGTATTTGCATGTGCATTTTAGTACAGATGGAAAGCAGATATTAAAAGACACACAAATCTGTAAGATGATGGCTGTCATTGTAGCAAGACACGTACAGGTGTGTTTGGAATATCCATAACTGAACATTCTAAATGATTGCGCCACAATGGGAGCTAATTAACTGGCTCATTCTAGCAAACGCTCAAAACACACAAAAAGATAATTTGTGGATACATCATGAACGGTTAGAATAAATACATTTTTTAATCATGAAGCAAATCGTGTTACTGAATACAAGAGTAACTAGTATTTGAATGAAACAAGCAATACAATGTGTATTATAACGAACAGTGAATAACAAAGCAAATAAAAACTTTATCAAAATAAAACCCATGATCAAGTGGAAATGTGATTTTACATGACACTAATGGCGCGAGTAGTGCTAGCAAGCATAGCTTTGATAATTTCAGTCCTGACAAACATCTGTAAGTCCCGGCAGAAACTAAGAGACATCCAGTGAAACAGTCCATAGTAAACCGCCAGCTTGTTCAGTGTAACACGAGCCTACACTGTAAAAGAAATGCCAGTGAAAAACTATTTAATGAAGGGGGAAAACTGTATGAATCCTGTTATTTAGCTGTAGCCTATAAATCCTGTTATTTAACTGTATAAATCCTGTTATCTTATGGGATGACTGTTAAATAATGAGTTATTGCTGTTATTCTAAATGACTTTGACAGTGTTAAAAAAACAGTGAAATCCTGTAACATTTTTTAGTGTACTGTGGAAAAAACTGTATATTTAATGTAAAATGTTTGTAAAAGTTTTTTTTGAAACACTGTCAAAGTCATGTAGAATCATTATGTAACGGTCATCTCCTAAAATAACAAGATTTATACATTTTTTCCCCATTCATTAAATGGTTTTTCACTGGCAACATTCCTGCCAGTCTTTTCACCGTTTTGTTATGAGATCGTTTTTACAGTGTAACCATTCCAAACATCTGATTTAAATATGGCTGTTTTCAACTTGAGTTACTTACATAACGACTCTTAGTTGATCACCCACTAAGTGTGAAATGATAACACGTGCAAATACTTAGGCTGCGCACGCAAAATAACCCCCCTTATTTGGGATGCTAGTAAATGACCCCAGAGTGTGTTTGAAAGAGAACAGGAAACTCATCTGCAGTCAGAAAGGATGATGGATGTGTGTGTTGGGAGGAGGGTAACTGAAGTTCCCCTCCTTCACTTGTTTTAGTTATTCAATGATAGCAATAGTAACGGATTCCTCTAATGAATTTCATGCAGGTGTATTGATTGATACATGTTAATGTACATGACAGTAGTACATGTTAATCCAAATGCAAGGACTACAGAGACACCTGGTGGACAATCAACTGAATGCATCTTGACGAAAAACTAGTGAGAGGAAAATCTGATGGCCGTTTACATTTTAAAATGCTGTTACCCAGTGCAACATACACAGCTCCATTTGTACTGTTGGATGTTTTATTGATATTTTCCTGTTAAGTACCTTGTTCAAGGGTACAACTGCTGTGACCCACCTATGAACCCGTAACCTCTCCATTCCTAGGGGGATATTCCACAAAACAGGGTTATCAAGTTATCCAGGTAAATCTGAGAATGATCAGGCTGATTAGTGAGATTTCAGTTGATGAAAATGCGCAAGAACCTGGTTTAGCAGTGTGATTTGGTAATATTATTAGCTGCTGATATTGAAGAAAGCTTCTGAGGTTATTTCATGGTATTATTATTTGGGTAAATTGCTTATCCTGCTTTGTGGAATACCACCCTGTTTCCGAACCATTATATTACACTGCCACCCACTTTGTGTGAAACACAACAGAGTGCACTTTATGCAATGCTGCTTTCTCCTGTCATATGGCTGGAGCTAAGTGGGGCGGGGCTTGGCTAATTCTTGGATAAGAAACGTCTTGGGAAAAGCAGGGTGCTGGTTCTGCTGCTGGTGCTCCTTTTGGTGGGCCAGTAGGGCAGTTTTCACTCTGCACCAGGCAGAAAACCAATCCTCCAGAGGGACACTGTGTCATAGGAGGTCATCTCTTGGATGAGACATTTAACCTAAGTCCTGACTCACTGGTAATTAAAGATACTATGGCAATTTTTCATGAAGAGTAGGGCTGGGGTTCCATCTGCATTCAGCCAAAGCTATGGGCCTCTGAATCAGCGGTTCCAAGTGTCCTGTGAATATTTCCCTGTTTAATTTCAATCATTCCACAGCACTGTAGGGTGGCTCATCCTGTTAAGGCATTTTTCCGGTGCATGGTTGTGCCCAACGGTCTGGTATCCAATCCAGACTGTGCCAGAATTTTATCTAATAAATTGTTGATAAATGTACAACTGATATTAAATATTGAGTGAGCTCATAAAGTTTGACATTTTGCAACTTTGGTTATGCAATGTAATGTAATGTAGCGGCTATGATTACATATATGTTTGCATCTGGGAAGACCGTTTGGTTTTCAGCGTTTAGCAGGCTCATTTTCATATGGTGTGAGAGATTCTAAGCAGCAGTTTGGGAACAGCTATGATATTGTATTCTAGATGAATTCAATGACTACAATCATTGGGGGGGGGGGGGGGGGGGGGGGTGTTTATGTTCAACAACCCAAATGTAGATACTATCTAATACAAGTACAGATGTTTTTATTGTCCCAAGGTGTTTCTTAAAGGGTCCAGATGTGGCTCTTTTCTCAGGCGTTTCGTCCTAAAATCATGCCTCTTTCATATTCCCTCTCTTCTTGTTCCAGAGTTCTTCATGGACGGGCTGGGGGAATTGCTGGTGGGAAGTTGTCCCCAACTCTCAATCGGACACCAGCCTAAAAGAACGGGAAACAATGAAGAATATTACAAATACCGCATGCCACCCAGAAGCGACACCGAAAGCAAGCTAGCACTTCACTTCTTCAAGAATCGACTGAAATGCGTCAAGTACTGAAATGACCACTGAGGACTCCTCCATGCTTGTGTTCTTCAGGGATATGTGCATATTAGCACCACATCCTAAAACACTGCATTATATACTGGTCCCTGACTGGAGCTTACTTCCCCCCCGAACTTAAAACGAAAGGATAGTGCATTTCTTAAAATATTATTAAAATGTTAAAACTGTATTTGCTGGCAGTATATTGCTTGCAGACACGTTATGCAACCCGCATAGCGTTTCAGGGATTATTTATGCTCGTGTACAGGCCCTGGGTACTTTGAGGGATTTTTAATTGGACATATTTTTATAATACCAAATACGATGTGTGCACAGTTCTTACTGGTGTCATTACTCAGGGATAAGACCACTGTCATAGGAAACGTGATCCCTTTTGTGCAAATACTTTATTTGAAATATGTGTTTGCAGTTAATTATATATGGATGTGTACAATATGTGTGTATTGTGATTGATATGCACTGTGGTTTTCTGTGCCTTTTACTACACTTAGAGACCATTCCACCCTTATTACCTGGCTAGGTGCATGTTGTTATGTTTATACCAAGGGCCTGGGGCTTTTCACATTCTATTTATCCCTTCCGCATTGTCATTCTCCTTCTATGCAATGCTGATACATGCAAATCAGTCTGATGCCTTTGCTTTCCATTTCAGCAGACTGATTCAGTTAAATACAGGTGATATTGTCTGTGTCACACCGTTATCTGACAGCATTCACAGCTACAGGTGTACTCTACCCGGTGGTGTCTCAAAGAGAACAGGAAACTCGTCTGCAGTCAGAAAGGATGATGGATGTGTGTGTTTTGGGAGGAGGGTAACTTAATAATTGAAGTTCCCCTCCTTCACTTGTTTTGGTTATTCAATGATAGCAATAGTAACGGATTCCTCTAATGAATTTCATGCAGGTGTATTGATTGATACATGTAAATGTACATGACAGTAGTACATGTTAATCCAAATGCAAGGACTACAGAGACATCTGGTGGACAATCAACTGAATGCATCTTGACGAAAAACTAGTGAGAGAAAAACCTGATGGCCGTTTACATTTTAAAATGCTGTTACCCAGTGCAACATACACAGCTCCATTTGTACTATTGGATGTTTTATTGATATTTTCCTGTTTTTTTTGTTTTTTTGATATTTTTACCCTTGAACAAGTACCTTGTTCAAGGGTACAAGTACAAGTACCTTGTTCAACGGTACAACTGCTGTGACCCACCTCTGAACCCGTAACCTCTCCATTCCTAAGGGATATTCCACAAAACAGGGTTATCAAGTTATCCAGGTAAATCTGAGAATGATAAGGCTGATTATTGAGATTTCAGTCGATGAAAATGTGCAAGAACCTGGTTTAGCAGTGTGATTTGGTAATATTATTAGCTGCTGATATTGAAGAAAGTTTCTGAGGTTATTTCATGGTATTATTATTTGGGTAAATTGCTTATCCTGCTTTGTGGAATACCACCCTGGTCCTGTTTCCGAACCATTATACTACTTTGCTACCCACTTTGTGTGAAACACAACAGAGTGCACTTTATGCAATGCTGCTTTCTCCTGTCATATGGCTGGAGCTAAGTGGGGCGGGGCTTGGCTAATTCTTGGATAAGAAACGTCTTGGGAAAAGCAGGGTGCTGCTTCTGCTGCTGGTGCTCTTTTTGCACCAGGCAGAAAACCAATCCTCCAGACGGACACTGTCATAGGAGGTCATATCTGGGATGAGACATTTAACCTAAGTCCTGACTCACTGGTAATTAAAGATACCATGGCAAATTATCATGAAGAGTAGGGCTGGGGTTCCATCTGCATTCAGCCAAAGTTATGGGCCCCGGAATCAGCGGTTCCAAGTGTCCTGTGAATATTTCAATCATTCCACAGCACAGCACTGTGGAATGAATGCAGAGTACATTAGAAGGTCTGAAGTAATCAGCGCATGCGCACTCTCAAAAAAGGATGTGTTGATATTCAACATTTTTTGTTCATACATTTGTGTTACCTTCAACACATCTTGTGTCAGATACGACTTTATGTTACTTTCAATGCATGTTGTGTGAAATTACACTATTGTGTTAAAAAGACTTGTGTTGTCCTTAAAACCTTAACCCCTTGGCGCAGATGGCAAATTTCACCTATTTAGGGGGTGCTCTGTTTAAGGCTTTATAACTCCAGGTGTGAGCATCACATAAACTTGGTAAATGGCTTAAATGAAACAAGACAGGTGTACCATTTACAATACAAACTTAGATTTGTTTATTTTCATAATTTAATAAAGTGCCACAAATGCAAAGAAACTTTGGAGAAAAAATTTGAAAAATAGTTTTTTTTAATTTTGCTGAGAGCTACATAAGTGAAATCGGTAATATATATACATTTCCTGGATCATAAACTCCATGTCCACAAGTTTTGCAAAATCTGAGGATGATATGCAGAACTACTAAAGGTCTATGATGCAAAATATAGCAGTGTACCCTGTTGTCCATTAGTGTCTCCAAATCTATCCAAATGGCTAAATTGTGCACTGCTCTAAAATAAATATATATATATTTAACTACAAATCAACAGTTTTGGCTCATAAAACTCACTTTTGCATAATTTTCAAGTGGGAATTACTATATTTTCATCAGTATAGGGGGGGGGGGGGGGTAGATATCTATGGGTCCAAAACCCCTATGCAAGACATATCATAAAATGAATAAATTAGTTTTGTCGATTACCAAACAAATACATTTGCTCCTTCTGATGGCTTAAGATAAAAAACATTGATATCACAGTGTTACATACACCTAAATATGTTGCCTAATCATTCACTCTTGTACCTCAATAAAACATCACTTGTCCCTGTACTCTACAGTATGTATACTTTTGTCCTGGGATTGCATTTTTCTGTATTCTTTTAATCTTTTAAATTTTCCTATTCATAATGACTCCAAGGAAATTTTTACCTTAATCTACCACATATCAGCGCACAGTAAACTGGAATGAGCATTTGTCATGCCCCAAGAGACAAGTATACGCCATAGCCTATATTATGTATGATAACATGAACATAAAATAGTATTCCACCATCTGCAAAATGCTGCCAAATGTTCATCAAATCTTCAATGAATTCGGTAGCCTACATCAAAAATACATTTAACGATTGCACTACAGTATGTGAAATGCACTCAAAATGCGAAAATAACAATAGGGCTATCAAACATATTGGAAAGACAGTGCTCGAGTGGAAACACGAACGTACATATGTAGCCAGCGAGACCAACGGTATTTTAGACGCAAAAATACTTACATATCGCAAAAGGGAAATTCCCCTTCATAATGCGTATTCTATAGAGCTTGCGTAATACTAGATAGTTAAAACGAAAACTGCCGTTACGCTGGGCTGTAGTAAATTGCTCAAAGCACCCAAAAAGACTTGGCATATACCGTTGCGAAGGTTATAATGTACTCTATTGGATAAAAAAGCCGAAAATTAAACCAGAATGAACTGTAATGCATGAGACAGGCTTACAGGGCATGGGGGTATTACGCGGCGACGTTTCAGATAGTGTAATAGCGGTATAAAGTGTTGTATATTTCTCAAACCGGTTGAACCAGACAATAAATGACAACTGAATTTTGAAAGGAACATCTCGATGTGTAAAACCGATGGTAGGATTGTATATTTATTTCATATTTAGTAGCATATATTGCTAGTAGAATACAAGGTAGAATTTGAAAGTACTTTCACAGTTTATTTTGCAATTGAGTGAGCAGGGCTTTTCACGGCTTTTCTGGCATACGATCAGGCTATTGTTGGGTTTATCTCGTTGCTATGACGTTATTCTAATTTTATATGATGAATAAATATATTTATGAACTCAAACATAGATGCTATTGTCCACTATGTCACGCATAGGTAGGTATAGACTAGGTGGGGGGTTGCTTGATAAATGGACTTGCTACAGGGAAATAGTGACACTTAGAAACTATGTATTCGGCAGAAATCGTCACGAACCGTCTACAAATAAATTTAAAACACAGAGTTTGTGATTTCCAATAATAGTTCGGCTGCAGTAGCAACGAATGTCTCAGTTGAGCAAAAAGCTTCCGCCGGCGTCACCTTCTACGCAAAGGAGTTAACAGAGGTGTGTTTTGTGAGTGTGCAACTTACGTGTTGTTTTAAACACATCTGTTTTGTGAGTGTGATGACTGCCTTCTTTCCTTTTTGTGTTGCTGCAGGCTGTTCTTCTGTAGTTATGAACTAATTGAAGACTTTTGATCAAATCAGATCAGATTTCTATTTTGTTTTTATTTTGGGGTGCGTAATATTTCAAATGTGATGACTACCATTTGTTATGGTTTAAAATGACAGTAGATGGTGTGGTTTGAATAAACACAGATTTTGTGCCTGGTCTTTTTATGTATTGCTGCTATTTCTCTGATCTGTATATTTCATCACTTGTGCTGCATCTAAATTGCTGATTTTGATTTTATTTAACCAGGGATAACCCATTGAGATCGAAAACTTTTTTATAAAGGTTTCCTGACATGAAACAAGTTTCCCAACAAGAGAGTTGACAATGAATTTACAAACATCATATAGGGAGTGATACGGTAATATAACACAAATTAATGAGCAAAGGGTTAAAAGCAGGAGCATACATACTTCACTCACCAAGTCATGAATTGCATGTTTAAAAGCAGCAATTGAAATTAATTAGTCAATTTTAAAATATTTTGGGGTTTTCCCTTTTAAATTTTTTCTTTGAGTTTAAATTTTTTGGGGAAGTTTTCTTAAATTTTTTAGTGTGCATGTGAGTGTCTGTGGTTTGTGTGACGGCGGAGCACTTACTAAGAACCGATGGCTGTATTGGAGCTCCTTTTGGGGGCTTCTCCCGCAGAACCGTAAGGAATGTGATTCCACTGCTTCCTTTCCCTGTGTGTCTGTGCTCTGCTCCAGCGCATAGTGCTCCTGAGCTGCAGTTGTGTCCCTTCCTCCTGCAGGATCTGTGTGTTACAGGGCGACTGGGGCAAGTGTGATGAGAGCTGCGGCAGGGCAGAGAGGGGACTTAAGAGCCGGGGTCAGCTCCAGCAATGACTGACACTTACAGGGGCGTGATTGGGGGGAATGGCCTCTCCGATCTGAACCACTGAGCAGTGCCATGTTATTGGACTTCTCTGCTGGTCACGGTTTGTCCATAGAAGGATGTTCATAAGTGTACATGGTACCGGAGCACCTTGGACCAAAGGTTGATGATCGAATTTGTAGTTGTGTCATCAGACCTGCGGCAGTATGTTCTGGACACTCGGGTGAAGAGAGGAGCTGAGCTGTCAACTGATCACCATCTGTGGTGAGTTGGATAAGATGGCGGGGTAAGCTGTTGGACAGACTTATTAGGCCCAAACGTGTAGTGAGGGTCTGCTGGGAACGCCTGGCGGAGTAACTATTCCCGCCGGAATTATTTCAACTCTCACCTCCGAAAGAGCTTCACCATCGCCCTCCTTCCCTAACCCGCTGCCTGCTATGCCCTGACAGCTCCCAAAAGGCCAAAGTGCACCTGATTAACTCCCTCCTGCCTCGCCCATTCCCTCACCTCTTGTAAATGACCATGCAATAAAACGGCTCAAACCCACTTCCTCGTCCCGCCTCTGTGTCACCCGCGCTACTACACCCCTGGCAGCATCACCATATACAGTTGAAGTCGGAAGTTTACATACACTTAGGTTGAAGTCATTAAAACTCATTTTTAACCACTCCACAGATTTCATGTTAGCAAACTATAGTGTTGGTAAGTCAGTTAGGACATCTACTTTGTGCATGACACAAGTAATTCTTACAACAATTGTTTACAGATTATTTCACTTTTAATTCACTATATCACAATTCCAGTGGGTCAGACGTTTACATACACTAAGTTGACTGTGCTTTTAAACAGCTTGGAAAATTCCAGAAAATGATGTCATGCATGGGCGCCGGAAAGGGGGAGAAGAGTCTTCCTGCAGACATCCACCGTTAAGCCCCACGTCCACCGCCAGGGCCCTCAGGGTCTGAGCATGGACCTGGAAGTTGCGTCATGTGCCCTGGCGTCACTTCCGACCACGTGCATGGACCTTTTCGTTACTTCCCCATTCTGTTTGCAGAACAAACTAAACGAGCCGGACGTGTCTTCATTTGTCCAAGCAAGTTTGTTCTTTTTTCTAATAAGTGGATTTCAACGAGCCGACATCTGCCAACAAGGTAATAAATGGATGATAAATGGATCCTTTTGGCCTAGTCAGTAAATAGTCCCCCAAGCTATTGTAGAGCAATGGCAACCTTGGCTCTCCAAAGCTATCTATAAAGAATATAAACGTGACGCCACAATCAGAATCAACTCATGAAATTAAAAATATAAGTACAGATAGCCAACATGTAATGTTATTATTGGCAATCATTATTTGTACGAACATATTAAGTTATTGTACTGTATTAAATAGAGCCATTTTAAATGTTATTGTACTTATTCTGTTATGTTTTTTTCTTCTTTTTTTTTTTTTACAGATGCATCATTCCATTCTCCAGGGCAATTCAAATTTAGAACTTGACAGATGCACAACCTGCTGCAATTTATATCGCTGTCCACTTTGCCTGACCTTCAAACCCACAAAACTTAATCGATTAAAGTCTCATGTATATTTCCATCTAAAACATGCACTGACTTTCAAGGGTATGTTTGTTTAAACAATTGTTAGATTTTAGTCATTTCAAAGTGTGTTTAGCAACATGTTTCAGTTTAAAGTAGAATCTGTATGGCCCAACATATTAGAGAATTAGGTGCTGAACGGCCTGGGAAATGAGCTATGTTAATTTCCTCCCCCTCCCGCATTGTTAAGTACTCATTGTCACCTGCATGAATGCCCCCCCGAGTTTTCTGGGAATCCTAGCCTGGTAGAATAACGTGTGAAATAAAGTTATTGATCTAAGCCCTGAGACAGGAAACTAGGAAGAAGAACCAGAGATAGGAATGAAGTAACATAGCCGCAAGACTTCCCTGTCTAGCCTACCTTTTGTTATCACCTACATGACATTTCCTGTTTTGTGTATAAACGCTGGGTCGGTTTGGAGTGTAAGTAATGTTAGACTAGAAGCTGACATAAACATCATGCTAATAAAGAAGTTATAGCTACTGTCTTTCATCACAGAACCGATTCAAGACCCTCTTATTTCTCAAACGTAATTGCAAGTACCGGCAACGAACAGAAGTGTCATTGAGAAATACGAAGCAATTCTTCACCATTTAAACAATTAGATGGTGTAAGATATTCGTTCTGTCAACAAGATGCATTATGGTTCATTTGTAAGTTAGTGGACACTTTCATGCAAGACAGTTCAAAAGAGTTTTCCAGCTGCCCCGTGTCCAGGGAATGGAGGAGAGCGAGGTGGCCGAGGCCCTCATTGCATACACCCGGCTCGCTGACGTGGTTGGGGAAGCAGAGCACGACGAGATTGTGGGACCATTTGTTTTTATTTTCAGTAACCAGCAGGATATGGAGCGATTCTTAATTGAAATTGTGGACCACAGGCGTTACATAATTTTCTGTCTTCTTCCCTTACAGCCTGAGGAGGTAGAGTAAGGACTACTCGTGTTATATAGTGTACATAAATATATATATAGTTTTAGATTGCATGGGTGTTCAGTGTGTCATGTAAGTTCTTATTGGTTGTCCTTTTTTCCCTTTGTTATTTTTTTATTAGACTATTTGATATTCCAAAAAAAATAAAATAAAGTATTTTACAAATTATTAATTTGTGTGGTTGCTAAAGTCTATGGCTGCCTAATCTGTTCTTCTTTGTTTGGTTATTTGTACTTTTAAAGTTCCCTGGTAGACTATCATATAAAGTGATGAAGAAAATGTTAGCCATATTCCCTATTCCTATATCACACATACACCTCAGCACAAATAAACCTTGCATAAGGTCATGGAATCTGTCCATGGTTCTGCAATGCTTAAAACATGCCTTCTGCCAGAAACTGTACAGTGCTGCACAATCATTTGTATTTAGTGTTGCAGTGTTTAATGGTATGGACAAAGAGTTCAACATCGGGAACAGTCTGCTGGCTTGTATTGAGATGCCTATTATACCTCAAAATAACATTTTCAAAAATCTAGCAAGGTTCATAATATGCATATAAACCCTTAGATCACTACTGAGTTTGTAAATTAAGTTTGGAACTGTGACGACTCCATAGTTGGATACATCAATAATGTCGATGAAGCTGTAGTGTAGACTTGCAGTGACTGCTAGTAGGTGTGGTTGAATCGTGTTGAAAGCACTGAGGATGTAGTAGTACTTTATTGATCCCACAATGGGAAATTTCTTCTTCAATCGTTACACTCCAGTAATACACAGTAAATATTACACGTGTACATTATTACAGGGAAGCCAGACCAGAGAAGGGATCAGCTATTCTTTTGTTAAAGTAGACAGTGATACAATGTGCAGCAGGTTGTGCATCTGTCAAGTTGTAAATTTGAATTTCCCTGTAGAATGGAATGATGCATCTGTAAAAAAACAAAACATAACAGAATAAGTACAATAACTTAACACGTCCGTACAAATAATGATTGCCAATAATAACATTACATGTTGGCTATCTGTTGCATACATAACGGTAACGTTACATTAGCAACACACATACAACTGACGTTAATTTTAGTGCTAAGGTTTGTAAAACAAACAATATATAAAGTATGTCGTTACTTAACTGCCATTGGACAAAAACTAATGGTTAGAAAGCTAGTTACTACTTAACGTTAGCTTACGTTAGCTAGTTAGCTACGTTACACAAACATTATGATTCATGACTTATCACGATTGCAAACGTTTGCTGCGCTACAAATAAACAGCAATGGAAAAAACAACATACAAGTTGGTCACATTAGTGTTAATTTGCTAACGTGAGCTAGCTAGCCAACTCCTAGTATTAAGTTGTTGTCTGCTGCTTAACGTTATTGGTTTCAACATAACATTGGCATAATTTACCTTGGTGAGAGTTGTCGGCTCGTTGAAATCCACTTATTACGAACAGAACAAATTTGCATCGACAAAAGGTGATGTGTCCGGCTCATTTGTTGTGTTCGCAAACAGAATGGGGAAGTAACGAAAAGGTCCATGCATGTGGTCGAAAGTGACGCCAGGGCACATGACGCAACTTCCAGGTCCATGCTCAGGCCCCGAGGGGCCTGGCGGTGGACGTGGGGCTTAACGGTGGATGTCTGCAGGAACTTCCTGCCAGGAAGACTCTATTGGAGGTGGGGGGGTAAAAAGACGTTGCCTGCATTCCCGTCCACTCTAAGACATATGATATGGTAAAATTATGCACGCAAACATAAAAAAAAATACAGACAAGGCTAACGTCACAATCAAAGTCCGTTGTTACACAAATCAAATGCATGCAGTGTAGCCTCCATCAACCAATGAAATTGTTTCAATGATGTGTTCACGCTGACGTTTGAGCCGTTAAAGTTAGCTAGCTCAGCTCGCTATCAATAGCCCTGTAGCCTATTTGCGAACATGAACTGCTAAAATGTCAAAACAATCAGAGCATTAGAAATTAAAGTGCAGCCAAACAAAACTAAACACTAATGTTACATCCCCGCTGTCCACAACTGTTGGGGTTTGAGTCAAGGCAATCAAAATGCGCCCCAAGTTTATTTAGGATAGGCTATGAATTACATTTTGACAACAGCAGGGCGTGCTAATATTTTACCAGTAACGTTAGCCGAGAGGCTAAATCATCTTGGTGAATGTGGAGGAATGTGAAGATGAAGAAGTAGCCTAGGATGGTCAGTGCTTTCCTGATTTTTAGTTCGATGGCTTTGGGACAGAAATATAGACGGTAGAACTGGGAGAAGTGCGCTGCTGTGCTGACTGAACGCGTAGGCTATACGTTATAGTTGATATTGCTTGCTGCTACTCGGGCGGCCGTGTAGCTGTCCTGTATACTCATAGTTTCCGCTAATTGAACAAATAAATGGTTGTATCTTGTACATTTTGACTTAACGTTAGATAAGTGATTATATACAGTGTGCGAATTCCTCTCCTCTACTTGACCAATCTTCATCCCAGGCTGGGATGCTATCATTCCCCCCTCTGATACTTGCCTTTCATTCCGAATATGTGTTATAGTAAATCCCGAACAACAAATAAGTTTATACATTTCCGAGTGTCACAATTAAATTCTAGACAATTATTTAGTTCAGAAGTTATGTTTGCCACCTGCACTGCCCTAATCAGGTGAAGCCTAAGGGTACCATTTCGGCGTTTTTATTAATAATCATAGGCGTCATTTCCACGGGGGACACGTCCCCCCCCACAATATCTGAGAAAGCCTATGCATAAAAGCGCCTACAGCACATGTACGGGGTTGTATACGGTAATCAGTGGGCGGGCCAACAATGTTGCTCCATTTAATTACATTATTGGGGCGATAGACTAGATAAACAAACTACAATGTAGCAAAGCAGTGTTTCATTTCAGGCGGCACCCCCTGCCTGTTGCAATTATGTAGACTGCGAGGCTGTATAGAGTGGAAACGTGAGGCTTAGGTTCCGGAAGCAAAAACTCCATTCACTGTTTACATTGCAATTGCTGTGTCCAAATGGTCTGCATCCTGTGTAATAGCATAGGCCTACTGTATACTGCTTAGGCTAACCTACTGCATACTGTTTAGTGGACATGCAGTATTGTAGCAAGGCGGAACTAGTCCTGATCTCATTGTGTCAGGTAGGTAGCTTAAAGTGACACACACCTGTGTGCATAGGTATCCGCCTCCTCTGATCGCGGGAGAGATCTTCTTTTGTTTGGGAAAGGACGCTGTTTGCTGCGGCGTGTGAATTGTTTGTAGCGAGCAGACAAACTAATTGGTGGATGTGATGGGTGAATGAACAGGCAGGGTATGCGTAAGCAGATGCTAAATAGGTATTTGCATTTAAGGTTGTATTTCTCTGCTAAATGATTCGGGTGTTTCATTGCAGTGATTTGCGATATTATATGTAACTGTTCAACTATAGTGCCTGAATGCTAGGGGTTGCGGGAGCAGCATTGTATCAGGGGTGTCGTCGCTTGCTTTTGTGGGTGAATGGCAACGTTAAATGTTTACATGCTGTATTTTTGCTCATGTATTATACGTAGTGTAATGAAAAGCATTTTAATTATGTTGACATTGATGGTTAACTATGCTGGATGTAATTTATAATACTTGTGACTTTTAATCTTGTTGAGTATGCTAATGTTGTTTCTTCTGTGTGCTTACAGATTGTTTTATTTGTCATCTGCTTTAGTCTCCATGTATATTTATGCCAATGCTTTAATTTATATTTTGTACAACTGATACCATTACTGCACTTTAAGACTATAGGAGACTTTATATTATTTATTTAAAACACTGGTTAAGTAAATGATTATTTGCATTGGATATCTGAAAAGAAGACCCTAAGCAAGCACTTTATTCTGGCTAGGCCTTGTATGTGTGAATCCACTTTGCCTCTTGAATAGATTTTAACGAAAGTTGTATATAATAAACTTTGCTACCTTTTCTATGCATTGGCTTGTGACTGTTTTACCTGTTAAGAGGTCCAGGACCTGTATTATAAGTGGTCAGGGGCTACAGTATGCAAAAAATATCCTCCATAGGCTACTATTATCAGTGAAAACTTGGAAATAAGTATATTATTTGGGGATTTTAAGCACACTACATTTTGGAAACATTTCGCCTGCTTAACGTTCTCATCTAGTGTAGGCTACTCAACTATAATAACGTTACTCAATAGTAGCCTATAGAAGGGTGTAGAATCGGACACAGCCGTTGACAGCCTAACGTGAAACACCTTCATGCACTCTCGTCTTTGCCTGAATCACGTTGATTTGCGAGGCATTTCTGAGAACCATAGCCTATGCTAAAATAAGGCTAATAAAGTGCCGGAAACTTTATTTAGGTCGACAGCATTTAGATGCAGCTTTTCTGAATTTGGCAATGGTATAATTTAACAACAAACAATACGAGGACGATGAGTGAGCTTTGGTAGCTCAGCTACCTCTTTACAATAAAGCATAATGGAAGTAGCTTAATAGGCTACCTTTTTCGTTTTCTCATATCCCCCTACCAATTCGTACACTAGCCTAAGCTACAATTGAAGAGCTAACGTCAGAATTCAAATTGTAGGCCTACAATATACAAGCCTTTCTTTGTCAATTAACCTAAACTAGGCCAATAGTTTACAGAACAGTAACACTGCCGAGGAGCAGTACGCAATAGCAACGGTAATGTGGATGTGTTCAGTCAGCAGCGCACATCTATCTCAAAACCACGAAAAAAACAGAACAGAAAGTGTTAATAATGTCCTAATTAAGCTATCGATGCGCCAGAATAAAAGCTAGTAGCCCAAGGGAAGGAATCTGTAGTAGCCTAGTCGTTTAATTAGATCTCTAGCCTACATATATCTAGCCAACAAGCATAGTCTAGCTATAGCTCTAGACTGAGAACTAAAAGGGTAGCCTTCATTATTATTATTAATTATTATTACTTCATTATTAATTAAGCCACTTCCTTCATGAATATGGATAAGGAGAATATGTAGCACAAGCTTAGGCTATTCACTCCTATTGCTTGCAAATTTGTTTGTTCTTAAATTCTGCCATAGCCACATTCAGGAAAGCTATATCTAAATGATGTAGACCTAAGTAAAGTTGATTCCCGTATGTTATTAGCATAGACTGTAGGTTATTAGGCGTTGTGGGCTAATTTGAACACGATTCTCACAAATGCCTCGAAAAATCAACGTGACGTCCCGTATATTCCGGTAAAAGACTTTGCGTGCAGAATCAGATGTTGTATAACCTACGTGAACAACTGTACATGTGCGCTGATGCCTCCTGTTTTCACAATTCGCACACGGTTTTGTATATATAGCCTTGCTATATAATATGAATGAAAAAAAACATTTTTTGGCCCCAGCACTTTTGAAATGATTCCGGCGCCCCTGATGTCATGGCTTTAGAAACTTCTGATAGGCCAATTGACATTATTTGTGTCAATTGGAGCTGTACCTGTGGGTGTATTTTAAGGCCTACCTTCAAACTCAGTGCCTCTTTGCTTGACATGGGAAAATAAATAAAAAAATCAGCCAAGACCTCCACAAATTGACAGCATTACATAAATACAGTTCAACTGCCTGTAGAGCAGTACTAGTCTTGTGAAAATGTTGCAGTATGTTGTCCCACATGTTACACAGAAAGGCATTCTCTAGTTTTTCCATCTTTGTGTAGAGTGTCCTGGCTTCATCCCGAGCAGTAAGATTTTGGTTCGAGTCTTCACTTAACTTTTGCAGTGACTTCTTGAATTCTTGCGTAATTCTGGTGCAGTGCTTTTGTTGCTTGCACGTGTGCTGACCATCTAGTATCTGAAAGACTTTTTAAAGTCTCTATCCTGTGGTTGTCATTAGGCTTTAAACCCGCTGTAATTGTCTGACAACGGGACGTGGATTTGGAAGAAAAATTAAAGTGTCTGTATGAAATTTAAAAATTCCTGTGTCTCAAGGCAGCAGTTAACACTGTTAACCCCACTAAATTGAATGTGTGTGCAGCGCACGGTACCCATTCGACCAAAGGGTTAATCTGTTTAATGGGTGCTTGCAGGCCACTGTAAATACCGGACATGTTGGCTGCATTATCCTAACACTGGCCTCTGCAGTTATTGATATCAATGCCCATGTCTTGTAAAACACCAAGAACAGGCTGGCAAAGTGACTCTCCTGAATGACTCTGAATTGGCAGAAACTTGACAAAATGCTCCACGATGCAGCCATCAGGTGACACATATCGCATAATGAATGTGAGCTGGTCTGTGTGTGTAATATCTGGAGTGGAGTCGACATTGATGGAAAAGTACTTTGCCACTTTTATCTGACTGATTATTTGTGTGAGGACCCGCTCTCCCATTAGTTCAATAAATTCTAAACATGTTGTTGATGAGAGGTGTTCCCTTGCCAGCATTGCCATATTTTTCTATAAGCACTTTCAAGAATGAATCGAACTCGCTGTTAACTTCTAGCACACCCATAAAGTTCCCATTATCAGGTTGCCCAAACATTTCTCTGTGTCCACGGAAAGGTAGTCCTCGCTCTGCTAAAAACTTCACCACCGCAACCACCCTCTTTAAAACCTCGGTCCAATATTCAGATTCACTGTCAAATAGTTTTTTTAGTTCTGAATCTATACGCCCAGCATCATCACAGCGCATAACATAAGCAACCATAGCCTTTCTGTGGCTCTCCGACCCTTCATGTTCAGCTAAGCGTGCGGCTGCATTTTTCCAGTCACTATAGCCTGCTGTGAGTGCAGACTGAAGATCACTGTCCCCAAATAATTTACATGCGAAACAAAACACAGTGCCTTTCGAAGGGGAATAAAGCAACCATTCTGTTGGCACAGTTTCACCATTTGCCAGTTTCCTTTTAAACAGGGTTTTGGAAAAGTACCTCTTTTGCTGTTTGTTTTGCCTTTATGAGGCAGCGACATCTGCGTCTTTGTTCTGACATGTTTCAGTATGTCCTCATATGTTCATCAATTTTATCCCAGCATGCAGGATCCGAGCTATTGTGGAAGTAAGCCGTAGGCCCAAGAAAGCCTCATATGCAAATATATAAATAATTAAATAATACAGTCAAGATCTAGTGGAAAAGTACTGAGATGGGGGGTTGTGAGAGGGTGCAGGATAGTTCTCTGTCAGCAAGGACGAGGGCATCTAGCACACCAGTCAAAACAGGAATGTTTTCCTCCTGTGTTCCATAACAAAGCAGGAGTTGAACTTATAGATCGTGCTGACCTAACAGGTGGGAGGAGAGTTCACAAACAATTTTATTTGATAGATCAAGAGTGCCCTCAAGCGCATAGGGTAAGAACAGGTCATATAACATATTAATGTTGTGCCTAATTTGTTATTGGATAAAATAAGATATTATGAAAAGGTGTTACCACATATCATTGGTGTATTAGCAACGTAAAGGAGGAGTTATGATATTGTAAAAACTAATGTTTGTTATTGTTCGGGGAATTCTGAATCCTCTGCGTAGGTTTGTGGTTTTCCCATTTGAATCAACATTTGACCATTTAATAAAATATTAAACTTCTGCTATTTCCTTCATCTTTATCTTGAGAATTCTTCCAGTCGAAAAACCCATCTCAAATTGAATTTAACGAGGAGGGAGTCAAAGGACTTACTTCCACAGTTGGCGAGCCAGCCAGGAGTCCAAGATCCCGGGGGGGATACAGGAGGGAACCAACGGCGTGCGGTGTTTTTCTTCAAGTTAGAGACCGGTCAATAGTGAGAGGTAAGCAGACACCTTTTTTTTTAAAAGTCTGCAGAGAGGAATTACCCGCACTCCGTTGGCCCCAAGTGTGGTCCTACACCGGTGACGGAGCTCCAGTGGGTGAGTGGATTAATTGAATTATATTGATTATAAGAACAAAATAGAGAGGATAAATAGGTAGAAAAATTATTGTGATGAAGTAGAAATAAGCAGAAGTGACTGAGTGTCAAGATCTCTGAGTGTGATGTTTTGTGGGGCTTGGAGCTCAGATATTTTGTGATGTTTTGTGGGGCTTGGAGCTCAGATGTTTTGTTTGTGGGGCTTGGAGCTCAGATGTTTTGTTTGTGGGGCTTGGAGCTCAGATGTTTTGTTTGTGGGGCTTAGAGCTCAGATGTTTTGTTTGTGGGGCTTGGAGCTCAGATGTTTTGTGATATTTTGTGGGGCTTGGAGCTCAGATATTTTGTGATTTGGGGGCTTGGAGCTCTATGACAACACTGTGGGGGAGTACTGAACTCCAAGTTAGCTAACCAAAAACTCTGAGCAACTCTTGAGCAATATAGAGCAATTCCGGATTGTGGGTCGCGTAGAGGTTGTGTGTAAAGGGACGCCTTTCCCTTCAAAGTCCGCCACAAACGGTGAATAGAGTGAAGCAGTTGAAAGATACTGCCACTGCTATATTATGGTAGGGACAATTAGGGAAACAGTGTTGTGAGAAAATAATCTTTCTAAAAGAAAAAAAACAACTATTTTTTAAAAGTTATGTTGTGTGGCCAAATAATTTACTGTTGTTAATAATACTAGTTATATTTTTTTGTAAATAGTACTATATGTATATACATATATCTCAATTAATCAAATTAGAACAAATAGATCCATTGCACGGGTTGTACAATCAAACTGAACATAATCGATTAAACAATACGGTAACAGGAGAACAATAGAAAAAAGATAAGGTGGTGTGCTAACATTATATGAGAATTTGTTGTATTTTGGATATGCTGTATATAATGCTGAAGGAAATTATGTAAATAACAGGGTTTTACTTAGATAGATAATACTCCACTAGAAAAGTGGAAATATTATGTGTCTGTTATTGTGTATGTTATTGTGGGAAAAGATACAGTGGGAGAATAATTAACATGAGAACAGTTATATGGAGTAAAATCTCTGTGCTGCCATTCAGGGATTGATAAATCCCTACCCAAGGTCACAGAAACAGGAGAAACATTTGAAATATGTTTAGACTGGTGGGCAGACGGAGCCGTTTGGCTGGAGTGTACCCCAGTGAGGGAATTGAGAACTGAAGAGGTAGAAGGGGAAGTTGAGCAGGGGCATTCAGGGGGAGGAGCCACACGAGTCACAGTCACTAAGTGGGAACTAACAGGATTAAAGGTAAAGGCGTGGCTACCAAGAACAGAGTGGTCCCCTGAATTATAATAATAATAAATCAATTAAGAATAAATTAATGAATTATAAATTAATGAATTATAAATCAATTAAGAAAAAATCAATTAAGAAAAAATATTATTTTTTGGTTTTATTGTTCATTATTTTTTTTAATTTTATTTTTTTATTTTTTTATTTTTTATTTTAAAAAGAAAACATGGAGGCAAAGTTATTATAGTTGTAAGTTTTTCATTTAGTTTTTAATTTTATTAGTTTTTAATTTCACTTTCTAATTTAGAGGGAGAGAAAGTGTAAATTATTAATATTGGTTTTGAATGTTTTAAATTACTCTATATGCAATCCAGATTTCAGATCGCAAATCAGGAAGAGGATCAGAAACTAAAACTAAAAAGAATTCATGATTCACAAATGATACAGTTCATTTTGCACCACTACAGTTAGTTTTGTTTTAAAAGTCACTTTATTTTTATTTTTATTTCAGTTAACTAAAATGTTTTTATTTTTTATTTTTTATTTTGATTTCAGTTTTAGTTTCACTTTCAGTTAACTAGAATAAGCTTGCATG
Organism: Synaphobranchus kaupii; assembly: GCA_029718625.1. Classification (NCBI taxonomy): domain Eukaryota; kingdom Metazoa; phylum Chordata; class Actinopteri; order Anguilliformes; family Synaphobranchidae; genus Synaphobranchus; species Synaphobranchus kaupii. The sequence continues at coordinate 697,973 of CM056387.1, read as the reverse complement.
GGCTAAAGAAAAATAAAGATTTGAAAACGCGGAAGGGCGAGACTTTAAAGACACCTCTCTCCTGCATGAGTGAATTATTTCAAACTATGAGACTTGAAATATGACTAGGAGAAGACTATGAAAAAATGGGAAAAGTGGACAAGAGGTGGTCCTTTGGTATGGCCTAAGGAAGGTATTTTTGGACTTCAATACCTGCCATCAGTGGAAGCAAATGGAGCTACAGGCCTGTATCCCCTATTGAACAGCACTGGGGAAAAAGAAGATTTGAGCCAGGGGCCTGAGACTACTGTGAGGATGAGACCAGAGTTGGTGAAAGTGAAAGGGACCCTGGAAGTAGAAGGTAATTTGGAAACTGTTTTAATAAGATCAAAAGTTACAGCAGCAGGCCCAGAGGAAGGAGAATCAAAGACAGCCCAGAGTGACAGCCAAGGAAACGAGGGAAATTCTGAAAATAGCACACCATGCCCACACCTCCACACACCTCATGGCAGACCAGAGAATCAGGGAATGACAAGATGCAAGAAAGAAACAGTCAAGTCGGCGGGGGCACGTGAATCTGAAAGGAGCAGCAAGCTAGGATGTGCCACCAGATATCAACAGGCAATGGAAGAAGCAGAGGGATGTGAGAAGTGAGAAGAAGGTGTGAGAATGTGAGATGTGAGAAGAAGAAATGAAGAAGAAATGTGAGCAGAAGGAACAAAACCGAAAGGAGAAGCAAGAAGAGCTGGAAGAGACCCAAGGAGAGGAGAATATGACATCAAAGGAAAAGTGAAACTAAAGTCAACTGCCATTCCCAAAGATGAATCAAGCTCCTCTAATAGTGAAGACTCAGATGAAAGTGCAATAAGGAAGAAAAAGAAAGTGATGAAGGAAATGCTGAAAACAAACCCTAAAGGAGGTGAAGAAAGCAGAACAAGCATTCCTGCGCGAAGGAGGGTACTCGCAGCAACGAGTTCAAGAATTGAAGTAGGTCTATGACATCAGTAGTGATATCCAGAACAGTGCCAGCAAAATCCTCAGGAGGAGCGGCAAAAGAAGGAGAGCACCTGCTCGATACAATCCAGGGGAAGAAGGAGACGAAGAGGATGAAGAAACCTTCCTGGCCCCATTGCAAGTCCTACCCCAACCAGGGAGACAACAGCCACTCACTAAGTAGACCCCATGGTCAGAAATGACCTAGCGGACTTTGCGCCAAAGGGGGGAAGCACTCTCATCCAGTACGTGGACGACCTTCTCCTATGCAGCCCAAGTATGACCGCATGCAAAGAGGACAGTAAGAAACTGTTACAAGAACTGACACTAAAAGGCCACAAAGTATCCAAGTCAAAGTTACAGTTTTGTCAAGAACAAGTGCAATATCTGGGTCATACTCTTAAGGAAGGGAGCAAAAGTATTTCAGCAAAACGAATTGAAGCAATTACGAAGGTGCCCAGACCGAGAACGGTGAAAGAAATGCAGAGATTCTTAGGAATGACGGGGTACTGCAAAAAGAGGACTCCAGAGAAAGGGCTGGCAGCAGCCGCCTTTGCAGTAGAGAAGGCAAGCAACGCCAATAACGGCAGGGCATGAAGTTACCCTGTATGTGTCACATGCAGTAGAAGCACTACTCAGTAAAGGGAAATCGTCCCTAACTTATCGGAGAGTATCAGGATACGAGATCCTACTCCCACAGCCAGGATTGACCATTATCAGATGCAAAGCTGCGAACCCAGCGGAATTAATGATGACCCCAGAAGAAGGCCAACCACATGAATGTGAAAGAATGGTGGAAGCAGAAGCAAGAGCAAGAGAAGACCTACACCAAGAACCACTGATGGCTCCGGACCACGTTTTTTTTGTGGACGGAAGCAATTGCACCAAGCGCAGTAATAGAGGTCATTTGCAGAGCTGCCCATGGTGTTGGCCACTCTGCAAGGGGGGATGATGAGAGAAATACAGAAACATTGGTTTATACTAGCATGATATCAAGATGCGCATGCGGATTCTAAAACTGTAGCTAAAGCCTTGGCAAGATAAATTTTCCCCAGATTCGGGGTCTGGGGCAAAATTCCAGCAACTTATTGTGAGAAGCTTGTGGAAGGCTACCCGAAAGGTTTGACCCAAGTTAAACAATTTAAAGGCAATGCTACCAAATACTAACAGTGTATGTAAACTTCTGACCCACTGGGAATGTGATAAAAAAAAATAAAAGCTGAAATAAATCCTTCTCTTTACTATTATTCTGACATTTCACATTCTTAAAATAAAGTTGTGATCCTAACTGACCTAAGACAGGGAATGTTTACTAGGATTAAATGTCAGAAATTGTGAAATGGATTTGCCTAAGGTGTATGTAAAATTTCGACTTCAACTGTATGTACTGTATATGTACGTGTGTGTATTTATTCAATGTTAATGTATTAATCAGTGAAATTTTCATGAGTTGACGTGGTAACGTTGTATGTGTAGCAAATGATACAGACAAGAAAGAGTACTCAACTTTATCCTGGTCCCACCGACACTGTGGGAGATAGGGACAGGAGATGGCACTGCCTGTATGAGGGAGATAAAATTATATAAAATTAGCTTTTTAGGTTTGAGTACATTGCACTAAACAGATATCAAAAAAAGTAGGGACGGTATGTGAATTGCACATAAAATGCACATAAAAGCAGAAAGCAGTGATTTGTAAATTCTCTTCCACATATACAGCTCTGGAAAGAATTAAGAGACCACTGCAAAATTATCAGTTGTCTCGTTGTTATTTTGGTTCTGTACTCTAGCACTTTGAGTTTCAATGGATACAATGACAATGAGGTGCAGACTGAAGTGCAGACTGTCAGCTTTAATTTGATGGTATTTTCATCCATATCGGATGAACCGTTTAGAAATTATAGAACCTTTTGTACATAGTCCCCCCCATTTTTGGGCATCAAAAAAATATTGGACAGTTTAACATAATGTAGAATAAAGTCATCATAATATTTGGTCGCATATCCTTTGCATGCCATGACTTCCTGATGTCTGTGACCCAACAATATCAAAAGACTCTTAATATCTTATTTTCTTATAAGTGATACTATGCCGTTTCTGCATTTGAATGGATTTCTATGGGAACTGGGGAGTCGGACTAGATTTAGCTGTAAATTATGCTGGAACACTATGGAATACATGGTTGGTAAAATGGCTATAAGTCATCAAGGGCCCTATCTTACACCCGGCGCTAACCCAAACGCAACTGTCTTTGCTATCTTACACCCAGTGCATGGTTGATTATAACGCCTTGCGTTCACGCCGTTTAAATACCATGGGCCCTATCTTACACCCGGCGCTAAGCGGCGCTAACCCAAAGGGCAAGTGTCTTTGCTATCTTACACCCGGCGCATGGTTCCATTATAATGCCTTGTGTTCACGCCGTTTAAATACCATCGGCTCTATCTTACACCCGGCGCTAAGCGGCGCTTAACCCAAACGCAAGTGTCTTTGCTATCTTACACCCGGCGCATGGTTCATTATAACGCCTTGCGTTCACGTCGTTTAACTACCAGGGGCTCTATCTTGGCGATCTTGGCGCTTGGTCTAAGCGCATGGCGTAAAGTCCATTTAGGGCGTGTCCAAGTCCACTTTTGCTATTTTAACGGCGTGTTTTTTGGGCGCTAAGCACGGCGCAGCGTGCAAATGGGCTGAACCTAGTCTCTTCATTAATTATAGGTGTGTCTTGGGGGTGACATGCAATATCCCATTCCCTTTAAAAGCCTGTTTTCCACCTTGGCGGATTGCTTATATGATGGCGAAACAGACATGCTCGTGCGTGTTTAGTGCGATCAAGGAATAGGCTATATGGATCAATAGTAGCATACGATAAATATTATTCGGACAAACCATTATGAGTTCCCGGTAATTCCTGACAGTGCTGTTATTTTACAAAATATATGCGGTTAAATTTCATAAAAGACAGCTGAGAATAAGCTACCACTTCCGTCTCACCTTAGAAAACGCCAAATTAGCCTGCTTGTTTAACGAATTTTGTTTGATTATGCAATGAAGCAATGAACTCATGTTCAAGCTTCATCCGAAGTTCATTACCCCGCATTCTAATTTTGACTAATAAAATAAATAACATTATTTTGCCTTAATGATGACAATAAATACAATAAAGCTGTCAGGTTGGCAACGCATAGGTTCACGCATATTTTCCCTTGTTTTATAATGTCCTGCTTATGGAAATGTGACCAACCTGTTTTACTGGTAGTGTAATGCTTTAAAACAATCCACTTTCCCAGGAAGACCGTTAAAAGTATGATTTACAGCAGGGGAAACAGACCTGCTCCGGTAAAGCACACATGCAGATAATGGTATTAAAATTAATTGTGAATTAATTGTAACGTGCTGCAAATTTGTTGCCGTTTCTAATTAGACGCTTAGTTCTCTTTAAAAATCTTTTGTTCAGTTATGGAATAACAGGTGAAATCAGCTGAGTTTTAATAAGCTGAGGGTATGGAAACCTTGTCACTGTAATAAAAAAAAAATAAAGGACGAAGAATAGCTAAGGTTACAATTCAGTTAACATGGTGACATTTATCTCCGTTTTTAACCATAGGCCATCGGAAAAAACCTTATGCACAGCGAATCCGCTGTAGCCTAGGCTATTTTAAAAACAATAAAAGCAATATTCACTGGACAAGGTTTTAGCAAGATAACAAGATAAGGTATTTCATTTCCATTTTGTGGTCCTAAAAAAGTATGTCACTCAAAGCTTTTAATACAAACAAGCCGACAAATTATAATTTATTTTTATTTGCTGTATCAATCCCTTAAACAGAAGGACTAATGGTCTCAATAGGTCTCAAAATCATCAGTAAGCCTCTCAGAAGTCTAGGTCAATTCCACACACAACTGAAAAAGGAGAACGCAATCCTGGGTGACAGTGATGAAGAGAATACATCCATTCTTCATGCATTCACCAGTACCAGCCAGGTAGGTTTTCAGATTCAAACATGTACCAGTAATCCTAGAAAATTCCCTTGTTCATTGTTACAGGCCACACCTTACTTGTTGCAATAACTGGATCTGGAAGGTAGCCAATATAGCTGAACAGGTTAGATGGTAGAAACTCTGTATTTTGTGTCACATAACCTATGCGGCGACACAGTCCTGTGCATGTCCTCCACATGTAGCCTATCATTATAGCCTATACTCCTGAATAACCCTTTAACATTACATTCATGTTCATGGCCGATTTATGAAGCTCATATAATTATTACTTGTAAAATATATCAAATCTGCTTCATAACTGTACATAGCCTACCACTTCATAAATGTAGGCTACATAGCCTACCTTTAACATATACAATATACAGAAAGATAGGCTACAGAATAATAGGCCTACAGGATATTAGAATAATAAAACTATTTTTACAATAAAAAAAAAAACAGTTTTAGTGGCAAGTGGAAGCATAACTAATCATGTTACACCTACATACAGTGAAAGTAATCAGTTTGGGACCGACTAGTGTTGTTTTGGTAGCGAGACGTGTCTGTTTTATTCCGACTTGCCGTTGTGAAGAAGCGCCTGGCCGCTGTGGAGAAGCAACACGTCGGTGTGAGAGCGACTAGCCATTCTGGAGAAGCACCTTGTCGGCGTTGAGAAGCGTCTCATCGGTGTGAGAGCGACTAGCCATTCCGGAGAAGCGCCTCGTCGGTGTGAGAGCGACTATAGCAATTCTGGAGAAGCAACTGGTCGCTTTGATATACTGACTTGTCATTGTGGAGAAGCGGCCAACGTAGCACAAAACCATCACTGTTTGTGTATTAAGCTCTCTCGGAAAAAGATATAGCCTACGTTAGCTATTCTGTGGAATTTGTGAAGAGTGACACTAATAAAATAAGCCCAAACAACGAGGTTATCTGTCTCTACCCATATGCAAAAGGTCTGTAAAAATCCTATAAAAACCACATATGCCATATACAATAGCTTACTTACAAAATAAATATGTGGTAGAGAACTAGCATACATTTCTTACTAAATTATAGGCTATAGTTCCCTACATGGTAGCCCACTCCTAAACATTGAGAGATTGTAGCCTATAATAATTGTATACAAATAGACTATAGCATAATATACTAACGCTAATCAACATGCTTTTTACAAAACCTCACAAGTATGATAATATATGATTTTTACAGACCTTTCACATATGGGTGTCTCATTTCAAAGCTAAAAGTTACCGTTCGCACATACGTTTGCTAAACAACATGAATAAAATTAGCTCAAACACCTAAGTTAGCTGTCTGTTTCTCATTTCAAAGTTAGAAGTTACCTTTAATTCGTCTTTATGTCGTAAAAACACAAACGGCAAAACAACGCCCGCCCTATTTTAAAATGTTAATTCATAGCCCGAAGGGGGAGGTAATTGTCAACTGACGAACGTCGATACTATGCCTTGGCAAAACGGCGAACGTCGATCATACACTGTATAAAAATATGGACAAAGCCACTGTGACGTCACCCATTGCCTTTCCACGGCCTCGTAAAAACCAAATTGAAACACGGAAGTCTTTTTCGCCGGCTGTTTGTACGAACTGCGCCTGCTCCGTGGAGCCGACTTGTGATTCTGGTGTTTGTGAAACACTGCAATCCTGAGATAAGGGGGGGGGGGGAGTCAGATTCCGGCAGCCGGTGTTGTGCCGTATTATGCACCCCTGCCGTGGAATGCACCCCCTGGCGGGAGCGCGCGCGCTTACGTCATTCGGTTTGAAAAGTAGCCGAATTCGATTCGTTTCATTATCGTACCAAAATAATATGAAGGAGGTATTCATATTATTGTACCCTAATGCTTTGTGAAGGATATCCTTGTTTTTAAAGAGGGTAAGCAACCTAATAATATTGCATATTCCGGCAGGGCTGGATTTCTGCTTGCCGTGAAATGCACCCCCTTCCTAACTTTGGCTAGGAAGATCTCACATCCATGAAACTCACAGTGGCAACTCATTTTGGCTCCATATGTATGCCCTAAAAAGCATTTGATGTTGGGGTCACCAGAAACATAATTACAAGGGGGTGCATTTCACGGCAAGCTGAAATGCAGCCCTGCCGGAATATGCACCCCCTTGTAATTATGTTTATGATAACCCCAGCATCAAATGCTTTTTAGGGCATACATATGGAGCCAATATGAGTTACCAATGTGAGTTTCATGGATGTGACATCTTCCTAGCCAAAGTTAGGAAGGGGGTGCATTTCACGGCAAGCAGAATTCCAGCCCTGCCGGAATATGCACCCCCTTGTAATTATGTTTCTGGTGACCCCAGCATCAAATGCATAGTTTAGCTATTTGACTTGCATACCTGTATATGGCATATGCACTGATAACAGTGGATCTCCTGGATAAGGAAGCTGTTATTTCCCCAGCTACGAGTAGCTACATACAGGCTAACCCCAGTAAAATTCCAGCTCATTTTTTAATTACAGCTGGGCTATATTACCACAGAATTTGCGATCGTGCAATAAGAAAACTGGATTTCCGTCTAATATTACACATTATCAATTACGTGTTTTAAGTTCAAATTATATCAAATCGAAGGTTGTTTACCCTCTTTAAAACAAGGATATCCTTCACAAAGCATTAGGGTACAATAATATGAATACCTCCTTCATATTATTTTGGTGCGATAATGAAACAAATCAAATTCGGCTACTTTTCAAACCGAATGACGTAAGCGCGCGCGCTCCCGCCAGGGGGTGCATTCCACGGCAGGGGGTGCATCGGCTTCATCATCAGCAAAACGCGGAGCTCTCTTCTTCCGAGCAACGTCAACAAACAGCAAAAAAAAAAAAACGAAAACAGCTGTGAGTAGGCCTAATGTGACGAGGTTCGCTGGTCACAAGTAGGCTAAAATACACTTTTAGTTGCTAATATAGATTATAGCCTATTACTGAATCTTTCGTTTGGCCTGTTGTTGATATTTCTCTTAATTGTTTCAGTTTGCTGCGTTTTTTTATTTATTCGTTTGTTTTTATAATTTATAGCCTATTTATTTGCATTTTAAAAATAAAATATAGGATACATATTTTTTCCATCTAGTTTTCCCGTGAAGTTGTTAAATTATACATTGTTTTTGCTCTTTCGTATCACCAGACAAAAGGCTTCTTTTTTATTTAGTTATTCAATATTTTTAAGTTGTGTGTTGTTATAAAGAGTGGAAATAAAAATAACAATGTTAAATGTCGTAGGCTATTGCTTGTTGTTCCGACACATTCATTTACTGTTAATACAGCGCTGGCCATAAGCAAACCTATGCCGTTAAAGGCAGCACAGGCCAGCAAAATTGTAGCCTGTGCTTGTAGCTATAATTGATATTTTAAATGCTCATAATGACGGTTTTGTATTTCTCTGTAATATAGTAAACTTACTATAGATCAGATGGAAGTCAAACCATTTTCTGATGCTCAAAAACACATTTAAATAATGAAATTAATATTTGTGCAACGGTTAGTCGACTATGGGTTTGAACTAACGACTACTGGTCGACTAAGCAAATCTTTTGTCGGGGGCAGCCCTAAAAAAGTCTACGAGTTTTAACACAACAAATATAAAATTATATAAGTAACCTGAAAGGTCGTCATCGCAACGAAGACGGATTGAATGAATACGAAGCACTAGCAGCCAGCTTGGCACAAAAAAAAGCGAGTGCGGTAGTACCTATTCAACAGGCATTTGAAAACTGCAGGATGTTTACTAGAGACAGCCCTTCACTTTTATATTGAGTGATGCACTTTATTACTAATAACCTGTATTTAATACATTGACATGTCTAATTTGACAGATTATGTCAGATAGATTTGTTAGATTTGGTTCGGTCAGAGCTATGCAATATTAAATCATCCATCTTTGCTCACTACGTCTTAGCCTTTCTTACCCTCAGGTGTGCATAAACTACAGCTTATGAACTTCTTTTTAACATACAAAAATGTGAAATTTTCGGTTATCTTATCGGTATCGGCTGAAAAAAAAAATCCATATTGTGCATCCCTAATAAATTTCATACCTAGATAGACCAGATGAGGAGGGAGGCCGACTGTCAGCAATGCGGTGTGTGTGGGATAACTAGACCTTGTACTGAGATCTTATTTGATGCTACAGTGTGCAAAAATTTGCCTGAATGCCTGTAAATCGACATGTAGGGAGAACCGGGATGAAAGAAACACTTTTTACATTCATCCGGTTTACTCAAAAGTCAGAGAGATAGAGAGGCCATATTTTCTGACAAACAACGTGTCTGTGTCCCTCACTAATAGCAACTGGAATTTTGTTTCCAGCATAAACGAGTCGGATATAAATTGGCCGCAAACCGGATGAGTGCAATCATGGAAGGGCCCCTGTTTGAATTACAGCCAGGGGCCCCATGCAACCTTAATCCGGCTCTGCGTTACTGTACTGACACATGGAAGGTGATCCAGCTGCCGTGGTCCAGATCATCCTCTTGTTTGAGCAATATGGTGCTGCACATGCTGATGCTAGTTAAACTATTGATAAGATATGAAAATGTATTTTTATGACATTTCTGCATTTTAGCTAAGTTTTTGACATAACATTCAAAAATTTATGAGTGCTTGTGCAACATTTCTCACCTCAAAAGAATAACAAAAATTAATATTAAAACCGGCATTGGCTTCTTTAGCACTGCGGTAAAGTTAGTTTTATATTCGATGTTCGATATTCGATTTTCGGACGTCAATCTCTCTTCAACAGAACAAGCCAATGTGCTGAAAATAACAGACCGGCACCTGTCCTATTAAAATGCTTTGTCGCTTGCGGTCAACGTATCCCGATATTTCAGCATTAGCCTACCATGGAATCCCATCTAAGCTAGGTAGCGTATAGCCTAATGGAGCACCAAAAATGTAAGATAAACAAGTTATTGAAGTTTGTGAAGTTAATGAAGTTCCCCACATGCATGAGCATAATGTTATATATTAACTGTGTTAAATCACGGTAGCAATCCACTTATGGCTGGAAGCCCTGAAAAGAAATGAAGAAAATAACTCGTATAGAATGACTACTAATAAGAATAACAATAACGTGAATAAAAATATGGCTACCTATTTTTGTGCTAATTAATATAGGCCTACATTTCATTTCTGCGATGCTATGAGCTGGGGAAAAGCTGACAGGCTATACGCTTTAAATATATGCAAAAATTGTTTTTCAAATAATTGGAATTTATTGTTGCAATGTACTCTCCTTATCAGACATGCAATAGGAAATAGAAGTGCATTGGTAGATATGATGCCATTATGTTCATGAAACACACATTTTCATTTCAATTTAATAATGATAATTATTGTCATCTCATCATGAGAATATGTTTAATTTGTACAACACTTTCCTTAATATAGACTCATTGGAGAGGGTTTTGAGAATATGGCAAATGTATTAATATTCAAAATCAGAATTTTACAAGAGTCAAGAATGTTTCATTAATTTAAATTTATCGCCATTGTAAAGAGTAGTTTAGACCAGATGTCACTAGAGAGGCAGGTGTTAAATGCTTCATGACACCGACACTTCAACCAACGCAATCGCGTCAACTGTGTCATTGTTTCAGAAAGCTTCGCTCTGCCCATCACTAGCGTTATTTAAAACATGGTTCGGCAGGTGGTCGTTGGGGGGGGGGGGGGGGGTTATTAAACAATTAAATTTAATAATTTAAACCAATTATTTAACTGATCAAATTAAAGACCAACGTGAATCAATAGGCTCCTGATGTGTGGACACATGCTGTGTTTTGACTGTCTGAGTGATTCCTATAGTCCCTGCAGAGACTACCCTGACATGGCTGATGAGTTATGCAGGAAGAACTGGTCACACGCAATCTCATTACCTTGGAATAGGGAACAAACTGCAAAGTGTTCCGGGATAACGCCATCCTCTCGCTTTGGGAGTCGACTGTTATCAGATTGGTACTGGCTTTGTGGAAATTCAGTCTACACTGCTCTCCCCCTGACTGGGGTGGAGTGTGTGCCCTTGTTGCTTTGTATGACTCCACAGGTGTGATTCCTGACCTTTCCACATATAGTCACACCACACATCGCATGCACAGGGTAAAGAGAGGGTTTTGGGATAGTAATCCTGTTCCTACTGAACATCGGCTTTGGACTGCAGGTTCAAAGTTTATACAGGCTTTGCTTCGTGGGTTAGGTGTGTTAGAGGCTTTTAAAGAGATAGAAGTTACTCGATACACTTTTCTCCAGTACATAAACTCCAGGTGCTGTAAAAACTGAGTTGACTTCACTGTGATTAATGGTTGTGCAGAATCGCATGGTATTAGATCAGCTTACTGCAGAGCAGGGGGGGGGGGGGGGTTTGTGTGATGATTGGGGAGGCGTGTTGCACGTACATACCACATTATGATGAGGATGGCCAGATCATACAGCAGGGACTTAGAAATATGACCAAACTCCGTGACTCATTAGTGGAGAGGGAGGTTGATGCAAATAAAGATTGGTTCTTTAACCTCCTGACAGGTTGGAGGAAAACACTGCTGAGAATCTTTTTGCCGGTTGTTATCTTTGCCACCCTGCTCATATTTCTTTGCTGTTGTGGAGTGCCACTGATTCGCGCCTGTATTGCACGCCTCACCCAAGCTGCCATAGGTCAGTACTTACAGCAATATGTTCCTGATCCTGAACAAGATAATGTATTCCTTCTCCGACAACTTCCTGAGTTTACTGACGGCCCTATATACAGTATAGGCCTGGATTATGTACCCACCCTGTCACATGGTTGGTGGGAAGACAGACAGTGTTGTAATGTGAAGAGTTTTAAAAGGTCGACATTCCAGGAGTTGTGAAAAGTCTCCATTACATGATGGGTTTTTATTTTTTATCTTTCTTTTCTTTCAGACTTTCTCTTGATAGTAGTAATTTTATATGTTAAATAATCAGTAAATAATCATGTAATCATTTATGATGTTATTAACCCTATTTACTTTTCTTCTATTTCCTCCTGGTTTCTACTAGTTTTATTTAAATGTCAATATCTAAAAAAATATTCCCTGCACATCCATGGTTTTAAGTTCGAACTGAAGAAGAAGCTGTATCATTCAGAAATTTGCTACAGAATACATTTATTTCAGAATAGTCACATACAGTATATATATAATAACCATAACATACACCGCCTAATGTATTTAAATATGTTTAAAAAAGAACGTACGAAAGCGTGTGTGTATCCATTAGGCCTAAGATTTATTTTTAAACGATATTTATATGTTCGCAACGATTATTCTTCATTTTGAGGCTCAGACTGCTCAAGCCAACACGTAGGGACCGTCTAAAAAGTGCGTAATTGGTTTTGAAGTTAAAATGTCAATAGCTTTTTAATGACAGCATTCAGAGTGTGCGAACCATTTGTTTTAGCGTAAGGGGGTTATGGAGATACTCTCACAAGCTTTATTTTCGCTTCAATTTGGGTTCCTTAAATTTTTATAAAAAGTTTTTTTTTTGTCTTTGTGATATTACACCTATAGCAAAAGGTCAATAGCTCTTATATGACAACACGAACATGCTCCAAACCAATTGCATATTGATCAGGAAACTCTCTTTTTCATATTTCCACAACAGGAATTTATTAGGAATTAACTGGTGTTACCATATCAATAGATCTTAGATTAGAGATAAATGTTTCTTTGGTTATAATGTGTATACCAGTTAACTTTACCGCAGTCTATTAAGGTATGTATTGAGCACCAAAAAGCATGAGCATTGAATTCCATTGCAATCTCGTTCAATTTCAGTTTATCTACATCTACATATTTATTCCTGAATGCTGAGAAAAAGGGTGCAGTCGAAAAGGGCTAAAGTTGATGTCAACTTGGGACCTCAACCGACAAGCAATACATATTTGGTCTCTTTACATAACTCCTTATCTTAATCTTAATATGTAGAAAATAGAAAATAATAGAAAAATAGTATATTTGTTTTCAATAGCTTCCAGGACACATGGATAATAATTTTACTTCTAATCCCACATAGGGCACACCTCTTGTAATTTTCATTTTGTGCATATTTATCTTTTTATGAATATTAATGGTAATTATAATTATATTATAATGAAAAAATTAGAAAAAAAATAGATTTCTGTTGTTTTAATAGGAAAATAATGGATAATGAAGTCACATGATCCAATGACATAACAGTGATAGTAATAAATTCTACTCTTAATCCCACTTAGGTCATACGTCTTGTAATTTTCACTGTGCATGTTTATTTTTTAATAAATATTTTAATGGAAAAGTTATATTATTTTTAATAGTTTCCAGGTCACATGACCCAATGACTAATTCAATGGCACATAATTCTACTATTAATCCCACTTAGGGCACACCTCTTATAATTTTCACCTTGTGCATATTTATTTTTTAATAAATATTTTAATGGTATAAAAAAAAAAAAGATTTCTGTTGTTTTAACCTCGTGCTGCCAAACTCCCCCTAGCGGTAACGCGGGCGTTACGGAAGTTATTAAATTATACATTTCATTAATTTAATAATATATAATAAACTGCTCACCTCAATATTTTAATTAAATGTCCTTAAGATATATCCATTCCTTCTAGGAAAGTGGTTTTTAAGAATAGCTGACTTTCAGTGAGCTCAACGATGTATCGTGAGGAAAAAATAAAACAAAAAACACACAGACGGTCTTTTTGTATTGCCCCGAGATGCTCAAATGAGTATTACCGAACAAAACTTAATTTAAAACTTAATTTTCACGACCTGCTTCTGAACATATAATGCTGTGGCCTAACGAGCCGGCAACTGCAGCACCTCTGCATTGCCTTGATATATTAGTTAACAGCCTGCAAATATATACCTACCGCGACCTAGCATCACAAGGTAACGCTTATTTTCTATTGGCGATATTAGCTAGACACGACTTTAGCTCCCAAACCGTTTATCAAGGCAATGCAGCAGCGCTGCAGTTGCTGGCTCGTCAGGCCACAGCATTAGTATGGTCAGAAGCAGTTCATGGAAATTAAGTTTCAAATGAAGTTTTGTTCGGTAATACTCATTTGAGCATCTCGGGGCAATACAATAATTCTTGGGCCCCTTTTGTTTCTAATTTATATAAATGATTTTGCTTTAATGTCTGACTCCAATCTGTCCATTTTATTCGCGGACGACACCAATATAGTCACTGCTCACTCTGACTTTGATTCTTTGATCAGCGATGCCAATGCTATTCTAGCATACACCTCAAGATGGTTCCAGATGAATAAGCTTTCCTTGAATGCCAATAAGTCTAATTTTATAATCTTCAAAAATAAAAATAAAAGTTATTTCAAGCAGGATGCAAAACTGCTTATTAATAATATTGAAATTAGGCAAGTTTCTTCTACAAAATTTCTTGGTGTATTAGTAGACGAAAATTTATCCTGTAAAGACCATATTGAGTATGTATGTAAAAAAACTATGAAGTCTTATGCCATTATTAGAAGAATTTATTCCTTGGTAAATCGTTCCTGTCTTCTGACACTCTATTATAGTTTAATATATCCTTATTTATCATATTGCAACATTGTCTGGGCCAGTACATATCCCTCATCTCTAAAAAAAATCTTTTTAATCCAAAAGAGATTTTTAAGACTAATTACTGCGTCAAATCGATACGAACCTTCGGCTCCTTTGTTCAAGAAACTTAATTTACTGTCAATTTCCAACATTAACATATATCAGACATGTATCTTCATGTACAAATGTTTATTCTTAAAAGAAATTTTACCATTTGTATTCCATAACTTCATTGTACTTAACTCGGACGTTCATTTATATCAAACAAGACAATCAAGAGACATTCATCTTCCATATTACCGCACAAACCTTGGTCAGTTTAACATAAAGTACAGAGGTCCTTCATTTTGGAATTCCACTCCTTCCGCCATTAAATCCTGTATTTCATTGCCATTATTCAAGTCCAAAATGAAAAAACAACTGAGTCACAATCCATCTATCTGAGTTATTATATGTGCATGTACGTGGGTGTTCTTATATGTATGTATGTGTATATATGTATTTTTCTTCTTTCTTTAACCTCTTTTTTTTTATTTTATTTAATTTTTTATTATTATAAACTTTTTTTTCCCTCTTCTTTCTTTGTGTTTTTTTTTATTTTTTTGTATTTTTTTAATTTTAACTTATGTAATATTTGTATAGGTTAATCTTTAAGATCTAGAGGGGAGGTTTTATATAAGCCCCTCACGGGTTTCTTACCTCTCCTGCACTATTTATGTTAAAATGTTGTATTTATTTTGATTGTTTTATTTCTTATGTGTGCAATAAAATAAATTCAAATTCAAATTCAAAAATTCAAATTCAAAATACAAAAAGACCGTCTGTGCGTTTTTTGTTTTATTTTTTCCTCACGATACATCGTTGAGCTCACTGAAAATCAGCTATTCTCCCATAGTAATACATTGAACAGCCGAGACAAACCAACCTAGTGACGTCATGACCGCAGTTGGTCCAAGATGGCTGCGCCCTAGTGGAAAAAAAGCTAATTGTAACTTCCTTTTCCAGCAAATACGGGTCAGTTTGAGATTTGAACGCAAGTTCATATGTAATTTAAGGTAAAAAGCTAACGAACCAGAGCCACTTTACCGAGTGCTTCATGTCCCCTTTAATGATAAACTGTGTCTGCACCATGCCTTATTTTTTCCTGTAATGTGCCTTTGCCCCAAAAAAAACAAACATTTTTTATAGTCAAATATAACTTTAGCTGAATTGGCAGATGTAATTATGTAATAATGGATAGCTTTAGTGTCAGCTCCAGGACCTGCTGTAAAAGTTACAGCCCTGGCTCTGATTTCAGTCAGCTACAGCTAGCATAACATAGCTTTCTCTTCACATCTTATTTTTTATTTTCAATGAAAACTTTAATATTAATGTATTGCCATGTTTGGATCCTGTCAATCAACATTCATATGTCACAGGCGATAGTGGGGACTAATTGCTTCTCACCATTCTCAGTTATCAGATGTATTTAAATTTAATGTGTCCAGGTACTGCTCTTCATAATGTTGTTTAAAATGTCTTTGGCAGACAAAGTGTATAACCATTCTAAACTGGATTCAAGGACAAACTGCATGGCTACATTTATTATACTTGTAAATTTATTAGCCTAAAACCCAAAATACTACACTCTACAATACTACTGAAATCTCCTAAGACCTTAAAATGTATTTTCCAAACAATCCCAAAAACAGTAATATAACATTTTCATATGATAGAACCACTAGATGAAAAACAAGAAATTTTAACCTGAATCACAAAATATTCTGCAAAACAGACAATCACAATCACCAGTAAAAAATAAAGTACAGTAAAATAAAATAAAAAGCAAAAACTACCACAAATGTGTAGTGACCATTGTGAGCGGCAGGTGCCTAGTGGCCAGGCCTGACTGGCCACTTTATTGTTTAATGTATAAATGTATATTATATTCATGAATAATAGTAATAACATTTAACTGAACCAAGACATTATTTAATTCTTGAAAAGCTAAAAGATGATTGGACATGACTGACAGACATTGGGACCTACAGATACACATTTTTTCCTAGCTGAATTGATGGTGGGCAGTGTAAGCTTACAATGATGTGACTGGGTGGTTTTTTCTTGCTTGCTAGTTTTAAAATGTCTGTTTAAAATATGATGTGATAAAGTTACATCAAAAGGAGATTTAATAACTTCAAAACTGCAGTAGCAGCAGCAGATGGTGTTGAAGCCCAGTGGCAAGTAGAAACTGCAAATGATACTACAAACGAGCTTGTGCAAGCATTGTACTTACAGTGCACTCAAAGTGTTAGGACAGTGAAACCTTTTTTGTTGTTTTGGTTCTGTACTCTAGTTAAATTAATATAAACTTAAAGTCATCATACTTAACATTTGGTTGCATATCCTTTGCATGCCATAACTTCCTGATGTTTGTGACCCAACAACATCAAAAGACTCTTGATATCTTATTTTCAGGTACTCTTACAAGCAATACTATAGCCTCTCTGCATTTGAATGGATCTCCATAGGAATTGGGAGGTGGGACTAGATTAAGTTGTAAATTACACGGGAATAGTATGGAACACATGGTCGCCTAAATGGCTGTAAGTCATCAAGGGTCTGAGGTATGAAACTAGCCTCAGCATCACTCTGCTGCCAGATATGCAGTAGATATGGATGGATCACTTTATGGGTTGTTTCTCCTGACTCATTTTCCTATTGAACTCTATGGAAAAATAAGTCAGGAGAAGAAACCCTTCAAGTTATCCATCCATATCTACTTTTATATTAAATATGATGACTTTATTTAAGTTTATGTTAATTCCCCTAAAATAGTGGGGGGGGGGTCTATGTATACAAAATGGATACAATTGCTACATGGTTCACCCTCAAATTAAAGTCTGTACGTTAACCTCGTAGTCATTGTTCCATTTCAAATCAAATGAGTACAGAGCCAAAACAACAATAAATGTGTCACTGTCCTAACACTTTTGGGGCCCTACTTACACCCGGTGCTAAGCAGCGCTAACCCAAACGCAAGTGTCTTTGCTATCTCACACCCGGCGCAGGGTTCACTATAGCGCCTAGTGTTCACGTCATGTAAATACCAAGTGCTATTGCACCCATAGCAAGTGAAGTGGGCGGGCTGGTTTTAAGATGAGGTGTGGCCAGGATAATCTTTGGTGTATTGCTATCTTGAGTCAGCAGAAGGGGATTGCGCTAACACCACCACAAACATGGTCTAAAGTCATGTCGCAGTTGTTTGCATGTTATTTTAACGGTGCATATAAGTGCGTCTACAGGAGTACACCCTCCTGTCTGTTACACACAGGGGCGCGCACAAGCATGACTAAAAATCAAGATTACAATGTGAAATATTATTATTGCGTAGGCTATATCAAAAAATGCATAATAATAAAAGGGTCCATAGGTCAAACACCTGTCCCTCAGCGAAGGGGAATGCCACATTAAATTGCTTTTAGCCCACTCCATCAACATCCAGGCGATGTGCGATGGTACGTGTAAGGTTACATGTATAGACTATTCACAATTATCCTGGATCAAGCTATGACTTAGCCTATATTTGCCCATAATTCCTGTAATCTTCTGGGGGGACAATCTTCTGTTATGGGACAATGGCTATCCATTAAACACTTTGCTGATAACACCTATATCAAGCCTAATGCGCAAATTGTCATTTACACCTAATGCGTGAATTGTCATTCAATGGAAAACTCGCGCACTGCAATGGACGGACATTTGAGTTCTGAAAATGTGCTTCAGATGTATTACAATACAGCTGTCTTCATCTCAGCCTACAGCCTGTAAGTAAATAGAATGGTTTTGACTGAAAAAAGTTCAAAACCTTGTCCAGTGAATATTGCATTTACTGTCTTTCAAATAGCCTAGGCTACAGTCCCTGGGATTCGCTGTGCATAAGGTTTTTTCGATAGCTTACGGTTAAAAAACAGAGATTAATTTAATTTCACCATGTTAACTGAATTTTAACCTTATTCTTCGTCCTTCATATTTTT
Source organism: Synaphobranchus kaupii (assembly GCA_029718625.1). Lineage (NCBI taxonomy): Eukaryota > Metazoa > Chordata > Actinopteri > Anguilliformes > Synaphobranchidae > Synaphobranchus > Synaphobranchus kaupii. The sequence continues at coordinate 679,404 of CM056387.1, read as the reverse complement.
TAAATTACAGTGACCAGGTTTCCATACTCTCAGCTTAATAAAACCCTGCTAATTTCACCCGTTACTGCACAACTGAACAGAATGACTTTAAAGAGAATTAAATTCTAATCTAGTCTAATTAGAAATGAAAACAAATTTGCAGCACGTTACAGAATTAATTTTAATGCTATTCTCTGCATGTGTGCGTTGACTTCATGCAGGAGCAGGTCTGTTTCCCCTGCTGTAAATCATACTTTTCACAGTCTTCCTGGGAAAGTGGACTTGGTTTAAAGCAATACTTCCACAATACTCATATCTACATCTACAATCAAAATTTTCACCACTTCATACATTTAAGATGATTCTTGAAGAAGTGGAGATACAGTTTGCCATTGGTATCACTCTTGGGTGGTATCCGAAATTTGCGATATTTGTCATTTGCCCTCCTCCGTTGGTGGTTAAGACCGACCTCAGGACAAATGGCCACCAGTAATTCTCCCAACCCATCCATGAAGAATTCTGTAGAAAGGAGACAGTGAGAGAATGCAGAAAGTCATGTTTATTTTTACTCCTAATCATGGAGTCAACCTGAGCCTGTGAAAATAACACAGGTTTGGAGGGTGTTGCACTGCAAGAGAAGGTACAAGTAGTAAACAATAGATGGAAACACATATACAACAAAGGGACAGCAGGTATCGGGAACAAGTAGCCTAATCATCATCAGCTGAACCTCGTATTATTTATTTTCACCAGCCAAACTCACAAGCAGAGATATACAGAGACCCAGTAGCTCTTTAGACTCATACTCTGCTTAATAATAAAGAAAGTTTAAATATTTTGTTACAAATAAATTTTTACTTAATAAGATCATATCTGTGCTCATATACTTCCTCCATGAATGTGGAAATGGGAGCTAGTTAAATAAAAAAGGGAAAGCCTAAAACCACATTAATTGTATTAAAAACGAATTAATGAATGTAGCACACATCAATGTTCATACATGATACAGCTTAAATAAAAACTATTTACCTAGAAAGTCATAAGAAGAAACACAAATGTCCACGGAACAGGATGGATGGTCACAATGCAGTATTTGTGGCTTGTGCATAAAGGTAAAATTGGGATGGCAGGTATGCCATCCGCCAAGTTACGGCTTGGTGGGGCATGCCCCATAACTATACAGCACCGAGAGTTTGGCACTTTTCAGGGTTTCCTACAGAAGTAGCCACAATGACCACAGACTCTCAGCCCTTAAAAACATTAACTTCTGTATGTTCTGACCTCATGTAACCACACAGCATTCAGATAGTACTTCACACGTCCACACACAATAAAGCCCCAAACTTGGGTCTCGTCAGAAATTTTTTTTCGAAACAATGCCACAACAAATGCGCGCCGTAATCAAAGCTAAAGGCGGTCCAACGAAATATTAGAGTGTGCGACTTTTTTTTTTGGCCGGGCAGTGTAGTTCAGAATGTATAAGCTGACTGTGTTCTATTCATGTTCATTACTAGGGATAGTTCCTACGCTGTGAGAAAGTTGTGCTTTGTAGTCACGTCAAGGACCTTCAATATGCACTTACTGTACGTCACTTTGGATAAAAGCGTCTGCCAAATAAATGTAATGTCGCAGTTGTTTCAATGTTATTTTAACGGCGCAATATTAAGATAGTAATGTGCGTACACCCTCCTGTCTGTTACACACACACACACACACACACACACACACACACACACACACACACACACACACACACACACACACACACACACACACACACACACACACACACACACACACACACACACACACACACACACACACACACACACACACACACACACACACACACAGGGGCCCAAACATGCATACAAAAATATCAAGATTACATTGTGAAAGGGGGATTAAAATTTTTCCCCAAAATAAAACTTTCTCTCCCGGAATAGACGCACGCATGTTGTCCCTGGAATCGTGGGAAAGTGGGCTTGTTTTAAGGCATTACTACCAGTACCACGTTGCTCATATTTCCATAAGCAGGATAATATAAAACAAGGGAAAATATGCGTAAACCTATGGGTTCCCAACCTGACAGCTTTAGTGTATTTGGTGTCATCATTAAGGCAAAATAACGCTATTTATGTTATTAATCAATATTAGAATGCACGTAATGTGAATTTCTGATGAAGCTTGAACTTCGCTAGACTGATCTGTCTGCTGTGAGAACATCCTCACGGAATTTTTGTTTGACAATGAATCAAATAATCAAGCAAAATTTGTTAAACAAGCAGGCTAATTTGGCGTTTTCTAAGCTGAGAGGAAAGCCATGTTCTGGTATGTAATGCTCAGCTGTTGCAGGTGTTATAACAAAATGAAACCACATATTTTGTAAAATAACACTGGTGTAAGCTAATGGAAAAAGGTTTCCTGTTTTCCCGTTATATTTCTGGGAAATAGTTTGGTGGGGAATTACTGGGAATTATAGAATGGAATAACTAATGTACCGTTAGGGAACTTCGGTTGTAGCCATCAGCAACAACAAAAAAGACACAGTGGGGCAGACCCACAACACACAAACATATCAAATAAAGACATTCAATAGAATCATTGCACTAAAACTAATTCAAGTGTAATACAGTCAAACTTCATGATTAAAAATACCCCCGCTGTCCCGAGATGTCCAGTGTCATCAAGCAGTCCAACACACAAACTCTGCCTCCACGACTTTCCTCCAGATAGGCTACACGCAGTGTCGCGGTCTCTGTCCACTGTTGGAACGGAACTCAGCCTCCCAGTTGCCGCCTCACTCCTCCCCCGCATTGTGACACGTCATAATGGTAAGTCTGAATAATATTGATCCATATAGCCTATTCCTTGCTCGCACGTTTATATGCGCATGAGCATGTCTGTTTCGCCATCTGTAAATCGCTGTTTTCACAGGCTTACTATCCGCCAAAATATTAGCAATTTGCCAATATGAGGGGTTGCATTCAGAGAACCAGATGCAACTGACAGGGGATCTGAAAGTTGTCCCACTAAGCGTGAGAAACAACCACTAAAAGGAGTAAAGGGGGTCTGTGAACAGAGCAGAGAGAAATAAACAGAAAGGGAATAAAACTCCCGGTGTACAGCCAAAATATAACTCAAATAAGTGGGCGAGAACTTGTAGGTTTCGAGCAGAGAAAATAAACAATAAGGGGAAAGAATCCCGGCATAAGCTAAACCAAAAACAACCCAGAAAACAGGGCGAAGCTCGTAGACTCGAGCAGAGAATAGAAAAAAAACAGAATAGCCTCTAGCTCAATAACTGTCAAAGAGCTAAAATAAAGGCAAACGGAAATGAGGCGAAACCGAGGTACTGTCTAGTAGCGAGAGAGAAAAAAAATCCAAGGCAATAAGAGTGAAGGAGAACATAACTCTAATATAATAACTGAATACTCTAACACTCTACAGGCTAGTCCCACATGTTCTTTTGAAGCTCAAAAGAACAAGTGGTCGCCTGAAATCCTATAGCGCGTTACCTGGCTTAGCGTGGCAAGAATGATACAAAAGCGCCGAACAACGAGTGAACGGAGCTTAAGTAGCGCAGAGCGCACCTGGCGGGAATAATTAATTAGTCCCAAAAACGAGAACTAAAGCCGGGAGTGCCCTCATGCAGCCCCGAGAGGCAACGCCCGAAAACAGCAGCTGAACAGGCAGAAAACCATGACAGCCAAGGTGCAAACGCAATGGGATGTGACATTTTGATTGGTTAATTGCATGTTACGCCCAAGACACACCTATAATTAAGTTCAGCCCATTTACACCTTGCGATGTACTTAGCACTCAAATAACACACCGTCTAACTAGCTAAATTGGACTTGGACACACCCTAAATGCACTTGTACCATGAGTTTTAGACCAAGTGCTAAGATCGTCCAGATAGAGCCCACGGTGTATTAAAAATATAACACACTACCAGTTGTAGGAGGCGAGAGCGATGGCAGGAAATTTCACCGCTTTCTGTGGGGTTTCAGCCAGTCGGCACTCTGCGCCTGCGCTTTACGGGGGTTGGTTGAGCGAGAGGGTCGTGGCTGGTTGGTTGGCCTGGCTATGCCTATGAGTATCAAACCAAGCCAAAGATTTTAGATGGGATAACACAATACGGAACTGGCGCTTTTCCCTATTAGTTTTTTTGTCCACACAAGGGGAAGCAATCAGGCATTGGCAGTAGTGTTTTCAGAAGGCTTACCTACGAAAGTTACAGAACATGATGCTCAGAGTGGTACGCATCTGACCGGCGCTAGCCGGATTAAAAATAGTTTTTTGTTGGATTGTCAAAATCATAACGGGTTGTAAGCAGTAGTATTGGGTCCTGACAACCTAGGCAAACAGTGGGTTCCACAATTATTGGCACCCCTGACTGGAAATGCACTAAAAATACTTAAAAAAATAAAAAAATAAAAAAATTAACAATATAATTATTGAGATGTGAAAAATATTGTAGTTTAGTAATGTTTCATTGGAACCAACCAAAATCAGACATTTAATAAAAAAAATTATTTCACTAAAAGCCTTGAGGACAGATTAATTTTTTACTTTTGTTCAATCTGCATTCAAATTCTGCTCGAAACCCACCTGGCGATGGCAGGTTATAACATCGGGCCTAGTACCCAATGATTATCGGCGCAATCAGACTCTAAAATCTTCAGCAGGAAGCAAGGAATTTATCAAATACCAGGGAAACGCATCGGTTCTCGCCTTGAGCGCCTTAGCTCATGCGGAAAAGCAATCTGCAATCTGTGTTCCCGAATGTGGACATAGCATTTTGTATGTACTTAAAGAGATACTGCAGAGCCTTTTCTAAGGCCTTTTTTACTGCTTCAATTTGAACTGGAACTCGTAGGTGTGGTCATATGACGATGACGCCACGTAGTCATATTATGAATACTCATACGGTCATGGAGTGAAAGGGTGTGTCGATATAAGTCGTAATATTAACCTTAGCAGTAATACAAAGCAATTCGCATTTGAACTTGAACTAGCTAGTTAGCAGTACAAGGGTCTCAGTCTCAAAGAGGGAAAAAATAAATAAATAAACCTTGGTCTCTGCTTTTATACCACGTGCCCAGCCGAGACCACCCTAGGATCACCTGAACTCCACCCATTTTTATGTTAAGGATCTCATGACGTCACGAACCCCCGGAAACCAGCGTATTGGTAAGCTTACACAGAAACTCAGAAAACACCCATTTTGACTATACATGAGATTTTTGGACAAAACCAGTTGTGTATGATCATAATCTAACCCAAAACATCGGTTTTCAACGGGAAAAGTTGGTTTTTGACTGCAGTATCACTTTAACTTTATCAGTTACTAACGCCTCTGGAGAACATTCTTTTTCTAAACTTGCACTGGTCAAAAACAGGGTGTGCTTCAGGCCCTGGATTTTAATGACATCAAGGACTTCTCTGCCTGAAAAAACCAGGAGAAAAACCATATAAAGTTAGGCCCCACCTACCTATCTGCTCTGCTTTTCACAAGACGTTATAGGCTAGTGGCTACTGGTGCTATCCATTGTCCTTGTAGGATGCAGATGCACATTGTTATTTTGTATCACTGCGCATTCTCACACATTTGATGATGATTGATTTTCCTGTTATTCCATTGATGGATTGTGGTTAATGAAGTCAGTAGGCTACTCCCTTTGTTCGATTTAAATTTGACTGACTGATACGTGCATACTAGGGGGTTTGCGATCTGTCAGTGTGTATGATGCTGCCTAGGCATATCACGTTACAGCCCCGTCTTGGTAAACTATTTTTTCGATTGATTATTTTGAATGCCTTTTGTTTGACCAATTTGTTAGACTAACTGCACAACACCATTTCATTATGTGATGTGTTTTGAGCTTTTGCAACTTTCTTTCATCCTATAAAGTATTTTGTATTTATTCAATAATTGTTGTGGATATGCAATTTGCATGTCCGAAATGGATGTGCAGGTATCTTTTGAATGGGTACATGTTGAGGCAGGGACAGGGGGATATTTGAGGGGGATGGGAGGTGATGGCATCCCCTTTGACAGCAAAATGAAAAAAAGCATCTCCCTTGCATCCCCCTTGTTAACGTACAATCTCCCCTTTCCATCCCTTTAATTCTGACCGCAACTTCTTTATCTTGCAAGAATTGACAATATTGGCTACTTTCCCCGAGGTTTCTTGTAATGTTTTATTGTATCGCTGCTGTGTTTAGATACACTATCACGAGCCTGAACATGGAGGGAGGGGGGGGGTCAGAGCGCTATGCAACTTTTCATTGGCTGGCTCCGCGCGTCGGCTTGGAGCGTTGCGGAATTTAGCAAACAGTTGGCAGTTGGTGATGGTGGCTTCGAAAAGACCAGGGCAACTTCACCTTCGGGCCTTTTTCAGGACAGGTGAGAAATTTTAGATTAAAAAAATCCGATGTGCCCGGTCAGAGTTGAGCTAATGTCATTGGCAGGCTAGCTCGCCAGCTGACATTACAGTGAAGCTACACAGTAGCCATCCAAGGATCAGCGTCGCATGATCCAGCTGTTTCTGACCGGCTACATAGTTTCCATAGGTGTCACTTGTGTTGGCAGAAAGACCGTTGGACAATTTTTTACACTCAAAACTTTTCTACCCCCCGAGGTTTCCAGATCTAGTCCAGGCCTTACCTGAGTGACCCACTCGTTTCAGCAGCGGGTCGAAGCCCACCTTTCGCACCGCGTCAGTCCGGGCCAGGAAGAAGTTGATCACCCCAGAGGTGAAGAAGCAATTTGGGATGCTTGGGATAGGCTGATAGTTCCCTTTCACTCTGGTCAAACAGCCACCTTCCTCATCGCCTTCGTCATAGATAAGTGTGAAGGAATTTGCGTACATGCCTACTGAACCAGCTACCTGCCAACATGGGAAGATATACCATTCTATTACTGTTCAGTAAACAGCAGCAGAAACAATACCTGTACATCTACCTGAGGGCAAATGGAGATCTAGATGCCATCAAAATAGTTTGCAGTATGCAAAAGAGGGTTGCATCCAGGATACAAAGTTATGCCAAACATGCAAAACAGAAGAATTGAGGCCAAAGCCTCAATGTACCTAATGTCAAAGAGAGGAACCTCACCAGCTGTCTATCAATGTTGATGCAACTAATAATAATTATTATAATAATAATCCCGTACTGCAGGGTAAGTGTGTAAAAAAAAAAACATACACATCCCCATTCAATTTCAAGTGTTGATTAAATCTATGTCCTCATAAGTTGTTACCTCATTATTGTTCGTTCATGTTCCAAACAGAAATTGTCTAAATTACAGTAACTTGTAACTAACACCGTGAAAGACGTACTTCGTCTGACAGTAACTGTCAGTGTTAATTATCAGTATTAACCCTCATATTATGTTGATATTTTGACACCTTTTATGTTTGGGGTCAAACTGACCCCAGAAGTTTAAACAGACACAAAAGTATTGTAATAGAAAAATTTTAACACTTTCTGCGTCACCTTTTATGTGTCTCCCAATAACCCTTTTATCCCTAAATATAAAAAATCTGTGATGAAACATTTCAAGTTAGAGGTAAGTGAGTTTGTGAAGTTTAAAAAATGTATGGGAAAGTGCCACCAGCATCACCCACAAAAGAAAATTAAAGTTAAAGAGTTAAAAAATAGCATTATGTTTATTGCATGTTTAGTATTTAATCCCTACAAATTAGAAAAAGTCAAATAGAACTCGGAAAGCGTTGCATTCTAGACCAGCCACCATGTTGGGAGTATACTCTCCCTCTGGACCCGTGTCTGAGTCAAGTAATTCACTAATCTTCTGCCCGTTTCCCTTAAAAAGAGCGGGTTTCTTTAGTAAACAAATGCGTTAAATAAACCGTTTATTCGCAGATCTGTAACGTTAACTGTGTGTGTATTAATTCTGACGGATCGCTACAACATTTACAGGTAAATCAGCCAGATTGTGTGTAAAACATGCTTTTGGATACAGGGGGCAGTCAGGGATAGGGACGCATCTCAGCCTACAACGGGAGGAGGGCAGAGAATGCCTTCAGCAGCCGGTACCTAGGAAGCGCAGAAACATTTCATGAATGGCTGGGTCCAACAGCTACTTATCTACCGCAGTAGTAGGCTACGTTAAGTAGGCTACACAGACACCGGAGACGTGATGGAAACAACTTGTTGCATAGGTGTCAACCTCTGGAGAGAGCTTCCCTTATTTTCATGCCTACAAAACTGTATAAATTCACCAAAAACTATATAGAACATTATCTATCTATTCCTATATTAAAATCACTAGCCACCACAGTTATTTGTCTGATTCAAGTTTATTTAATATGTTCCTGTAGGCTATTTAGCTTCTCACATAATAATGACTGTAGTAATATGTGTAGCTACATATTAGGCTACAAATTCGGCAAGGTGCTCATTTTAAAACAGTTGAACAGTCACAGAGACTGACCACATGACTGACCCCAAAGAAAAGGAGAAAGAAAATGTGATTGCTGCGATTGAATTAATTATGTTGGAAAACGTTTGGGGAAAATATGTATTAGAGTAGATTTCCCGTATCATAACCTTATACGCCCGTATACCTTTGAAAAACCGTGTTTTATACGGGAAAACTGTATGAGTTGACACCTATGTTGTTGGTTGAGTAAAGTAACGTTAACGACAGCTAGCAAAGTAAAGAAAATCAACATACTTTCGCTGAAACGACTGTGTTGTCACAGTTGGCCGACTTGTTGATAGCTCTTGGACCCAGCCATTAGTGAACTGTTTGTGCGCTTCCAAGGGCTTATAGTTCTTAAATTCCTACATAGTGTAGGCACTCAGGCCATAAACAAGATTGTTCACTATGTCAAGGTAGGTGAGTGGAGGCAGCAAATCTGGATCCCTAGTCCAGTGCTTAGCTGGCAGTTCATATGGATCGACATTGTTGACCGTGCTTATTTTTTCTATATAACGTTTTATGGCATCAACCAGCAATTTTTCTATATATGGTATTTTATCTGTCGCTATTCCTTTTTCAGTTTTTTTTTTCATTTTGCATGTTTTTTAGTTAGCTAACGTTACACTTTCTTTTCTAGTAATAGCCTACATTATATAGACTATACTTGGCTAACGTGATATCCTCCCAACATGGCGGCCAGTGCTGTTGCCATAGAAACCGCCCAAGCAGTTCCCGAACTCTATTGAATGAAGATGAAAAAATAAGGGTAACTGGCTTTTAAGAGATGCCACCTTTGCATTGGGTCAAATTGACCCTGAACATATGAGGGTTAATCTATGAAGAATTATTATCTCTCCCTCTCTATCGGTTTCTCAATCTCATCTTTATTTAAATTCAAATTCAATCTACACTATCAGCTATCAGAAATGCCTTGCTTACCACATCCAGTTCAGGCATAGACTCCATAACTTCTACAAATCTCTCAATGCTTGTATTGGATGTGAAGTAAAAGTCATCATCCACCCACAGAAAATACTTGGTGGTGACCTGTGAGACGGCAAGGTTCCTGCCAGAAAACCAACCCTACAAGGTAAAACAGAAAAAATGCAATTCATCAGTGAACACTCAATACTGAACACCACATGCAACAGTGAACACTCAATACTGAACATAGCATTTAACACTGACCACTCAACATGGAACACAGCATGCAACAGTGACCACTCAACACTGAACACAGCATGCAACAGTGACCACTCAACACTGAACACAGCATGCAACAGTGACCACTCAACACTGAACACAGCATGTAACAGTGACCACTCAACTTTTAACACAGCATGTAATGGTGAACGCTCAACACTAAACATAGCATGGACCGCACAACATTTAACACAGCATGCAACCATGAACACTAGTAATAACACTGTGGACCTCCACTGTATTCCTGTCCAAAGAGAGGAATGCAGGGGTTACTGGGTCATATCCGTTTGTTTATTTAATTTATTTAAATTTGGCTCCAGATTCAAAGACTTACTGAAAATCAACCATTATTGTCTACCTTTCCTTACAGAAATGTAATATACTGGAATATATGTAAATAAAGTATATTATGAAGATGAGAATAGACTAAAACATAAATAATGAAATATATGAACAAATACAGTAATTATTGCTGCTGATGTATTGAAATATATTTTTTTAAACAAACTGTGCTGTGAATTATAGTTATCAGGGTATTACAGAAAGTCAACATATTTTAAATATATTGCAGTATATTCCATTTCAGTAAGGGACATAATATGGTCTTTCAGTCTAGTACTATGTCACTTTCTAATGTAGCACCATGTGCATACGTGTTCTAAAACCCTTCCAGCATCTCTTCTGAAAGCTGTACCTGGGCAGGTGGCATGAAGTACTGCTCAATGTTGGTGCCGTTCACTTTCTGAGGTTCGAGGCTGTCGTCCGCAATGATGATCTTGATGTCTTTATAAAACTTTCTTATACTTTTGATGAGATAGTTCACTTCGGGGTATCTCAGGAAGGTCTTGGTTGTTACTGTTACTTGGGAGTTGACATCTGAAGTGGAATAAACATTGAAATTAGGGCTGACTAAATCAATTGATGATCTAGAACATTTATCAAGAAGATGTATTATGGAGGTTATGAATAAGACATGGAATTTCAGTTAGACAAAATAAATGTTATATGCATGATATTCATTCTGGAACATGTATTCATTACTAATGACTAAATAAACAAGACAATAATGAAGAGGTAAAATAAACTAAATATAAACTAAAAACTACCAGAGTGACAGACTAGTGTACCTGATCTTGAAAGAGCTTAAATCTCCACCTAAATCTCCAGACAACAAAGAAACTCAAGGCCTCACAAAAGCACATACAAAAGGACTCCCCCAACAGTCGTTTACTATTTAACAACACAAGGATTGAAGCTACTCCTATTTTGGGATACTTAGCTTGGGCGTTTAAAGGTGCACTATGCAGGATTTTTAGCCTTGCTGTGGTCCTGTGTTTACAATCAAACATCCTAACCCCTGCCCACTCACCTCTGTTGAGGACAAGAAATACACTTTAGTGAGCAAGCAAAATGTCAAGCTAAGAGGTGACGCAATCTGACATGTATTGAAAATAAAAGTTTTAGCAACATGCATTCTTCTACATGGATGGTACCGGTAATTGTTTCATTACAATCTTTATACTGTAATTGCGCCTGGTAGGAACATTGTTACTGTAACGGTAGCTACTCCCTAGTGCAGTTGCAGCTATTTTGTGCTGTTTCAGTTGCAGCTATCTTGCAGTATTTTTCCTTGTTCTGTATTTCGCTATTCTGAACATTCATTTAGAACTGGGATGTAAAGATGGGATCGTATGTGGAATAAGTAGCATTAGCAGGTCTATATCTCGTCTATCATAGCTTAATAACTCCCTTGTAAAGTAAATTACTTTGCCGAACCGCAAAATGGCTCTTTCTCCAACCCTGTAAGCAAATGTCTGTATGAATGAGGGTATTATCATTATTATAGTGCAAACCACTTGTAAGCATGTTGGATGTAAGAATAATCTAAATGTATAATGAAAATTGATAGGGTAGAATCATTCTTTTTCATTACAGTTTAAAAACCAAATAATAAAACGTTCCATTTTGAAGGATTTTCAGCTTATCAAAAATAAAATACTAATTGAATGCACTATTAACTATTAATACCAAGTGCTTATTTAATTCCCCTTTTTTTCCAGCATAATTATTGAGCTAACAAATCAAATGAATTAAACTGAGCCCTCAACATTCCCCAGTCTACACTTTCAAAATTAACCCTGAATATCCCCAATCTACACAAAGCTTCACAAAAGGAGAGAGAAATGAGCACATAACAATGTAAAGGAATTGTTTAACTAGACAGGTCTTTCAAAAAGTGAAGTTACCTCATGTCTGCATACAAATACCAAAATGACGTAAGTGAAATAGTTAATCGATGTTCCAGAAGTATCACATGACCAACTGGCCACAGGGGCATTTTAACCACACATTTAGAACAAGCTGGCAATCTAGCAAAAATAACTTTTATCCTTAAAATAATTTGAGGTCAAAATGTTTCAGTTCAGTGTACTGTGACTCTATGACAATATGTTCTGTATATATTAGTACAACAAAAACAACAATGTAACACTGCAAGTTCTCATTCCTATATAGCCACAAGAGGAAGATTGATCTGGCTGTAGATTCCACAAGTACATTTCATTATCAGTTAAGTTGACTCACCCTCTCCAAGGTCGTACAAAACCGGTACTGTAGGTTCTCGGATCACAATGGGGAAGATGGCCTTGTAATGCTCATAGCTGAAGTGTGCTGATGAAGAATTAAAATATATGAAAAAAATTTAAATACTACTGATAACAAATTAATTTACCAGCTGATAATAAAAACATGTATTCAGGATAAACAGTGGTTGCAAACACCTAGTTCATTGATCCAACTCATAGTATATTCCAAAGTTTGTTGGTATATAGACTACCCTAACCATGTGATTTCAGAGTTCATTACAAACCCTAAAGAAAGCGATGAAAGAAGAGGAACAGAGCTCAGGAGAGTGGCTTACCCAGGTCTCCAGACTTGATGCTGTACACAGTGCTTCTGTAGGAGACCCGACCCAGCAGGTCATTGAGAGACTGCAGGCTGGAGACAGAAATGGAGAGCACCTTCTCACCCTGTCCCTTCACTTTGTCCTTTTCCTGAAGATCTTCCACTGCCAGGACACCACTGCTGACACTCAGTGTCACCTGCACATACAGTCAGGAGAGTCAGGAGTCCACAGTTATACTAAACAAGTGGCATACAGCTTTTCCCCAAATGCCTTACGGTCAGCTGTCCAGAAAGCAGTAAATAAGTTGCAGTAAATAATTTAGGAAAGTTTGGATAGCACTGCTTTGGAATAGAGCTAGTTTATTTAGTGTGAGCTACGATAGGCAATATTGTTAGTTGTAACTTGGCCACATTTTGATATCAATGCTTTTCAACACAGGCCTAGTTTTTGCAAGTTGGAATTAAGGACTTATAGACAGCGCTCTGTAGGCTGTGCGTGAGTAACCTGGCTTTTTTTTTACGTCGGAGACATTGATCAGATATCACTTATTTTTGATAGCTAACTAATGATGAATAATGCATGAAGATAATGACATTGAGAGAGACATGCATACAGAATACATGCATTCGAAATAAATGCATGCAGACATTCGCGTAAGCATAACGCCCTGTGCTGACGAGAATGAGAACATTTCTCCTATTACCGATAGCCCACAATTACATTAAAAGAGTTTGTAGATGAGCTGTATTTAAAATGAATAGTTTTTTTCTGTAGTGCAATGGATGTATAAGTCATGTTGATTCGCTTCATAGTAGCCTAGCTTGCACATGCTTCTGACTAGCAGCTGACTGACGTTTCTCTGGCAAAACTAACGTTGGCTAACAAGCTTAATTGGACAACGCATATTTCCCAGGAATCTTAGCCAGAAAGAAAACAATAGATACTACTAAGAAAGTAACCTACCAGAGATTATTCTTCTTATTATTATTATAATTAAAAGTGTTTGCAGTAAGCTACACTGCCTGGCCAAAAAAAAAGTTGCACACTCTAATATTTAGTTGCACCGCCTTTAGCTTCGATTACGACGCGCATTCGTCGTGGCATTGTTTCGACAACCTTATGCAACGTCACAACATTTATTTCCATCCAGAATTGCATACATTTTTGCCCGAGATCTTGTATTGACGACGGGAGAGTCGAACCACTCAGTAAAGTCTTCTCCAGCACATCCCAAAGACTTTTTAAGATTAGGACTCTGGTGGCCAATTCATGTGTGAAAATGATTCCTCATGCTCCCTGAACCACTCTTTCACAATTTGAGCCCGATGAATCTTGGCATTCCTGGAATATGCCCATTGATGGGATAACATTCAGGTACTCAGCTGACTTAATTTTATTGCTGCATAATGTTGCTGAGCCTAGACCTGACCAATTGAAGCAACCCCAGATCATAACACTGCCTCCAGAGGCTTGTACAGTGGGCACTATGCATGCCGGGTGCAACGGCGACTTTTTTTTTGGCCAGGCAGTGTGCATTGTCTGCAGAGTAGCGTAGACGAAAGCAATGTTCAGAGGCTATTCAAATTTTTTTAAGTGACTAACCATGAAACAGATATGTTTGGGTAATTGGAGGTTTATAAATCCGATCTTTTAAGGGATTGCAGTTTATAGTAGGCTATCAACAATTCCTAATGTATTATCGTAAATTCTTTTTTTTCCTAGTAGTTCATTTTATGGTGACGTTGTGTTATGTGTGAAAAGGATAAACTGAACAGAGCTGAAGTGAAGAAATGAATGAAGACATACTTAGGCTAATAAAGAAATGTTGGCCGAGGCAAGCGTTGAAGGTTCGGTTTTCACAGTGAGTCAAGACATGACCGCGGCACAAGAGCACAGCAGGCTGCACACAGACAAATCTTTTTGTCGGCATTTGTGTGAGATTAAAATATGTAGCCAATGGCACAGTTATTTATATAATTTTTAAAATTTTTTTACATTAATGCAACAACGCGATGTTAACCAGATGATATTCTGCGTTAAAACTTTTTTCTTTGCTTGACAAATGGCCATGGGATACCTGGTCTCATAACGTTAGCGAGCTTATTGCATTACTGCCATGTCCAGTGACTGAATTGTTTAACTAACAGGCTACAAGTGAACAGTTAATATTGTAAACGTGTCTACATTCTTGTATGAGAAAACCAGAACATGTGCACACTATGTCCAAAATGAAATTACACTTTAGTACCAACCAGGCAGGGTACGAAACCACGTCTCTCGCATTCTAAGGCTTGACGCTAACCAGAAGACCAAAGGGATAGGCTACAGTCACATGATATAGGCTATAGGCCATTTGTCAGTGTCCGTCTGACTTTCACCATTTCGCTGTAGGCTAGTACAAGTGAAACATTGAACAGTTAATATTGGAAACGTCTTTTGCCTTTGCAATAAAAATATGTTTGTTAATGTGAAAATAATAACAGTGTAATAAATGAAAAGTATTTAACAGTTGCCCATTGTTTTTGTCGAAAATTCATTTGTGTCCTGTTGGGCTCAAACCCCCAATCCTCTGTGTGAGAGGCCGTAACTGTAACCAGTAGGCCACAATTGCTTCATGTAATACACAAGGACATATAGCGGTTTTATCTGTGATTCTGTGATGTAGCAGATTAGTTTAAAGCATTTTTATTGGGCGATAAGCTTGGGAGAGTAGGTATGTGATGTTGTTATCCAATGGGGAGAATTATTCTTTGAGGGTACAGAGGCAGGAAAAAGTTGGGGGCTTTGTCGTGTGGATGTGTGAAGTTCTATCTGAATGCTGTGTGGTTACATGAGGTCAGAACATACAGAGGTTAATGTTTTTAATGTAAGGGGGTGTGATGTGTGAGGTTTGCAGGGGCCACACGCAGCGAAGGGATTCTATAAGCTCTACGAGCCACTGAGACGGAGAGACCCCGTATTTAAGGGAATATAAATGACAACTCAAATAACCTAGTTCCCACTCTCGACTGGAGGGAAATAATAAGGGAACTAGGAGAAAGGGGCATAACAGAAATCGACCCATATAACCGGGTGAATGGAACATGAGAGAAAAGAATCTCGAGCTCGGTAATCACAATGAGCCAACAATGAGATGCTAACGTGAAGAGAAAAGGAGCTGCCTCGGAGGTAACACAAACAAAGGAACATAAATTAGAGCTAAGCAAAGGGAGAAGGCGACGAGCGAAAAATAACTCCCTAGCTCTAAACGGAGCTTGCTGATTGCTGCTTGCTGCAGGAATGGAAGGGAAGCAGTCTCCATGTCCTGACCTCTACTGGCAGTGTGCCAAATGCAAGACATGCAAAAAATAAAAGCCCTACATCTCAATAAGGGGGAACGTACGAGAAGGCGAAAGGAACAGAGATCTAACGTTCCATGGCTACTTTCATCGGCTCGCAGTCACACGCAAACATGTCAACGAAATCGCCTGGTCTCCCTGTAAGGAGAAAGATACCAGAAGGTGAACAGAACTGCTGTTCTGAACGAAATTGCCCGGTCTCCCTGTAAGGAGAAACGTACCAGAAGGCGAACATAACAGCTGTTCTGGACATTTGCCGGATCAATGACTAACGCAAACCTTGTAAAAAATACACGCCCTGCCTCTCAGTATGGATAAACGCCCTGCCTCTCAGTAAGGAATATGAGTATATAAATATAACCACAAACAAACAAAGACTCCTCTCGCTTTCAAGGAAGAAAGCAGACAGAGAGAGGATCGAGAGACAGAAAAGGCAACAGGTCTAGGAAACGAAAGAAAAGGAAAGACTAGGAAGCGGCGACAGAAAAGAGCCAAGGAGGAAGAGTCCTAATAGCTGCATGCACAGAGGCAAGTCCCACGTTACTCCAATAAAACCCATTGGAGCAAAGAGGTCTTCTACAGAGCCTAGACCTAACCATACCGAATCTGCAAACAAAGGCCAAATAATGAAAAACAATATAGAAGCCCCGGAAGAAGGAAACGGGAGCTTAAGTAGCTCTCAGGCAACCACGCACAGGTGTAGACGCTGAAGGGAGAACTCCGCGAAACAGAGGGGGCGGAGCAAAAATCCACTAAAAGAGCAGCGCCCTAGCGTAGCTACCGAGGGAAAAAACTGCAAGGGAAGAAAACGTCAAAAACCATGACATTTAATGGCTGAGAGTCTGTGGTCATTGTGGTTACTTCTGTAGGAAACCCTGAAAAGTGCCAAACTCTCGGTGCTGTATAGGTATGGGGCATGCCCCGCCAAGCCGTAACTTAGCGGATGGCATACCTGCCATCCCAATGAAGATACTGTAAGGGGGCGTGACGTGTGAGGTTCGAGGGACCAAACGCAGCAAGGGGATTCATTAAGCTTCGAAAAGCCAATGAGACGGAGAGACCCCGTATTTCAGGGAATATAAAACGACAACTCAAATAACCTAGCTCCCACTCTTGACTGGAGGGAAATAAAGGAACTAGGAAAAAGGGGCGTAACAGAAAAGGACCCGTATAACCGGGCGAACGTCACACGAGAGCAAAGAATCTCGAGCTCGGAAAACACAACAAGCTAAAAAACACCGAATAACCAAACAGTATAAAAAACAGTGAACAACGAGGTGCTAACGTGGAATGAGAGAAGGAGCTGCCTCAGAGGTAACAAACAAAGAAACATAAACTAGAGCCAATCAAAGGGAAAACGCGACAAGCGAAAAATAACTCCCTAACTCTAAAACGGAGCGTACTGCTTGCTGCAGGAATAGAAGGAAAGCATTCTCCGTGTCCTAACCTCTACCGGCAGTGTGCCAAATGCAAGAAATGCGAAAACCCTACATCTAGGCCCTACATCTCAATAAAGGGGAAGGTAACGAGAAGTCGAAAGGAACAGAGATCTAACGTTCCATGGCTACTTTCATAAACTCGCAGTCACACGCACACGTCAACGAAATCGCCCGGTCTCCCTGTAAGGAGAGACGTAGCCTACCATTAGGCGAACAGAACTACTGTCTGAACAAAATCGCCCAGTCTCCCTGAGAGGAGAGACGTACCCGAAGGACGAACAGAACTACAGTTCCGAACAAAATCGCCCAGTCCCCCCACGGACGAAGAGTCCTAATAGCTACATACACAAAGGCAAGTCCCGCATTACTCCAATAAAACACATTGGAGCAAAGAGGTCTCCTACAGAGCCTAGACCTAACCATACCGGCTAAGCAAACAAAGGCAAAACTAATATCAAACACAAAACAGTGCAAAATAATACAGAAGCCCAGAATGAAGGAAACGTGGGCTTAAATAGCTCCGAGGTAACCACGCACAGGTGTGGATGCTGACAGAAGCTCTGCGATAAAGACGGGGCGGAGCAAACATCCACTAAAAGGGCAGCGCCCTCGCGTGACTACCGAGGGAAATGACCGCAAGGGAAGAAATCGTCAAAAACCATGACAGATACAAAGCCTAAAGCCTATATTATGTATGACAACGTTACAAAATAATATTCCACCAATTGGAAAATGCTGCCAAATGTTCTAGCTTCAATGAAAGTCGATACATCGAACATAAAACAGGACTGAGGAAATAATGCTTACACTACAAAATGCAAAATTAACCATATCTAACATAGCCTACTGGACAAGACATTGATCGAGTGGAAAAACTAACGTACGTCAGCGAATGTTTTCTGTAGCTCTTTACGTCCTAGTATATTGACTAGATTCAAAATGCCGTTACGCTACGGTAAATTAACGTTCAAAAAATTGCGAACACCGTTGATAAGGATATATGTCATCTATTGGATAAAACCGTAGTGAATAAAACTGGAATGACGTGAAATACTTCAGAGCTGCAGGTAGGGCATATGGGGTACTGCCCACAGACATTCCAAATTGTGTAATAACGTGCTAAACTGGTGTGTATTTCTCAAACAGATTGTCCAAGACAATAAATGTCTAATGAATATTGAAAGGAGCATCTCTATGTGTAAAACCAATGGTAGGATTGTATATTTATTTCATATTTAGTAGCAGATATTTATAGTAGAATGACGTCAATATGACAATAATTTCACATTTTTATTTTGCATTTGAGTGAGCAGGGCTTTTCACTGCTTTTTTGGCATACGATCAGGCTATTTTTGGGTTTACCTTGTTGCTATGATGGAATTCTAATTTTATATGATAATAAATATATTTATGAACTCACACATAGACGCTATTGTCCACTATGTCACTCATGGGTAGGTATAGCTGCAGGTAAGACTGGGTGGGGGGTTGCTTGTTTAATGGACTTGCTACAGGAAAATAGTGACACTTAGAAACTCTGTATTCGGCAGAGTTGTCACGAATCGTCTACCTATAAAGATAAAATACAGAGTTTGTGATTTCCACTCATAGTTTGACTGCAGGAGCAACGAGCGTCTCATTTCAGCAAAATCTTGGCGCGGGCGTCATGGTCACTAGGCATCTGCGCAAAGGGGTTAAAAACATTTGGGGCTGTACTGCACTATAACGTATGTACTGTATAATATACAGTATGTTTTTACCTCAAAGCTATCTGAAACAAACAGGTCCACAATTCACTTAATTCATTGGGATGGCAGGTATGACATCCAGGTATGCCATCCACCAAGTTACGCTTGGCGGGGCATGCCCCATACCTATACAGCACTGAGAGTTTGACAATTTTCAGCGTTTCCTACAGAAATAACCACAATGACTACAGACTCTCAGCCCTTAAAAATGTAAACTTCTGTACATTCTGACCTTATGTAACCACACAGAATTCAGATACAACTTCACACATCCACACAATAAAGCCCCAAGCTTTTTTTTCTTCTGTCGAATTTGTCATCAAAAATGATCCATACCCTCAAACAATAATTCTACCCATTGGATACGACATCTGATCCGCCAATGACAACGGCTCATCATACTACTCTGAATCGTCAGGGTATTGCAGGATACACAGACAAAAGCCCTATATTGCGTACACATTGCCACAAAGCTACGTTGGCCTAGTGGTCTTTTTATTGCAAAGGCTAAGAAATTGAACAATATTAACTGGTAACTTTAAATTATTGAACTGAGATGAGTAAACCTACATGGTCCGGTATCGCTGCGACCAAAAGGTAGGTAACATTACACTACCGGAAAAAAATTATACTGAAGCTGTGCTGAACATAGGCAGGACACTGCCCTTCTCTCCCAAACCACAGAAATATTTTTTAAAAAGCCAAACTGTAGTCACTTTCACCTCCTGACTTTCACAACCAAGCATGAACAGGGCACAAGAAAATTGTGAATTCACAGTAATGACCCATTACGGAATGGTATTATATACCCTCAGTTTAACAAACATATCGGATACACAATAGCCTCCGCACATGTCATACTTCTGCAGACAATGTATTGGAAACACAATTAATTATAATAGTACTAATAATAATAATCTGTTGTAGGCTACTTTCTTTGACAGTACTTTTGTCTTTATGTCTTTTCTGATATGCAGATTGCTGGGAAATATGCCTGTCGCCTATGTTGTTGTCCAATGATAATGTCATGTGTCTATTTAACATTTTTTTTTATCATGTCATGAATGCAGAATATGCCTAATAGTTTTGGCGGTGAAATTTCACTAGTGTTAGCACTGAAATTCGAACGTCAGTCAGGTAGGTAGAAACTGAATGGACTGCTGAGCTTGGGAGCTTGGAGATTGTCCTCACAATGCAAGGCTCATCGGATCTCCTTCAAATGAGTGAGCAGACAAAGTGACTTTTTATATTAAAGGGAACTGGTGTGGTGTTGGCCCGCCTTGCTAGAATTGTGTGTATCAAAAGGTTCTTGATTTAAGCCACCATTCTAAATAGCAAGCATTGTTCATGAAAAGAAATGGGATGTAGCTACATTATGGAACTCTTTGGGATTCAGTTATGAGTTTTTCCTCCTCTTGGTGATGTAAGTTACATTGCCCCCGCTTTTCACTGTTTGAGTAGAGCGGAAGTGTCAAGGCAGTAACATGGGGATTCTTTGTAAGATGATTATTAGCAACAGTTATGGTTAAACTTTGTACAGTTTTTGGCCGTAGCAATACTTCTTACCTAATTAGCCAGCTAGCGAACCAGTGATTGACTCTATGCCTGCAAAGTTTTATACATGTGGTGGCCAAGGCTACTTCAGGGGGTCCATAGACCATGACAGAAAATGAGTGTGTAATGTGTAACCCTAACCTGGCATCTAAGGAGCATTAATGAATCCTATGATTGCTGATTAGAGGTAGAAGTGATAATTCACTTAACCCAGAGTTCTTCAATGTGGCAGATAGTGTGGTCAACTAGGGTTACTTCACTAGAATTCTTTAACATACTACGAATAGACAGTGTCTCTACCTCGGAACTGCAGCTCGCTCGCTCACTCGCTCGCTCGCTCACTCACTCACATAATAGAGAGACTTGGGTCACTCTGTTTTCATGAATATATAATCTGGGTCTATAAGTGTTGAACATCCAAAATATTTTCAGAAAATAAAGCTCAAGCACCAAGGAGATAACATAGCATTTGTGTGTGACATAATTTGCATAGTTTATTTATGGAAGTAAATTTAAAACATTTACACACTGGTGATGCAAGGGCTGGGGTCTGTTTGCAACTGATCTGCCTGTTTGTTCTTCTTTAAAAAGAAGTCTGATATCTCTCCCTTTCTTTTCATGATTGTTTTAATTGACCCTATGCAAAAATAAGACTATGGTTACATCTAAGCATCCAATTACCCACATTTTAGTCCAAGCTCAATCTTAATTACAAATCCCCATTATCATAACTGTACCTTAAAATCAACTACCAGCCTAAGTTACTAGTTAGATCATGGCTCGCCCTACTCTGCAGTAAGTAGCTATAATTTCTTACACCTTTACGATAGCAAACAGGCTATCTGCAAATTGTGGTAATCTTTTGAGTAACATTAACATATTGATAATAACAATTGTTCGTTTTGGGTTCAAGTACGAAAATCTAACTACATTAATGGATTTCAAATAGCTAAATGTTAACTTGCTGAACACTAACAGCTGTAGCTACTAGTTACCCCACATTAGCTAAACTAGGCTGACCAGACGTCCTCTTTTTCACGGTCATTTCTTCTTTTTAGGACCGAAAATATCTGTCCAGGCGGGATTTCTAAATTCCTACAATGTCTGTTTAGGATTTCCTTGTTCCATAGACCATATATAAACAAACAAATAGCCTAGTATTATGTCCATAACGCCCGCCTAACCCTGTCCTCTTTTTTTGAAATCCAATATATGGTCACCCTAGCTAAACACTCGTATACTGTAACTTACGACACTGCACTGTATATTCATGGCGTGTATTACTAGCACAGATGTAAACATAATGTTAGGCTAAATTGGGAACCGATCTCTCTTATCTGATTATTTCTGTTATGGAGCCAAATTTCCAATATGCATCTACACAGCGACTCAACTTTTGTAAACGTTGTTCAGGAAACCTAAACCCGATGCTAAGCCTTAAAACTTTCAATGTGGTGCTTTCGCCGCAGGTCTGCCATAGTTGTGTCAGTCGCTCGCGTGACGCTCGTGAGCTGTGGAAATATTCTCTTTTCCTCGTCCTCGATTTGAAAAAGGCACCGCCGGATGTCAAAATAAACGCTTCTTTCAACAAGAGGTGAAATGAGATGTCAATCAGCATCAAACTGCCAGTGATAGCGAATTAAACTTTATAACAAACTTCACTTACTATGAAGAAAATAATCCTGTCTGAAAATGAATCATATACATAATTGTCTGTATTACGATACAATAACAATAACATAATTTTATGTAGCCAGCTGACCTTATTTGTAACATTAACGTTCCATTTTTCAATAGCCTACTAAAATATTTACAATCTCAAATGCCCTTCTGTCGTTCTGATTCTACCACTGGGCCTGTAACATTTCTCAGCCACATTTAAATTAAATAAGTATAATTTAATAATATAATAAAACTGAGTTATTTTACTCTAATAAATCACTACAATGCTGTTCTATTTCGTTCCTCTGACCATTAGGGTCGTCAATATCGATGGACTTACTGGGGCCAGATGCATCGAGAATTTTATACCAGAATTTGTCATGGTACATGAGTCATGACCGGCGCTTAGTGACGTAATGCCTCCCATAAAGGGGGGGAGCGTCACTGCAGAAATCCTCTTAATGTTTCTCGCCAATGCATATTGAGACATGAGACTATTTGTATCCTGTGTAAATCCCACAGCGTCTTGTGACGTCAGTCGGGGCTATATAAGGCAGAATATGCGTGCTTCGCTACATTATCTGCCTCGGTTTTCCCTACTAAAAGGGTACTGGCCACAGCTGAACCCCAGTAAGACTTTTACTATCGGTGAGCGCGGTGCTACATCGAGAAGTATGCATGATTCGCTACATTATCTGCCTCGGCCTCCCCTACTAAGGACCACCGCCACGTTTTATTGTCTGCGAGTGCTCGTTATTTTGCTAAGGCATGAGCGCCTTGTGCACTGAATATTCAGCGCCTTGTGCACTGAATATAACACCCGGTGTTATCTGTGCCTCGGCGGCCACCCGCAACTTCTATTCATTCTGCAGTCGACCAGCTGAGCCGTGCAGCCCATGCAGTGGATACACATGCTATCTATACACCTGGCGCAGGTAGAACATAGGTGCCTGATCAACCAGAGGAGTTCATAGTACGCAGTGAGGCATGGAACATCTTTGCTGCCCATGCTGTATGGGTATGTCGCTGGAGAATAAGCAGGCCCGATTAGATGCTGTCATGGCCCACATGCGTCCCTCGGGCAGAACACCAGCGGCAGTAAAGGTTGAGCCCAAATGTAAGGGTACTCCTGCCACGGAGGCCCCTGTACGAAAGAAGGGCAAGGCTGGCAAGGGCAGCAACCTGTTACGCTACGAGCGGCAGTGCAACAGTTGACTGTGAAGGTATTGAAACCCTTTCTACAGCAGCGTCAAACACCTACTTTAGTCAGAGGCGGTGCGAGACAGCAGACCAATCTGGGTCGATAGGAGTCCCGGGTCCCACCAACAGTTAAAGCAGTGGGTTACTCGGCCCCTCAAGAAACCATTCTCCGTGCAGCATTGGCATGGGTTGCGATATGCCTCAGGCCAGCACTTTGGGGATGTCTAAGGTTTCACCGACGGGCCCCTCAGAGGGCACAATTGGCTATGCCAGCATCAAATGATTTTCTGGCGGAGCTAAATAAAGGCTGGCCACACCCTGGTATGTATCGGATGGCCAGAGATTGTAGGACATTTGCACCCATGTCATGGACCCATGGGCTGGACCGAATGCCCTCTGTGGAAGCTGCCATTGCGGCATTGATAGTGTTCCCAGAAGAGGCGGTCCGGGCAGATGCCCGTTGCCCTAGGCCACAATGCAGAGCAACAGACAATCTACTCTGTAAGGCTTATAGAGTCACTGCCAGAGCAGCGCAAATTGGTAATTTGCTAGCATGGCTAATGCTCGCGCAGTCGCAGATGATGCTTAATGCAGAGGTCGACACCTCAATGAACAATGCGTCGCTACAAGCGTTTGCGTTTATGACCCGTGAATTAGGCCGTGTAATGTCCCTTCTCACTGTGACTCGGCATCAAGTGCGGTTGGCTCAGTCGCCCCTCCCAGACGCCACAAAAAGAACAATCAGGGACCTGCTGGTTTTTTCCTGGCCAGGTTTTCACTGAAGCAGCCAGACAGGCACTGAAGTGGTCTGTAGAGGCATTAAGACACAGGGAGACCCCCCCTCAACATTCTGGTGTGCGCTGGTCCCAACTAATGGTCAGAAGGGACGCACAACCCGTGTATGGCCGGGGAGCTTTTCGTAGTCCGTCCACCCGAGATCCGGCACCGGACTCTCGACATAACCCTGTAGGTCCATCTGGCGGTCAGGCCGCCGACACAAGCTAGTAAATTGGAAGGCTCTCACGAGAGAATGGTTCTGGATCTCAGAGATGTGAAGGAATTTTCTGTTTTACAATATGTGTGTATTAACATAGAGACAATCACATGATTATTATTTAACATTTATTATAGTTTTGATTATTAGTAGATCAATTATATTGAATTAAGTAATTGAACATATACACTATGCAAACACATGAGTTAGGCCTCAAGCAGGCTCTCTGTGTCTTTTATCTGCAAGAGACAGGCAGTCTGTGAGATTGATGTTTTTGTCTTTTCTGTTGAACATTCCTGACCCGGTGGCAAGGTTAAGGGTTATCTATAGTCTAAACACCGGAAAATTTAACACCCCTGTCTTTCTGTATTATTTAGAAATCCGCCCTTTGTGGCAAATCAGTAAGGATTGTGTATAAATGTCTGTGTATTCTGGCAGAGATCTGGTAAGACTCTCTCATTCTGGTTTATCTGCAAATAAACTAAAAATCTTATTCTAAATCAATATACGGTTTTGTTGTGGTTCTATTTGGACAGACTTGCTCATTGTGTGAAAAAGGGAAAATTTCCACGACAGAGACCGAAACGAAATCTAGAAATCTAAAACGATACACTTTCTGGATGTTCCTGACGTTGAACGTTATACATACCGTACGAACAGGAGATTAGTTCACGGCTGTGGATTTGAAAGATGCATACTCCCACATCCCTATCGGGATGGAGCATCATCGTTTACTACAATTTGCATTCCCAGGTCAGGCATACAAGTTCAATGCCCCCCCGTTCGGTTTGTCTCTAGCCCCACGTGTACTTACTCGCTGCATGAGCATGGTTCTATCGCCGCTCAGGCTGAGGGGGGCTAAGAATCATACCATAACTAGAAGATTGGCTGATATGTGCACACTCGTATGGTATGATGCTCTTACACACTGCCAAGATGTTGGAGCATGTTGCCAGGTTGGGCATCAGTGTAGATTATGGCAAGAGCCAGCTGATTCCGATAGTAAATCGAATACATCGGACTGCTGCTCGATTCAAAGAGTATGAAGGCATCATTGACGCCCTGTCGCATAACTGCTATTCTTGACGCAGGGTCTCAGTTCCGAGTGAACCGGTTCCTCTATATGAGGGTTTTTCAGAGGCTTATGGGCCTATTCATGGCCGCCTCAGCAGTCGTGCCTCTCGGCTAGCAGTTGTGCCCTCAGCCAGGCCACTTCAACGATGGTTGAATGCCAAGTCGCTGCACCCCAGGTGGGACCGTCACACCCGAATCAGGGTAACAGATAGATTTTGCAGGCTACTCCGCCTATGGCGATGAGTGAGCCTTCTAAACGAAGGGGTCCGGATGGGGGTTACATTACATTACATTACAGGCATTTAGCAGACGCTCTTATCCAGAGCGACTTACACAACTTCTTATTACATTTATCCATTCATACAGCTGTACCTTGCTCAAGGGTACAACGGCAGTGTCCTACCTGGGAATTGAACCAGCAACCTTTCAGTTACAAGTCCAGTTCCTTAACCATTATACTACACTGCCGCCCACAAGGTTGTGAGGCGTTGTGAGGGTTATACCCTCACAACGCATGGTCTTAATGACAGACGCTTCACTGACCAGTTGGGGGTAGGGTGGCCATCCGTCCGGTTTTGAGCCGGACAGTCCGGTTTTTGACCCAGCTGTCCTCTGTCCGGCGCGACCTCTTGCCGGACGCACAATTGTCCGGCTTTTGTGAAAGTGAGCATAATTGTCCGGCTTTTGTTTAAGTGATTATGTTTAAACATAGAATTACAGTGTCGACCTGTTATTCAAACATTTTATTGGCTTAGATTTACATCAAATAAAAGCTTGCGTTTCATTGGTATACAAAAATATATATAATCAGCTGGCAGCCAGCTTATTGGCTACGTTACGTACGTTGCTCCGTGCATTTTTGTGTGTGTGTGTATGTTTTTTTCCCATCAGCGGCTCGGGTCTCTCGCGCGGTGCGGGTGTGTGTGTGAGGTCAGATAAAACTAATGCCAGCTAGCTAGCAACGGAAATTTGCCGAAAGATGCCGAAAAGAAAGACGTCTTTTAGCGAGGAATGGAGCAAGGAAATTGATTTCATAAAGAGAAGCAAAATTGACGAATTTCATGCATTTTGCACAGTGTGTAGAACTGACTTCGATGTGAGCAGCAAAGGGAAAGGCGCCATAGAACGTCACGCTTTGACCGACAAGCATCGACTCAATCTGAGGAGTGCAGGTACATCTTCCCTCTCGTCTTTTTTCCTTCCTACCGGATCCCCCGTTGAGAACAAAACGACAGCAGCAGAGCTCTGCAAAGTCTATCACACGGTCAAACACCATCAGTCTTACAGGAGTGTAGACTGTGGCATTAAAGTGGATAGGGAAATTTACAACGATTCAACAATAGCTAAACGCATCACATGCGGGAAAACAAAGGCTAAGGCACTCTGCGAAAATGTACTGGCACCATTCTCTGTCGAGACCCACACTGACTACATAAAGGACAATGAGCTTCCTTTCTCTCTAGCCACTGATGCTTCCAACAAAGGCTCAACAAAGTGCTTTCCCATCTTGCTGAGATATTTCCATTTTGAGAAAGGTGTGCAGCATGTCCTTCTGGATTTTTATAGTGATAGTCAGGAAACATCAGCGGCCATCGCTAATCAGCTTTTAACCAAGTTAGAAGCATCTGGGCTGGACTTGAATAAAGTCTCAGCATACACGGCAGACAATGCAAGTGTAAACTATGGAAAACACAACAGTGTCTACCAAAAATTAAAGCTTGCCCAGGATGATATGCTTGCTGCTAACTGCTTAGCCCATATTCTACACAACACAACAAAATATGCAGCTGGGTGTCTTAACGTTGATGTAGAGAACATTGTACTCAAAGTATATAGTCACTTCAGTATATCTGCCAGCAGAACAGCACAACTCAGAGAATTTTGTGAATTTTTGGAAGTCAGTGATTGCAACCTTTTGCGGCATGTTGTCACTAGATGGTTATCTCTGCTGCCATCTGTTGACCGAATTTTGAAGTACTGGGTACCCCTCAGAAGCTACTTCAGAAGTCTTGGCCAGGAAGATTGCAGCAAAGTGGTGTGGATGTGCTTTAGCGATGAAGGAGATTCATCTGACATGGCAGAGATCTACTTCCTCTTCCTTAGTCACACACTCAAGTTATTCTGTGATTGCATTGAGGCACTGGAGGCAAAGTCATTTAGCATCACCTCTGTGTTTAAGCTTATGAGTGAGCTTGACAGGAAACTTGAGAGGAGGCATAAGGACCACTTTTTTGGATTTGCTGTAAACACTAAGCTGCGTCAGCTCACTCCAGACCAGACCAGGAAGTGTGATGTTGACTTCACTAGCTTCTATGAGAGGGCTAGGAAGTACCTGAGCGATAGGTACGACTTTGATGACAACAGCCTGCACAGCAGAATCTCCAAATTGGATCTGTCAAGTGATGTGCCCTTTGAAGAGATCAGTGGTGCTGTCCAGGCCTGCAACTTGAAGGACATCAACATGGATGGCCTATACGAGGAGTATGGGACTGTGGAGGCAGTTTTGAGTTCTCCTGAAATGCAGGAGGCCCACAGTGAGGAGCGATACCTGAAGCTGTTCAGCAAAGCTGATGTTCCACTCCCAAATCTGAAAAAAGTGGCTGCATACATATTCTCAATACCATGCAGTAATGCGCACACCGAACGGGTCTTCTCTATGATGACAACAGCATGGAGAGATGAAAGAAATCGCCTTCAAATTGACAGTGTAAAGGCAGAGCTGCAAATCTGTATAAACTTTACTGAAGAGTGCACAGCTATGTACAAAGTATTCCTGTCCAAAAGGCAACTCCTGGAGGCAGCCCGCACAGGTGTGAAATACAAGAAATAGATGGTAAGTAGACATATATTTTATTTTTCAGTTATTAATAATAAGTCAACTCATGACTGTTTGAAAAGCACACATTGAATCAAACTAATATGCATGAAAATGTGCTTCTACATTGTGACGTTGACATAACGATGAAATATTGTGTGTTGCAGGATGAAGCCAGCGAGAGCACCCAGTATAGTGTCCATGAGCGTCTCCACTTCCCCTCTTCCCCTCTCCTCTCTGTTCAAATGAGCCTCAAACCACCGTGCTGCTGTCAGATATGCAGTAGATACTACAAGCATTGTTTCTCCTGAATATTTAATCCATTGAGTTCAACAGGAAAGTTAATCAGGAGAAACAATTATTGTAGTATCTACTGCATATCTGGCAGCAGCATGATGGTTTGAGGCTCATTTGATACCTTGGACCCTTGATGACTTAAAGCCATTTAGCCAGGAAATGTGCTCCATACTGTATCAGCATAATTTACAGCTGAATCTAGTCCCACCCCCCAATTCCCATAGAGATCCGTTCAAATGCAAAGAGTTTTTGTATCGCTTGTAGGACAACCTGAAAATAAGTTATCCAGACTCTGATGTTGATAGGTCACAGACATCAGGAAGTCATGGCATGCAAAGGATATGCAACCAAGTATTAAAAATGATTTCTTTGTTCTACATTGTTAAACTGTCCAATATGTTTTGATGCCCAAAAATGGGGGGGACTATGTAAAAAAGGTGCTGTCATTTCTAAACGGTCCATCTGATATGGATGAAAAGACCCTCAAATTAAAGCTGACAGTCCACATTTTAACCTTATATTACTAGTTTTATTTCAAATCCAATAAAAAGTATAAATTTCTTTCAAAAACATAAAAATCTCCAAATGACCCCAAACTTTTAAATGGTAGTGTACACGAGGGGCCGTGTTGGTTACCCATGCAGCATGCCCCGCAGAAGTGTCCTCCTTTCTGAGGTCATGCTGGTGGCCACCCTAGTTGGGGGGCTGTCTGCCAGCATCACTCAGGGGTTATGGTCCAGACTACATCAGTCGGACAATATCAACACCTCAGCAGTGTATCACATAAATCATCAAGGCGGTCTGAAGTCCTGCCGATCGTTAGAAGTGACCCAGCGTCGGCTAACGTGGTCACTTCCCAGACTTACCTCTCTGCGTGCCATACACCTACCAGGTATTTGGAACGGTACAGCAGAATCTCACCTGGAGATTCATCCTGGCGAATGGCGCCTCCACCCCGAGGCAGTGGAGAAGATATGGTGATGGTTTAGTTGTACTCAAACAGACCGGAATCTCAGACAGACCTTCTCGCCTCTCAAGAGTCTACTCATTGCCCCCAGTGGTTCTGGCTGAACCAGCATTCGAGTCCCCTGGGGATAGACGCATTAGCGCACGAGTGGCCGGATGGCCTGCTGTGCG
Source organism: Synaphobranchus kaupii (assembly GCA_029718625.1). Taxonomy (NCBI): domain Eukaryota; kingdom Metazoa; phylum Chordata; class Actinopteri; order Anguilliformes; family Synaphobranchidae; genus Synaphobranchus; species Synaphobranchus kaupii. Next base: position 649,607 of record CM056387.1, on the reverse strand, counting down.
CGTTTCCACCCGAGTCACTGATCAATGTGACTCTGCGCAGGGTCAGCACGAGCCACCACAAGCTCCTGCTGGTAGCCCCCAGATGGCTGATGAAACCCTGGTTTCCCACGGTCCCCTGCCTTGTTTACCATTCGCCCAGGAAAATTCCAGTTTGGGAGGATCTGTTAGCCATCTGCGGCAGCCATTTAACACATGGTGCTTACGGGAAGGTGCAAACCACATACACTGTCTGATTGCTGTACTATTGGACTTCTTACAGTCCTTACTTGATAATGGGAAAGCAGCCAGCACACTGAAAACCTATGCGGCTGCCATATCCAGCAGGCATGTCTGCAGGAAGCCATTACCTTGTCAGCCGCTTCCTGAGGGGTGCCCGGCAGCTGAGAACTGCAAGGTCACTGGTAGTTCCCTCCTGGGATCTCCCCTTTGTGTTGAGAGCGCTCATGGTTCAGCCCTATGAGCCTCTCGAGATGATCAGCCTTAAGTGGCTTTCTTTTAAGACACCGTTTCTGCTAGCGATGGCATCAGCAAGACGCGTTGTGAGCTCTGCGCTCTCTCCATCAGTGCAGAGTGTCTAAGGTGGAGGCTGGCTGCGTGGATGTGTCCAGTGCGTGTGCTGCGACGCTACGACGTACAGGGCAACTCTTTGTTTGCTACGACAAGACCAAAGGGACAGCGCTCTGCTCAGAGCCTCTCCCGATGGGTAGTGAAGGCGATAGCTACGGCCTATAAGGCTAGCGCTAAGCCCTCGCCTATTGATATCCAGGGCAGATCCACAAGAAGTATGGCTACCTCATGCATAGCCCTGGAAGGCGTACCTCTTAAAGAAATTTGTGATGCGGTGACGTGGGCATCCCCCTGCACATTCGCGAGGTTTTATCATGTCAATGTGGCGCCAAGTTCAACGGTCGGTGCAACTGTCTTACCTGCAGCCTTGGCATCCACGTAAGGATGATTGTGCCTCCTTACATTTTGGGTATTAGTCATCCGTATTGATGACCCTAATGGTTGGAGGAACGAAATAGAATGAACGGTTACGGCCGTAACCATGTTCTATGAGTTCCGGATGACCTCGGGACCTTTTAAGGGCGAGAAAAGTGTTCAGAGGATTTCCGCAGTGACGCCCCCCCCCCCCCCTTTATGCGAGGAATTACATCACGACGCGGACTGTCATGTACCATGACAAATTCTGGTATAAAAGTCCCGATGCATCTGGCCCCAGAAAGTCTTTCCATATTGACGACCCTAATAGTCATCCGGAACTCATAGAATATGGTTACCGTTGTAACCGTTCATTACAGGTAAAACCCTTGTCTTGCATAGGCTACACGTGGTGACTTCGCTAACATGCCATAATATTGCACTTATTAGGTATCAAATGAGCCTCAAACCATCACTCTGCTGCCAGATATGCAGTAGATATGGATGGGTCCTTCAATTTAAAGGTTGTTTCTCCTGACTCATTTTCCTATTGAAAAAAGGTCAGGAGAAACAAACCTTCAAGTGATCCATCCATATCTACTGCATATCTGGCAGCAGAGTGATGGTTTGAGGCTCATTTGATACTGCAGACCCTTGATGACTTAGTCATTTAGCCAATCATGAGTTCCATACTATCCCTGTGTAATTTACAGCTTAATCTAGTCCCACCCCCCAATTCCCAGAGATCCATTCAAATGCATAGAGGTTATACTATCGCTTGTTAGAGTACCTGAAAATAAGATATGAAAGAGTCTTCAAAGAGTCGTCATGATAGAATCACCTGTTTACCTGTGGAATGTTCCAAACAGGTGTTTTTTAAACTTCCCAGTCTTTTTTTGCCCCTGTCCCAACTTTTTTGGAATGTGTTGCAGGGTTCAAATTCGGAATTAGCATATATTTACTAAAATCAATAAAGTTGATAAGGTAAAACATTAAATATCTTTTCTTTGTACTGTTTTCAATTAAATATATGTACAAGAGGATTTACAAATCACTGCTTTCTGTTTATGTGCATTTTACATACTTTCCCAACTTTTTTGGAATTTGGGTTTGTCGGTTGCACTGTAATAAGTTTATTGATATCATTGAAATCATGATACTTGAATCAATCTAATCTCTGGCTTCGGGATATATTTGACAGAGAACATATGTAGTCTAAAAGTGGTGAAATAGATGAATGAAAGACACTGTATATACACAGTAGAACCTCAGAAAAACATGCATTTACAATTAAGGTTGTTCAGTACTTGGAAATGTTTTGGAACTCTGAAATAACAAAAATACTGTCACGATCCTGATAGGGGGTAGGACCTAAGTGCACGACAAAGGAGGCAGGGGGACAGAAAAGGTGGTTTATTAAGGAGCTTGGGGTAGTCCCAAGCTGTACACAGATTAAACACAACAGTATAAAGGGTGGTTAGGGAGTTCTCCGGCACTTGGAACTGCTCCAAGCCGGAGCTGGACTTGGATCTGGACCAGACGGTCCAACAGGAACTGGATCACGGGAACGTGGCGTTTGTTCCAAACCGGAACTGGGCTTGATTCGGGAGACAGGAGTTCCGGACCGGAACTGGACTGGTTCTAGACCGGATGGTCCTACAGGGACTGGATCACGGGAACCTGGAGTTGTTCCAAACCGGAACTGGACTTGGTACAGGAACCAGGAACGGGATCACAGGAACTGGATCACCGGAACATGGAGTTGTTCCAAACCGGAACTGGACTTGGTACAGGAACTTGGACAGGAAACAGGAACGGGATCACAGGAACTGGATCACCGGAACATGGAGTTGTTCCAAACCGGAACTGGACTTGGTACAGGAAACACAGGAACTGGATCACCGGAACATGGAGTTGTTCCAAACCGGAACTGGACTTGGTACAGGAAACAGGAACGGGATCACAGGAACTGGATCACCGGAACATGAAGTTGTTCCAAACCGGAACTGGACTTGGTACAGGAAACAGGAACGGGATCACAGGAACTGGATCACGGGAACATGGAGTTGTTCCAAGCCGGAACTGGACTTGGTACAGGAAACAGGAACGGGATCACAGGAACTGGATCACCGGAACATGGAGTTGTTCCAAACTGGAACTGGACTGGTTCTGGACCGGAAGGTCCAACAGGAACTGGAACACGGGAACGTGGTGTTGTGCCAAACCGGAACTGGGCTTGGTACTGGAAACTGGACGGAGGGTACCGCAACACAAACAGGGAGAGGGGAACAGCTACAGACTGGCAGGAACAAAGGAGGTGGTTAACGAGACAGGGAGAGTACAAACAGGAGAACCGCAAACAAGCAGGATTGGGTAGTAACAACAGCAGGCAATGAGCATTTAAGCCCCATTGACAGAACCACACTGAAGTTAGCAACAAGGACAGGGATACGAGGATCAAGAAACGAGCACACGTAATAGCGAAGCAACAAGGTTCAGGAAAGCAACTAAGGTAAGGAAGGCAACACAAGTAATGAACCAACACTGGAGGGGAGACAGCAGGTGGGTTAAGTAGGGGAGTGTAATTGGAAACAATCAGGAAAAGCATGAGAATGAACACATGGGTGATTGAACAAATGAAGAGTGCAGAATGCATGCAGCCACGGGGAAAGGAGATTGGTAGAAACCGGCGTGGGTAAAGGGAGTGAAACAAACAGAGGGAACACGCCCAGTCTGCAGCAACAGGGAAAACATGGACAAGGGAATCAAACATGACACGGAGGGAGAAGGTAAAACATGGAAAACAGACTGGACGGGAACGTGACGTTACAAATACAGCACTGTTAATCCTTTTTTGATTGGAAAAGCATACTTACATGTTTTTTACTGACTTGTTTGCTTGTACGCTCATATGTTTTAAATAGACTACTAACGTTTTGTATCAATGATCCTTAAATTTAAATGAAGAAATTGTCAATAATTAAAGCAGTGGTTCTCAAACTAGTTCCTGGGGAACCCCCGTGTATGCTGTTTTTCATTACAACCACAATTGCAATCCCAGAATTTTAACAAGCTGGTAATTTTCCTTTATTAGAAACTTTTCATGTTTGAGGGATTATTTGTCCTCAAAAATAGCTAAGCATGCCATGAAATGTTCCATATTCACATTGTACTTATTGTACTATATTGTAAATAATGAAAGAGATACTGCAGAGGCTTTTCTAAGGCCTTTTTTACCACTTCAATTTGAACTGGAACCCGTGAGTGGGTGTGGTCATATGACGATGGTGCCACGTAGTTATATTATGAATATTCATACGGTCAAAGAGTGAAAGGGTGTGTCGATATAAGTCGTAATATTAACGTTAGCAGTAATACAAAGCAATTGACATTTGAACTTGAACGAACTAGTTAGCAGTAAAGGGTCTCAGTCTCAAAGAGGAAAAAAAACCCGTTGGTCTCTGCTTTTATACCACGTGCCCAGCCGAGACCACCCCTAGGATCACCTCAACTCCACCCATTTTTATGTTAAGGATCTTGTGACGTCACGAATCCCCGGAAACTAGCGTATTGGTAAGCCTACACAAAAACTCAGATAAAACTATTTTGACTAAACATGAGATTTTCGGACATAAACAGTTGTGTATGATCATAATCTAACCCAAAACATCGGTTTTCAACGGGAAAAGTCGGTTTTTGATTGCAGTATCACTTTAAATAAAAAAGAGGTAAAACCATTTTTAACTGATCAAATTAAATACTGAGGTGAATCCTTCCATTATGTAACCCACTTATTCCTGATCAGGGTCGCAGGGGAGCCTATCCCAGCATGCATTGGGTGAGAGGAAGCAATACACCCTGGACAGGTCGCCAATCCATCACAGGGCACACACACCATTCACTCACATACCTATGGGCAATTTAGTCTCCAATTAGCCTAACCTGTATGCCTTTGGACTGTGGCATCTGCAATGTAATGTTGCATGTTGGAATTGCTTGTTTTTTCAATGAAAATAAAAAGTCTTTGGACTGTGGGAGGAAACCGGAGTACCCGGAGGAAAACTCCACACAGAAAGGCCCTCGGCCAGGATTTGAACTTGGTACCTTCTTGCCGTGAGGCAACAGTGCTAGCCACTGCACCACTGTGCTGCCCTGTTAGGAGAATCAAAAGATGAAAATGTCCATACATGGCCACTACAACTAACCATTTTGTAGATAAAGAACAATTAAAAGACTAAACAAATCTGCATTGTGTTAATAAGTTGAAAGGAAAAATTATAACAGAAACCAGCATATATAGGGGTTGCCAGGATCGAGTTTGAGAACCACTGAATTAAAGCAGGAGTAATCTTTTGAATTAAAGCAGGAGTGATCCTTTCTTCTATGTGGATTTCCTGAAGATCTCCTTTTCAGTGAACTGTTATCATTGGCCTCTTATACAGACTGATCGAAACCTTGTTGACTTTCCCCACAATGTAAGATATTATTTATTGTTGTGCTAAGGTGTGCCCTTTTACTCAATGGAGGTGTGACACATTTCTATTGAATGTTCCCATGTTTGTGTTAGGGACATTGTATCTCTGACAAAACAAGTTTGTCATGTAAAATTTAGGTTCAGCATTTGTCTGCATTGTCTGAACTATTGTCTGAACTTGTGCTAAAATACACATAAAAGCCTAAATAAACAGTATTTGTGTTTTCACACATACATTATATGGAATGCATGTTCCCAAGAAAATCAGCAGAAGCTCTGAGATTAACTGCTCCTCCACCAGATTTCACCAGCAGTTGAAAAGTGAGCTGATATGAGCTGTTTTTACTAACCTGGTAATTTTGTTTTTCTACAGTATGTACACTTAAACCTGTAACACAGTACAATAAAAACACAATAATTATTTGATTAAATCCTGCCAGCAATCCCCTTCAAAATAGGAATTCTGTCACACACCATACTCCACATTGCCAATACTGTCAATACAGTACATACAGTGCCCTCCACTATTATTGGCACCCCTGGTAAAGATGAGTAAAAAGGGTTATAAAAAAATTCAGGTTGGTAAATTAGCTTAATCTCACACTGAAAAAATTAGAAAAATCCAACCTTCAATTGAAGTAAATTGATTCTGAGAAAGAAAATCCCTCATCAAGAAATTATTATTTTTAACAAAACCACGTGTGCCACAATTATTGGCACCGCTGCATTTATATACACAATAAAGTAATAATTTTTTATATTTGGTCGCATATCCTTTGCATGCCATGACTTCCTGATGTCTGTGACCCAACAACATCAAAAGACTCTTGATATCTTATTTTCTGGTACTCATATTATAACATCTCTGCATTTGAATGGATCTCTATGGGAATTAGGGGGTGGGACTAGATTTAGCTGTAAATTACACTGCAACAGTATGGAACACATGGTTGGCTAAAAGTCATCAAGGGTCTGACTTATCAAACAAGCCTGAAACCATCACTCTGCTGCCAGAAATACTGTAGATATGAATGGATAACTTGAAGGGTTTCTTCTCTTGACTTATTTTTCCCATAGAGTTCAATAGAAAAAAAATTTGTCAGGAGAAACAACCCTTGATCCATCCATATCTACTGCATATCTGGCAGCAGAGTGATGGTTTGAGGCTTGTTTGATACCTCAGACCCTTGACGACTTATAGCCGTTTTACCAACCATGTATTCCATACTGTTCCAGCATAATTTACAGCTAAATCTAGTCCCACCCCCCAATTCCCATAGAGATCCATTCAAATGCAGAGATGTTATATTATCGCTTGTAAGAGTACCAGAAAATAAGATATCAAGAGTCTTTTGATGTTTTTGGGTCACAGACATCAAGTCATGGCATGCAAAGGATATGCGACCAAATATTAAATATAAAATGATTACTTTATTCTACATTATGTTAAACTGTTCAATATTTTTTCATGCCCAAAAATGGGGGGACTATGTACAAAAGGTTCTATCATTTCTAAACGGTTCATCCGCTATGTATTTAAATACACCCAAATTAAAGCTGACAGTCTGCACTTCAACCTCATTGTCATTGTATCCTTTCAAACTCAAAGTGCTAGAGTACAGAACCAAAATAACAACGAGATAATAAATGTTATTCACTTCACCTGTCAGTGGTTTTAATGTTGTGGCTGATCGGTGTATATACGTATATACTGTATATATATATATATATATATATATATATATATATACACAGACCGGTGACAAATTAAAGGAAAAAGTGTCTGAGTAAGGTGTTGGGCCACCACGAGCTGCCAGAACAGCTTCAATGCGCCTTGGCATAGATTCTACCTCTAGTCTAGCATAGATTCTAGTCTCTGGTACTCCACTGGAGGGATGGAACACCGTTCTTCCAAAAGATATTCCCTCATTTGGTGTTTTTGATGATGATGTTGGAGAGCGCTTTCTAACACGTTGGTCCAAAATCTCCCATAGGTGTTCAGATCTGGTGACTGTGAAGGCCATAGCAGATGATTCACATAATTTTCATACTCATCAAACCGTTCAGTGACCCCTCGTGCCCTGTGGATGGAGGCATTGTCATCCTAGAAGAGACCACTCCCATCAGGATAGAAATGTTTCACCGTAGGATAAAGCTAATCACTCAGAATAACTTTGTATTGATTTGCAGTGACCCTTCCCTCTAAGGGGACAAGTGGACCCAAAAAAGTAAAATGCCCTCCACAGCATAACAGAGCAACCGGACCCCCTCACTGTAAAGGTTTTTCCTTTAGTTTGTCACCCGTCTGTATATATACGCTGTATATATCTGTATATACTGTATATATGCAAGGATAATTAAAATTGGTTATCAGTCACTCAAACCATCAGGGCCATAGACACCATTAGAGGGGCAGGTGCTCAAAGTACAAAGGTGGCACAGGCTGCTGCTCAGTCACTACAGCATCAATTGAACTAAAAATATATATTAAATAATAATGATTCTAATAATAATGAATCCTTTCACAATTTTTCAAGGTTGTATGAACCATTTATTCACAAGATATAGATTGTATGAAATAAATTCATACACAAGCTATGAGATTGGTTTTGAGGTATTTTGTCAACTGTTTCATCTATGACAGCCATAACTCTCAGCTCTTAAAGTCTAAACTGTCTAAACAAGTGTTTTGTAAGTTCCCTCTTGTTTCTGAAGTTGTATGTCCTATATTCCAAACAAATAATACAGAAAAATATCCTTCCATAATTAATATTTTCTTATAATATGACTTTACTCATCTGCTGAGTTCCATTAGAATAAAAGGGTAGGTTGCATTACCTGGAATGATGCTCTTTTTGAGAGGACTGACAATGAATCCTTGGATTGGATATTGCAGAGGGGAGTTTGGTGGAGCCAGCAGAAGTTCATTTAGTATTGTCTTTCTTCTGTAAAAAAAAACAACAAGAACAATTATTTAAAAAATCAACTGCTTTTCAATAAAACAATCAAGTGCACATACAATCATGCATGCAGGAATTACAGACATTTGTGTTAAAGTGAGTTTCACTGAATGAATGGGCTTGCTAGATCAGATTTTACAAAAACTAGAACTATAATAGTATAATAATAGTTCCAAACCAATACCCTTACCACTACAGTAGACTGCAGACAGATACGTATGTATGTTTTTCCCCACAACATGCAGCATTTCTCTCCATTGTCTGCAAAACCAACAACTGCCTCAAGAACCTACCTGACCCGATCCTTTGCAAGTGCTTCAGCTCTCCGTCGAACAATGTCATTGAATTTATTCTTGTTCACATATGGTCTTAAATCGAACCCAGAACTGGGACAGCTACATGATGTTCGTGGACAAGTGACATTAGGCATGGGGTTGTAGATCCTGCACAACACCAGAAAAAGTATTTGCGTTAAGACATTGAAACAGCAGAAAAGACCAGAGTGACCTTGAAACAGTGGAGAAAATGCAATTATTCGCCAGGCTCTTTCCTGGCCTTTCTCTAAGAACCACTTTATTTGTACATCGTCTTCTGCTACAGCAATACACCTTACTGATGTGGTTTGTGATATGCAAATTTTGATGTTCCTTCATTGATGCATCTGTATCCTATATCCTGGCCATACATCCTTCTGCAAATTTCAAATTTTTCCAGGTAGTTCCACGTGACAGTGGGTAAGCTTGTCATAAATGAAAAATCGTGCTGTAGTGTGCATTGAACGCTTATAAATTTTCCATTGAAATTTCCAAATTTGGGACAGATGCCAAATTTGGTCAATTCTCACCTATTTAGGGGGTGTTCTATTTAAAGAGGCTATGTGTAATGATCAGAAATTTCTCATTACTGACACTGGTGGCCATAAGTGAACTGCAGCCAGCAGCCTGCTGCTAGTGTGCTTTCTCACACTCGCACAGCGGGAGCGAGCAACACTTGCAAGTCACGTTTTTTCCTGGCTTTCCTCCTTGCTTGGATCATTGGCTCCATGATACTGACTTGTGAGAGTATCATAAACTCCCAAACAAAAGCCTATTGTCTGGTGGTGGTGTGGTTTCTGCGAGTTTGGCCAACATAGGTGATTTATATTACCTAGCTAGCTGGCTAGCAAACAAGCAGTGGACTAACGTTATGTATTATGACAAACGGTGTTGATTTTAGCCAACAATGAATGATGTACAAAGCAAAAGTGTAGAACTATCGTTAGCTTTCTAGCCAAGAGCGATGCAAGACAGGGATGGCCAACTAGCTACCTGTAACCTAGCTAGTTTGGTGGCTGGCTAACGTTAGCTAATACCTGGCCTGGATCCGGCATTGCTTGGTAACGTTAACTGGCCAAATAATTTGTAAACGGCAAGCTAGTCAACTAACCAGCCAGATCAGCCACAGGAGTCTGGTTTGTTTGGCTGTAGCTAGGTGACGTTATCCACTCATACAGTATTTTGCTTCACCCTTGTCTTTGCCCGATTCTGGTCAGATTGTCATTTGGCCAAATGGGCTTCAGTCGATAAAATTGTCGATATGATGTACGGTATTTATCTTTGCCTTTGGAGGACCCTACAATGGTGTTGGGATGGGAGCCGGTCGTGTTTGCTGGTCCATTTATCAGCAGCTAGCTAGTGTTACAGGAGTTCGCTAGCCCTCTAGTTTATGTTTTGGTGTTGTGAGGGGCAGGCCAGAGAGAGGCACATCCTTCATTCACATAAACAAATTATTTTCCTGGCAACTGCCTTAACATAAAAATCAACCCATAGGCTCTTTTACTCAACAGAGAAAGTCGGGGAAGGTCTCATTTTTTAAACGGATTGTAAAGGGGCTGAACAGTAGGTAAAATAACTATAAATGATCACAGATGGATGTATCCACTACATATCCATCAAATATCTATTCAAAGTTATGTCAATGGATTGGATCACACTAGCATTCTGCATCCATGGTTGATTGAATTTGGTAGGCTCAGGAAATGCTCAGGAAGCGTATCAGATAACTAAAAATAACTAGCTAGTATAATAGCTACTGAGCATAACAGATTTACTGGACCTGGGGTTCATGTTGCAAAGTTTGCGTAGAATCCGCACTAAATATATAATGTTGGGCTTATATACTACCCAAATGAGGATGTAAGCTTTCTAATGATATCAAAATTACCTCTCTAATCCAAATATCAAGCGAGTTATGTCCCATTATATTTTGAATGCAATCAAACCATGTTTTTGAGAAAAGTTAAGTTAATTCAAAAGTTAAGTTAATTTTTTCACATGGACACGCTTAGTCTCCACATATTCGCAGCAATTGTCAGAAAACTCCCACAGCTAACCTAGCTAGATAGCGTACATATCCCGTTCATATGAAGGAATGTCGGAAACAATAGCAGATAGAGTGAAGAAAAAACACAATTTCACAAATTGTGAAATGGAAACTTTAACTTACAGTAAGTCCATAACAGAAAAGAAACACTCTTTATGGAGTGGCATTAATCACTGCGGCAGTGAATACCGTGTCAGTTCAGAGGTGTGCACATTACAACCATATATTTACAGTAACCATCTTTTAAATTCACTTCAATCAGCTTCATATGACCCTCAATATCAGCCTGTCGTCAAGCGTTGGAAAACTACGGTGTTGATGACTGACGCTACTCCACCATAACCACCCTGTGCCCGCCCGCCAAAACTAAGCTAGCTCAGCGGGTCAGGTTGTCCATAAAATCTGATGAAAAGCGATGGGCTACATTACAATGGAAACTATATCAAACATATTATTACAGCAGCAGACTACTCTACTATTTATCAAGAAGATAGCTAACATTACACCTCCCAGCTTCGGTAAATTAGCAGCAGTCCAAGCTAGCAACTTTGGAACGCCGTTTGGGCCAAAACGTGTAGTTCGGCGTCCGCATTAAGACGTCAAATTTGTTCGTCTTAAGACGACAGAAAATACCCTGTTAACACGTCCATTTTGAACGCTTTAAGGCATTTAAAATTGGGTGCTACCACTTAATCAGTTTCTGAGGGGAAACCCGGCAAAGTTTCACTGTCTCCATGATTCCTTCCTTTCCCATGTCCTAAATACATAAGGGTGATAACCTAGTTAGCCTACTATTTTTCTGTTTTCCTTCAGTAATTGTCCCAATAGTTAGGCGATAACACCGTTTTTTCTTTAGACAACGTGTGCATTACACACACGAGAGTATTTTTGTTGTATTCCTTGTTATTTAAATGTAAAATAGAAACTTTCCATAGTTTGTGGATAATAATCCCTTTGTTGAATATTGGTAACAATTGCATTGGTTTAGGCTATCATCTTTTCCTGTTGTGGTGAATAAATAGCATGAGCTGTCCAGATTATTTAAATAATTTGATTCAAAACACTAGTTTTTTTGGCTGATTAGCAGAAAAAAGGAGCGAATTTGGAGCGAGTTTTTTCCTCCTGGGAGCAGGGAACATAACGGAGTGGAGCAAAGGTAAGAAAGGGGAGCCCGATGGAGCAGAGTGCACGCACAGCCGCGTGGCTGGGGAGCGGAGTTTCTTTTCGCTCAACTCCGCTCACACGCTCTGGTGGCTATGCAAATAAAGTATGAACATAATATTTTTTCAATTCAAAATCAATCTTTAATGAATGCGGAGGAGACCATTCATCATTAATTTACAACCTCCCTAAATGCATATCTGTCTTCAAGGTGCAGGTATTAAAAATACACTCTCCATGCTGTATGGTTGGTGTCTGCATTCATCCCCGTTCCCCAGTAGAGGTGCGCAACTTTCTCCCTTTAATTAATGAGACTGAATAGTTTGGCATGCTCGGCTTGTCTTGTCGGCTGGAAGAACAAATATTGGTATGTGTTAATTAAATCCCTGACTAGAGTCACTTCTATTTATATGCGCAAAGTTATTTGTGAAATGCCCATGTAGTTGGCCAATGTTGATAATGCACTAACCCAAAAGGGCTGGAGCACTGTGCATTTAAATATAAGCAGTGGTTCTCTGCCTTTTTCTAAACTGTCAGAGGCCGTACACACCACACAGGAATAGAGAAAAATATATACTTTGAGTATTTGTACACAATTCATTAAGCAGGAGAGGCTTAATAAATAATTGCCACCATAAATGGCCAGATGCTGGTGTTTCTATCAACTGCGAGCAGTTGAATCACAAGTCAGGTAATAAAGGATAAGCACAGCACTTGTTAACAATCCAAACACATTCTTTGCTCCCCTCAGCCACCAGAGTTCAAAATTACCCGCACAAATTGATCCACCCCGCACAAATGGACTGTACCAAATACTACGTAGCCCAAACGTACCCACTAGCAAGAGCCCACATGACCACAACGTAGGCATACATACAGCCCAACGCAGCCCCTATGTAAAAAAGGGGTGGGTATACGCAGCCCCTACATCAAAAAGGGGTGGGTATGTTGACTCCAACCAATAGCATGGAAGCCTTAATTGTCAAAACGCCTTAAGACGAGCAAATTTGATGTCTTAAGACGAATTTGGCGTCTTAATGCGGACGCCGAACTACATGTTTTGGCCCAAATGGCATTCCATACAGCAGGTTCATCTGCCTGGCGATGGACACCGATGTCGTCTGGGGAGGGAGAGGATGATCCCGGATAGGAAAAGGTGGTAGAGAGGGCTAGGGCTAAAGTAGCCTTGCTAGCTAGGTAGCACCACCACGAAGGGATAGAGAGGGTTCTCTATAGCAAACGATTGTTTTGCTCAGACTCAAATAGGCTGTTTAACGTTAGTGGGACAGAATAGTTTTATTTGCCTCCAACTATGGGAGGAGATATGCAATGACATTAATTGGCAATTACTCCACCCATTTAATCCCCACATCAGAATAGATGGAAATGCATAGATGGATATCGATCGAGATTGGAATGAAATTGAAATCTCATACTGTTGCTGATGCTTACTACATACCAAAACAACCCCATATAATGTAGTCTGAAGCAAATTACGGATTTACCTTTACAGTCCCTTTAAAGCTGCAGTAGGCAAGTTTGAAAATATACAAGGCAAAAAGACTTCCCCCTTTTGCACTCCTCCCTCCTATCTCTCTCCTAAGCCACTCCCACCAAATTATGCTCCAGTGCACGTGCGGAGACAGGCAGACAGGGAGAGCTTTATTCTACCGGGAGGATTTTTTGCTTGTAGATAGCCCTGATTGATAGCTACATAGTTAGCCCCGATTGGTTGGTTTTTGGAAGACCGGCTTAATATTTTTTGACAGCCTAGTACAGAGCTCAGGACACTCAAAGAAACCGGATTTTTTCTCAGAACGCTTGATGTATTGATAGCTGCTGGACTATAATGAGCAAATTTAGTAATTTCGCCAAAATTATATTGAAAAAATCTTGCCTACTGCACCTTTAAGTTATGTTACAATCTGTTCATACATTGGCCATTGAAAGTGATTCATGCATGTAACAGTCTTACACGTAGCCTCTTTTAAGTGATGTACAAGGAGAATCCATGATAAGCTTATGACCACATTATTTATGGCTATTAACGTATGTATTGAGCACCAATAAAGCATGAAGAATCAATTCCATTGCAATCTCGTCCAAGTTCAGTCTATTGGTATCTATTTATTCCTGCATGCTGAACAAAAAGGGTGGAGTCGAAAATGGGACTTGAGACCTCAACCAATACATACTCCAATAGAGTCTTCCTGCAGACATCCACCGTTAAGCCCCACGTCCACCGCCAGGCCCCTCGGGGCCTGAGCATGGACCTGGAAGTTGCGTCATGTGCCCTGGCGTCACTTCCGACCACATGCATAAACCTTTTCGTTACTTCCCCAGTTCCCCATTCTGTTTGCGAACACAACAAATGAGCCGGACACATCACCTTTTGTCGATGCAAATTTGTTCTGTTCGTAATAAGTGGATTTCAACGAGCCGACAACTCCCACCAAGGTAAATGATGCCAATGTTATGTTGAAACCAACAACTTAATACTAGGAGTTGGCTAGCTAGCTCACGTTAGCAAATTAAAACTAATGTGACCAACTTGTATGTTGTTTTTTCCATTGTTTATTTGTAGCGCAGCAAACGTTTGCAATCGTGATAAGTCATGAATCATAATGTTAGTGTAACATAACTAGCTAACGTTAAGTAGTAACTAGCTTTCTAACCATTAGTGTTTGTCCAATGGCAGTTAAGTAACAACATACTTTATATATTATTTGTTTTACAAACATTAGCACTAAAATTAACGTCAGTTTTATGTGTGTTGCTAATGTAACGTTAACGTTATGTATGTAACAGATAGCCAACATATAATATTATTGGCCATCATTATTTGTACGAACGTGTTAAGTTATTGTACTTATTCTGTTATGTTTTTTTTTTTACAGATGCATCATTCCATTCTACAGGGAAATTCAAATTTACAAATTGACAGATGCACAACCTGCTGCAAATTGTATCACTGTCCACTTTAACAAAAGAATAGCTGATCCCTTCTCTGGTCTGGCTTCCCTGTAATAATGTACACGTGTTATATTTACTGTGTATTACTGGAGTGTAATGATTGAAGAAGACATTTCCCATTGTGGGATCAATAAAGTACTACTACATCCTCAGTGCTTTCAACACGATTCAACCACACCTACTAGCAGTCACCAAGTCTACAGTACAGCTTCATCGACATTATTGATGTATCCAACTATGGAGTTGTCACAGTTCCAAACTTAATTTACAAACTCAGTAGTGATCTAAGGGTTTATATGCATATTATGAACCTTGCTAGATTTTTGAAAATGTTATTTTGAGGTATAATAGGCATCTCAATACAAGCCAGCAGACTGTTCCCAATGTTGAACTCTTTGTCCATACCATTAAACACTGTGCAACACTAAATACAAATGATTGTGCAGCACTGTACAATTTCTGGCAGAAGGCATGTTTTAAGCATTGCAGAACCGTGGACAGATTCCATGACCTTATGCAAGGTTTATTTGTGCTGAGGTGTATGTGTGATATAGGAATAGGGAATATGGCTAACATTTTCTTCATCACTTTATATGATAGTCTACCAGGGAACTTTAACCCTATTTACTTTGGCCCTTTTGAGGCAATGTCCTCCTGTGTTCTACTAGTTTTATTTAAATGTCAATATCTAAAAAAATATTCCCTGCAAAATCCATGGTTTTAAGTTTGAACTGAAGAAGAAGCTGTATCATTCAGAAATTTGCTACAGAATACATTTATTTCAGAATAGTCACATACAGTATATATATAATAACCATAACATACGTCGCCTAATGTATTTAAATACGTTTAAAAAAGAACGTACGAAAGCGCGTGTGTATTCACACAAGTACAGCAACGTATTTCAGCCCTCAGTGCGAGGGGTGGTCACTGCGGAAATGTCGACTGTACGGGACTTTGGCGAAATATAACAAGATAAACTCTTCAGGGTTCATGAGAAAACAGCTGTAGCTGAATATACTGGTAAGTACTTGGTTTCTTAAACATATTTATACGAGAGATTTTGGAGCAAAAAATGAGGTGTCTTCTAAACCGAAAGTGGATCAGGTACTGTATATAGTACAGTAAGCAAGGGGAAACGGCGAATACTCATTTGTACAACGTTTTAAAAAAATATTATTGTTTCTATACGTCAACATGATTTTCTTAGCGTGTATAAACGGTGCATTTGATGCATTTTACAGTCTGTGGCTGTAGCCAGAGGAAGGTCGTAAGTGCTGTGGGCTATATATATATTTATGTGCACTATATAACATGAGTAGTCCTTACTCTACCTCCTCAGGCTGTAAGGGAAGAAGACAGAAAATTATGTAACGCCTGTGGTCCACAATTTCAATTAAGAATCGCTCCATATCCTGCTGGTTACTGAAAATAAAAACAAATAGTCCCACAATCTCGTCGTGCTCTGCTTCCCCAACCACGTCAGCGAGCCGTGTGAATGCAATGAGGGCCTCGGCCACCTCGCTCTCCTCCCAGGACACGGGGCAGTGTTTATACACAGAAAACAGGAAATGTCAGGTAGGTGATAACAAAAGGTAGGCTAGACAGGGAAGTCTTGTGGCTATGTTACTTCACTCCTATCTCTGGTTCTTCTTCCTAGTTTCCTGTCTCAGGGCTTAGATCAATAACTTTATTTCACACGTTATTCTACCAGGCTAGGATTCCCAGGAAACTCCGGGGGCATTCATGCAGGTGACAATGAGTACTTAACAATGCGGGAGGGGGAGGAAATGAACATATCTCATTTCCCAGGCCGTTCAGCACCTAAGTCTCTAATATGTTGTATGTAGAATACAGATTCTAATTTAAACTGAAACATGTTGCTAAACACACTTTGACATTACTAAAATCTAACAATTGTTTAAACAAACATACCTTTGAAAGTCAGTGCATGTTTTAGATGGAAATATACATGAGACTTTAATCGATTAAGTTTTGTGGGTTTGAAGGTCAGGCAAAGTGGACAGTGATATAAATTGCAGCAGGTTGTGCATCTGTCAAGTTCTAAATTTGAATTGGAGAATGGAATGATGCATCTGTAAAAAAAAAAGAAAAAAGAAAGAAAAAAAAACAACAGAATAAGTACAATAACATTTAAAATGGCTCTATTTAATACAGTACAATAACTTAATATGTTCGTACAAATAATGATTGCCAATAATAACATTACATGTTGGCTATCTGTACTTATATTTTTAATTTCATGAGTTGATTCTGATTGTGGCTATAAAAGCATGAACTGGCTCACTCCCAGTCACATTTATATTCTAATAATAATAATAATACATTTTATTTATAAAGCGCTTTTCATCGTAATAAACAATCCCAAAGTGCTATTTACAGGAGTGCATTAAAATAAGATAAATAAATAAAACAAAGATGAGGACAAACACTTCAGAAAAAAAAGACATAAGTGCTGCAGGGGGGGGCATAAACAAACAATATTCTTTATAGATAGCTTTGGAGAGCCAAGGTTGCCATTGCTCTACAATAGCTTGGGGGACTATTTACTGACCAGGCCAAAAGGATCCATTTATCACCCCCTCCCCCACAAAAAACAATTGTAGCGAGTAAGCAAACGTTAAAAGACCGACTTGAGAACTGAGAGCTGGCATCTAACTACAGTAGGCGGCTAACGTTACATACATAACGTTAACGTTACATTAGCAACACACATAAAACTGATATAAATTTTAGTGCTAATGTTTGTAAAACAAACAATATATAAAGTATGTCGTTACTTAACTGCCATTAGACAAACACTATGGCTAGAAAGCTAGCTACTACTTAACGTTAGCTTACGTTAGCTAGTTACGTTACACAAACATTATGATTCATGACTTATCACGATTGCAAACGTTTGCTGCGCTACAAATAAACATAGCAATGGAAAAAACAACATACAAGTTAGTAACATTAGTGCTAATTTGCTAACGTGAGCTAGCTAGTCAACTCCTAGTATTAAGTTGTTGTCTGCTGCTTAACGTTAACGTCATTGGTTCCAACAGTACATTGGCATCATTTACCTTGTTGGCAGATGTCGGCTCATTGAAATCCACTTATTAGAAAAAATAACAAACTTGCTTGGACAAATGAAGACACGTCCGGCTCGTTTAGTGTGTTCTGCAAACAGAATGGGGAAGTAACGAAAAGGTCCATGCACGTGGTCGGAAGTGACGCTGGGCACATGACGCAACTTCCAGGTCCATGCTCAGGCCCCGAGGGGCCTGGCGGTGGACGTGGGGCTTAACGGTGGATGTCTGCAGGAAGACTCTTCTCACATACTTTGATCTCATTACATAACTCCTCCCATAGTTTGAGGCAAATAAAACTGTCCTGGCCCACTCAGAAGTCCTCTTTGAGTCTGAGCCAAAAGACTTGTTTTGTTTGCCCTTGAGAATTATAGTTGTCCGCGTCATAAGCATTTGGAAATTGATATTTGGAATAGTCAGTTAGCTAAAGTTTTTATTTTTTTCCCCACTCTCCTTATTCCTAAACCAATTTTATCTCTCTCCCAATCTCTTTCCACACCTTTTTATCCATCCCTCCGTGGTGCTAGCTAATAACATTAGCTTGCTCCTCGCGCAGCTCATCATCATGAAAACGAACTCATCACTCATGCGTCGTTTTTACTTGGTGCTCATTCGTCAGATAATATATTGAAAAGAATAGTTAGCTATGATTTAGCCAAATAAACCATGCCTTGGAAATGGTTTTGTCGTATTGGTCTGTTGCTGGTTACAGTAAAAACAAGACTAGGCAAGCCTAGCTCAGCCCAGACGCCTGTATGCAGTGAGGAACATGTGACGGCACGGTGGATATTGTTCTGGAGCATGCAGGTTGGCCTGCATACCGGGGCGGCGGTGTGTGTGAGTATGTGAGCGGGAGCAAGCGAGGAGGGGAAGTAATTCAATTAGAGTGATGAACACTATTAGGACGTTACCACTCCGCAAGCTCCAGTTTGCTCCGGTTTATATATATATTATATTGCTCCGGTTTATATATATTATATATAAAAATGGATATCACATTTTTTTGTTCAGATACCACATTAGTTTAGTTCATAAAATATTAATTTATTAATCATTTTGTTAGCCTATATTTTGAAGTTGTTTTAATGACCTGTTGACATTTTCTGTACACAGAGAATGCACACATTGACAGCATTCAAGTTTTTTAATTGCTCAAAACAATATATATCTCAATATATATATCTCAATAACAATATCCTCTGATCTACTTGTTTGCTTGTCTTCACTCCTCTCCAAAATAGAATATTTACTGAACAGCAACTTCCAGACAGAACAAATGAATTCCAACAGTAGCTTATGACACCCGCAAATAGCCTACATACGTTGTCTTTTATGTCGGTGGTTTAGGTCTGATGTTTGTAATGAATAATTATTTTGGTGCCGTATGTTTACCGTAATTACTCAAAATGTAGGCATGGCAACCCCTGCTTATAATCCTTTTGCGTGTACCATCACAAATATATGATCATTCCGGAACTGGCCCAAAAGCATACCATCACAAATATGTGATTAGAACGTCATTAGAACATTCAGTTGAGAATGTTGTCACAAGGGTCACTGCCTTCTAAAGTGCAAACATGATTCCAGTGCGGTGCCTACAAGTCATTTATACATGTTACTATAGTTGTTATCATCAGAGTAGTCATCTAGTTTATTTTGTAGCCTACTGTATTTTAAAAAAAAAGAGGACAGGACGGATGGACGCTATGCCATTTTGAGTATTATAAATAGTTATAAACAGGATAGTCTCAGCTTTCTGCCGATGACAATATTATCTTTCTACTCCAAATATTAAGCGAGATATACACATTTAAATCTCAATTGTCACCAAACCATGTTGTTGATTTCTTCAAATAAATTAGATTTCTTCAAATAAATCAAGTAAATCATGAAGTGCCAGACGTAATGGCCAATAAATGTTTTAATGTCATTGCATATCTCCTCCCGTAGTTGGAGGTAAATAAAACTATTCTGTCCCACTAACGTTAAAGACCTATTTGATTCTGAGCAAAACAATTGTTTGCTATAGAGAACCTTTGTCTGCGTTATCGATAGTTTTGTAATCGATAGTTTTGTAATCCTCTCTCCCAGTTTCTCTCCTCATTCAACCCACTATATAATTATATAATTACCCACCTTCTCTATCCCTTCGTGGTGGTGCTACCTAGCTGTCTAGCTAGCAAGGCTACTTTAGCCCTAGAGCTGAGTTATAACTTAAGCCTTATTCGGACGGGATACATTTTACAGGGGTGGGGTAATGTAATAATTACCGGAGGAGCTCCGCTATTTTAGTCCCGTCTGAATCTGCCATATCCGTAACTTTTACAAACTGCGCGCTCCCACGCCAGTAAAGATTCCGGAGTCTTTTACCTACTGTTAAATGACGTGTAAAAATTACCCCAGGTTAAAGCAATCCCATGCTAATTGACATGTCCAGTAAAATTATGTTATTTCCTCTGAGAAATTAGCTTTCCCCAGTCTTTTCTCCTGGTTTTTCACGTAAGCACCCAAGGACGCCTTTGGTTGTGCTCTCTTCGGTCCAAGTGCAAGCCACAACTATTGGCCGACCTCTAAATGAATGTAACGTTACATTAAATAAGAAGGCAGAGAGCAAAAAATAAATAAAAACAAGCTCAAAAGTAGGCTACAGTGGGGCAACGCTTGTGGCAGCTTTAGGTAAGCTATTGTAGCCTAGCTATAGCCTTACATACATGTTATGGCCTAACACTGTTTTTTTCAAGCTAAAAAATAATATTCGTTTGATTATGCAATGAAGCATGTTCAAGCTTCATTCGAAGTTCATTAGGCTACCTGCATTCTAATTTTGATTAATAACATAAATAACGTTATTTTGCCTTAATGATGACACTAAATACAATAACGCTGTCAGGTTGGCAACCTAGAGGTTCACGCATATTTTCCCTTGTTTTATAGTGTCCTGCTTATGGAAATTTGACTAATCTGTTTTACTCGTAACGTAGGCAATCCACTTTCCCAGGAAGACCGTGAAAAGTCTGATTTACAGCAGGGGAAACAGACCTGCTCACGCATGAAGTTAAAGTGCACATGCAGAGAATGGCATTAAAATTAACTGTGAATTAATTGTGTAACATGCTGCAATTTTTTTTGTTTCTAATTAGACACTTAGTTCTCTTTAAAATCGTTTTGTTCAGTTATGGAATAACAGGTGAAATCAGCAGGGGTTTAATAAGCTGAGAGTATGGAAACCTTGTCACTGTCATTTTAAAAATATGAAGGACGAAGAATACAGTTCAGATTCAGTTAACATGGTGACATTTATCTCAGTTTTTTAACCGTATGCTATTGAAAAAACCTTATGCACAGCGAATCCGCTGTAGCCTAGGCTATTTGAAAAACAATAAATGCAATATTCACTGGACAAGGTTTTGAACTTTTTTCAGTCAAAACCATTCTATTTACTTACAGGCTGTAGCCCTAGAGAGCTGTATTGTAAAGACATCTGAAGCGCATTTTCAGAACTCAAATGTCTGTCTATTGCAGACGGTTTTCTGCAATAGTTTTCCATCATTGACAATTCACGCATTAGGCATGATATGTTATCAGCCAATGGAAAGCCATTTTTAATGGATAGCCATTGTCCCGTAACAGAAGATTGTCCCCCCAGAAGATTACAGGAATTATTGGCAAATATAGGCTAAGTCATAGCTTGATCCAGGATAATGGTAAATAGTCTCATCGCACATCGCCTGGATGTTGATGGAGTGGGCTGAAAGCAATTTAATGCGGCATTTCCTTTCGCTGAGGGACAGGTATGTGGTATTTGTCCTATGGACCCTTTTATTATTATGCATTTTTTGATATAGCCTACACAATAATATTTCACATTGTAATCTTGATATTTTTAGTCATGCTTGTGCGCGCCCCTGTGTGTAACAGAAAGGAGGGTGTACGCGCGTTGTGAACACACCTATGTAGGCGCACTTATATGCGCTGTTAAAATAACATGTAAACAACTGCGACATGACTTTAGACCAGGTTTGTGGTGGTTTTAGCGCAAGCGCTTTCTGCTGGCTCAAGATGGCTATATTCCAAAAATTATCCTGGCCACTCCTCATTTTAAGACCAACACGCCCCATTCACTTGTAATCGGTGCAAGAATACATGGGGCCCTATCTTACACCTGGCGCTAAGCGGCGCTAACCCAAACGCAAGTGTCTTTGCTATCTTACACCCGGCGCATAGTTCATTATAATGCCTTGCGTTCACGTCGTTTAAATACCATGTATGAGAACAGCCTCATGGAATTGATGTTTGACACTTTCATTGCATAATCAAACGAAATTCCTTGAACAAGCAGGCTAATTTGGCGTTTTCTAAGGTGAGACTGAAGCCATTGATAGCTTATTCTCAGCTGTTGCAGGTTCTTTTAACGAAATTTAACTGCATATATTTTGTAAAATAACAGCCCTGTCGGGAATTACCGGGAACTCATAGGCTAATGGTTAGTCCGAATAATATTGATCATACTATTGATCCATTTAGCCTATTCCTTGATCGCACTAAACACACACGAGCATGTCTGTTTCGCCATAAAGCAATCCGCCAAGGTGGAAAAGCAGGCTTTTAAAGGGAATGGGATATGACATTTTGATTGGTTTCTTGCATGTCACACCCAAGACACACCTATAATTAATGAATTCAATTCAATTCAATTCAATTTTATTTATATAGCGCTTTTCACAGATGACTGTCACAAAGACGCTTTACAGAACAGAAAGGGGAGGAAAGGGGAAATGGGAAATGCCAGCTCTAAGCCACCTCTAAGCCCCCAGATAGCAGAGGTAAAAACTCTTAGTAGGAGAGAAAACCCTCATACTGTGGCGAGAAAAAACTCCCCGATGGGAAGAAATCTCGAGAGGAACCCGGCTATTGGGGGGGATGCCCATCCTCCACTGGCCTATGGGTTGATTATGTCATAGGGAGGTATTCTATTCTAATGGCTCCATCATGTAGAGATCAGCAGTGGCAGGTGGGGGGCGCCTAGCTGGTCTTGGGCTGGAGCTCCGGGCCAGGAGGGGGGCGGGGGAAGGACGCGGGAAACTCGGGAAACTTGGGCTAGAGCTCCGGGCAGGTGCCCAGAGCAGGGAAGAGGAAAAAAGAAAAAAAACATTGTTAGGGGGTTCAGATGGTAGCAGAACAAGCACAGCAGGAGAGACAGAGGTGCCTGCTGCGATAAGGAAACCCCAGAAGAATAAGGCTATGGCAGCATAGCTAAGGGCTAAACAGAGGCAGGGGCCAATACAGACAATTTTCTGTTATGGGACAATGGCTATCCATTAAAAAGGAGCTGATAACACCTAGCCTAATGCGTGAATTGTCATCAATGGAAAACTCGCGCACTGGAATAGACGGACATTTGAGTTCTGAAAATGCGCTTCAGATGTCATTACAATACAGCTCTGTTCATCTAGGCCTACAGCCTGTAAGTAAATAGAATGGTTTTGACTAAATAAAGTTCAAAACCTTGTCCAGTGAATATTGCATTTGTTGTTTTTAAAATAGCCTAGGCTACATTCCCCAGGATTCGTTGTGCATTCGATAGTCTACAGTTAAAAACAAGTAAATTATTTGCCATGCAGAAATATCACTACTACTAATAACAGTGGTTCATCAGGTTACTGATGTTGTGCTGCTATTGTTTTGAACACAACTGTAGGTGGATAGCCATTGTTCCGTAACAGAAGCTTGACCCAACAGAAGATTACAGGAATTATTGGCAAATATAGGCTAAATCATAGCTTGATCCAGGATAATTGCGAATAGTCTATAACCTTACACATACCATCGCACATCGCTTGGATGTTCACATTGTAATCTTGATATTTTTAGTCATGCTTGTGCGCGTCCCTTTGTGGAACAGACAGGAGGGTGTATGCGGGTTGTGCACACGCCTATGAAGACGAACTTATATGCGCCGTTAAAATAACATGTAAACAACTGTGACATGACTTTAGACCAGGTTTTTGGTGGTTTTAGCGCAAGCGCTTTCTGCTGTCTCAAGATAGCAATACGCCAAAAATAATCCTGGCCACACCTCATTTTAAGACCAACAAGCCCAGTTCACTTGCTATGGGTGCAACATCACTTGGTATTTAACCGACGTGAGTGCAAGGGGCTATAATGAACCTTGCGCCAGGTGTAAGATAGCAAAGACACTTGCGTTTGTGTTAGCGCCGCTTAGCGCCTTGTGTAAGATAGGGCCCCTGGTCTAAAGTCATGTTGCAGTTGTTTACATGTTATTTTAATGGCGCATATAAGTGTGTCTACATAGGCGTGTGCACAACGCGTGTACACCCTCCTGTCTGTTACACACAGGGGCGCGCACAAGCATGACTAAAAATATCAAGATTACAATGTGAAATATTGTGTAGGCTATATCAAAAAATCGATAATAATGAAAGGGTCCATAGGTCAAAGACCACATATCTGTCCCTCAGCGAAGGGGAATGCCCCATTAAATTGCTTTCAGCCCACTCCATCAACATCCAGACGATGTGCGATGGTACGTGTAAGGTTACATGTATAGACTATTCGCAATTATCCTGGATCAAGCTATGCCTATATTTGCCAATAATTCCTGTAATCTTCTGGGGGGACAATCTTCTGTTACGGGACAATGGCTATCCATTAAAAAGGAGCTGATAACACCTAGCCTAATGCGTGAATTGTCATCAATGGAAAACTCGCGCACTGCAATAGACGGACATTTGAGTTCTGAAAATGCACTTCAGATGTCATTACAATACAGCTCTGTTCATCTAGGCCTACAGCCTGTAAGTAAATAGAATGGTTTTGACTGAATAAAGTTCAAAACCTTGTCCAGTGAATATTGCATTTATTGTTTTTAAAATAGCCTAGGCTACATTCCCCAGGATTCACTGTGCATTCAATAGTCTACGGTTAAAAACGGAGATAAATGTCACCATGTTAACTGAATTTTAGCCTTATTCTCGTCCTTCATATTTTTTTAATTACAGTGACCAGGCTTCCATACTCTAAGCTTATTAAAACCCCACTGATTTCACTTGTCATACTATAACTAAACAAAATGATTTTAAAGAGAACAATTAATTCACAATTCATTTCAATGCCATTCGCTGCTTGTGCGCTTTAACTTCATACAGGAGCAGGTGTTACGATTCCGAGTATGAACTGGACCCAAATGCACGATTCACACAGGAAGTGCCAAATACTCCAATAATTTATTGCTTCGACCAGAATTCCTCCTGAAGCATAGGGAGAACACAGAATTAGACAGATAACCGGGGATGGATTTAGCAGGGGATCAGCGGGAGCGGGTGAGGCCAGGGACTGGATGGTGGCAGGAATCCGGGCTGGTTGAGCAGAGGAGGAGCGGGGAGCGGGAGACAGGGCAGAGTGGAGTGGCACGAACAGCTGCAGGTTAGCAGAGCTGGAGCACCGGCTGGATGCACACACAGCAGCAGGTTGGCAGAAACAGCAGCACAAGCATGATGCACGCACAGCTGCAGGTTAGCAGAGCTGGAGCACCGGCTGGATGCACACACAGCAGCAGGTTGGCAGAAACAGCAGCACAAGCATGATGCACGCACAGCTGCAGGCTGGTAGACTTAGAGCAGACATACTGTAAGTTAGTACAGCGAGGCAGGACAGAATGAACAGCGTGTTTATGCCGTTCCTGGCGAGAGCTGATTAAAGCTGGAAAGGGCTGGAAACAGCGAGTAAACGCTGAGTACAAGACGAAGGCTTTTAACACAGGCAACAGGACTAGATACAATGTATCCACAAGACAAAGACCAGAGTGTTACCACAAAGAGACTTAACTAACTGGCACAGGACAAAGAACACCGGGTGACTAAATACAAACGTTAACAAGTATCAATTAAGTGCCTCATGCGAATGTATGCGTGAGTGATTAACGGAGCAGAGAGTGTGCAGAATGCATGTGGAGAGAAGGAAAGGGATAGGCGGATAAAGAGCAGTGGAACAGAGTGACACGAAAGGGAAAACCACGCCCAGCCTGCAGCACGAGGGAAACAAACAGGAATACAAACAACACGATACGAGAGGGAACAGGTAAAACACGGGACACAAAAGGACGGGAGTGAGAGCATCACAGCAGGTCTGTTTCACCTGCTTTAAATTGCACTTTTCACAGGAAAGTGGACTTGTTTTTAAAGCATTAGCTGCTAGTAAAACGTGTTGGTCACATTTATATATAATGTTTTAAAATAAGGACATTATAAAACAAGGGAACATATGCGTGGACCTGACAGCTTTATTGTGGGCTATTTAGTGTCATCATGAAGGCAACATAATGGTAGGCCTATTTGTGTTATTAATCAATATTAGAATGCAGGTAATGAACTTCGGATGAAGCTTGAACTTCAAGAACAGCCTCATGGAACTGATGTTTGACAATGTTTTATTGCATAATCAAACGAAATTCGTTAAACGAGCAGGGTAATTTGGCGTTTTCTAAGGTGAGATGGGAGCCATTGGAAGCTTATTCTCAGCTGTTGTAGGTGCTTTTAACAAAATTTAACCGGATATATTTTGTAAAATAACAGCACTGTCGGAAATTACCGGGAACTCATAGGGCCCTATCTACAGTTTTAGCTACAAAACAAATGTTAAACATATGGGGTATTGAACAATCAATCAACGTGTAGATTTTGTTATGGTGATATAGAATCAATACCATACCTGTTTTGGTACTGCCCCATAGTAGCACTTTTTTGGGCTCAAACTCAGGCGTGGTTAAAAGAAATTGCAATAATGAGTCAGAAATTGACAGATTGTTCTCATAGGGGATTTAAGAAATATTAAACAAATGGTTGTGAACATGATCATTCTACTTGGCAAGTTATTTATTTTCAAAGCAAATTTAGAAAAGGATTTGAAAATAGAATATTTAAAATTTATTGTAAAAAACCATAGTGCAATAGATACTTTGGTCGCTCAGGATAATGACCGATATAGACAATATAGCCTGAGGTAGGAAAAGCTTAGACAGGTAGAGGGATGGTGATGGGCCAATTAAAAAAAGAGAAAAGGGAAAAGAAGAGAGAAGGGTAAAGAAATAGGGGAAAAAAGAAAAGGAAATGGAAAAAATAATTTGTTTTTTGCAGTTAGTTATTATTATTATTTTTATTATTATTATATATTTTTACAAATGAAGAGGTAAATATATAAACAGATTCCATCCTTTATCTAACCCGCTCATTCCTGGTCAGGGTCGTGGGGGGGGGGGGGGGGGGGGCTATCCCAGCATGCATTGGGCGAGAGGCAGGAATACATCCTGGACATAAATACAATAAAATACTGAAGTGTTTGGATTTAAATATTTTTTAAATAATAAATAAAAATAAAGATTTTTGCGTCTAGAATTGGTATAGAATAGGTTATAGTAATTTAGTACAGAATGATAGAATAATTTTGGTAGGGTTGTTAGTAAAGTAAAGACTATCATGAAAGACAGACTTGAACATATACAGTTAAAGTCGGAAGTTTACATACACTTTGGTTGAAGTAATTAAAACTCATTTTTAACCACTCCACAGATTTTATGTTAGCAAACTATAGTGTTGGCAAGTCAGTGCATGACACAAGTATTTTTTCCAACAATTGTTTACAGACAGATTATTTAATCTTTTAATTCACTATAGAATTCCAGTGGGTCAGAAGTTTACATACACTAAGTTGACTGTAGCCTAAATTTTTTATATTTGGTCGCATATCCATTGCATGCCATGACTTCCTGATGTCTGTGACCCAACAACATCAAAAGACTGTTGATATCTTATTTTCTGGTACTCTTACAAGCGATACTATAACGTCTCTGCATTTGAATGGATCTCGATGGGAATTGGGGGGTGGGACTAGATTTAGCTGTAAATTACACTGGAACAGTATGGACTACATGGATGGTAAAATGGATGTAAGTCATCAAGGGTCTGAGGTATCAAACAAGCCTTAAATCATCACTCTGCTGCCAGATATGCAGTATATATGGATGGATCACTTTAAGGGTTGTTTCTCCTGACAAATTTCCTTATTGAACTCTATGGAAAAATAAGTCAGGAGAAGAAACCCTTCAAATTATCCATCCATATCTACTGTATTTCTGGCAGCAGAGTGATGGTTTGAGGCTTGTTTGATACCTCAGACCCTTGATGACTTACAGCCATTTTACCAATCATGTATTCCATACTGTTCCAGTGGGTCGGAACAGTATGGAATACATGAAAATCTGTGGAGTGGTTAAAAATTAGTTATAATGACTTCAACCTAAGTGTATGTAAACTTCCGACTTCAACTGTAAATGTTTTTGATCAAGTCATCAAGAGGTTTGTGCTAATCATCTTCTTCTGAGTAAAAAAAAAGGTATTTATACGTATCCTATGTAGGCCTATGAACATTCTAAGTCAAATTTTTATCAACTTTTAGGGGTTATTTTATGGGTTATCTTCGCAAAAGTTTTCTACCCCACCGCATCCACAGGTACAAACATATCTCTGTCCTCCCCTCTTTCCAACCCACAAACAGGCTATTCCAGGGGGAAGAACTGGCTCTGCAACCTCACTTTTTGCCTCTCGCAATTTTGCAACTCACAAGGATATGATGTACAGTTGAAGTCGGAAGTTTAGACACACTTAGGTTGAAGTCATTAAAACTCATTTTTCTTAGTGGAGAAGAATCTGTGGTACTGTATACAGTAAACTAATTTGTCAAATGTTTGCATCCACCAAGTTTTATACATGTAACTGCACTATAGATATTTATTCGATTTATTAAATCATCCTCCTTTGCCAGCTCCTTTGTCTTTTGGAAAAATAAAGGCTGTTCTCTGATTTTGCTACAGTGATTCACATACTGTGTGACATTTTCTACAGAGATTCACATTGACATGTTTGTGATATAATGATTCCTCATTATTTTAATGATCTTATCCCTATTCCGGTTCAGCCTCAGAGGTACTTTCAAATGAAAACATTACTGGAAACGATGCACAACAGATAAAAAAAGATAATGTAATGTAAATATGAATATTGCACATTCTAAATAAATTCTTGTCTCTCCCTGGAATTCATTTTATTTGTACCACAACAAAGGTTGAAGTATTTAGAGAGATTAATGAAAAAGGTAGGTTATAGTGGAAAAAAACATAAACTCAATCCTACCTTTGAAGAGGCGGTAATGAACAATCCATTGTTTCTCGGTAAAATAAAGCCAACACTGCCAGTGAAGAAATAATTAGTAGGAATTTCAACAGGCAGCTGCAACTTATAAACTTTAAACAAGACATAACTGTGGTCCGTTTCTGATGAGGTTACCTGAGTAACCATGTGCATTTTTGTTATATGTACCTAGTGCTGAACCAGAGCATAATGGTGCTCTTATTAGTGTGCGAATTGTACTGGCAACTCCCTCCCGAGCCCCACCTCCAACCCCTATAGAATTCAAACACATCCAGTCAGTACCGGTTTTACGAGTCACCTTTATACTCATTTCCGCTGAATATTAAGCAATGTTCAGGTAAAACAAATGATGTATTTTAATATTTTAATGATGTATTTACAATTCTCTGAGAATATTATCTAACTAGTAGTTCTTACAAGAAATTCAAGAAAAACAAGCCTCATTTTCTAATAACATACTGTAGAACAAATTTTCACACAACATTAATGAGTTGCAGGTATTTTGTTTTATTATGAGCACATGACAAAGAAATTATCTCAGCTACCAGACTGGACTTCCCTACCCAGATGGAGGAATGCACACTTTTATATTTGAGGGGAAGCATGAATGCTATTTTTATGTAAATGTATTCATATTTTGTTCAACCTGCTCAAAATACTGCACTGTTGTGCAAATTTTTAATAGGCTCTGTATTGTTTTAATTCCATGCTTTAACGTGCTGGATGAAGCTAAGCATACTTAGCCTAGCTTAATTGTACATCGATGGAAATACTTTATTTTCTAAGACTTGAGTAATTATATGAACATCCTTGCGAAGTAAGGTTACGCTACGCGGCTCTGTACGGATGCGTTAAATGTCGTTACGATTGACACTTTTTATAACCTATGATATGAACTGAATGTACAGGCTATATGACCCATGTTTTGTATTTTATATTTATTCAAAAACTACATTTAAGTTAAAGATATAAGCAGCCAAAAGCAGAAAAACACAGGAAATTCATAGGCTATTTTCTAAGCTTAAATGTGGTCTCTGCCCTCAGTACAGACACTGGCTTAATATGTCCTGAAAGTTGTTTATGGCAGCTCAGGTCTTCTTTGGGGGCACATTCATCGCCGCTGTATAGACTAATTCTATATTTATTTATATTATGTTCTTGGTTGCACTCAATGTGTAGCTACAAACATTTGATTGTTAATTTTGAATGCCATACATGTTTATATATTTTGTATGTTAAAAAATATATATATATCGTTAAAAACAGGTCAAGATCCTCTGCTCATTTATTATAAGGTTCTCCTCCTTGATGCCCTTTCGTCATCAGCCCCCCTTGCAATTATTTGTTGATCACGCACAGAACGTACCTCAACCAAATCAATCAGTTAGCATGAACACAATTTAGTAGCCTACTCTTGTCATGGGTTTCTACCCTTTTTCCCCATGCGGTCGTTTTTCTCGGTGGCCACGCGAGGGCGCTGCCCTTTTGGTGGATGCTTGCTCCGCCCTGCTTTGATTGCGGAGCTTCTGTCAGCATCCACACCTGTGTGGGTCACCTGAGAGCTATATAAGCCTCCCGTTTCCTTCATTCGGCTTCATTTGTGTGCGGTTTATTTTTGCCCTTTAAAGGTTTTAGTCGTATGATTAGGTCTAGGTTTTTGAAGGAGACCGTTTTGCTCCGTTGTGTTTTTTTTGGAGTTTTGCGGGACTTGCCTTTGTGCTTTCAGGTTGAATTCCTTTTTTGTGTGCTCGTTTCAGTCTCCGCTTTCTGGTCTTGCCTTTGTTTGTCTGTTGCCTAGATCTTTTGCCCTTTGCTGTCTCTTTCTCCTCTCTCTGTCTGCTGTCTTCCGTGAAAGCGAGAGGAGTCTTTGTTTGTGTGTATTTGTATGGTAGTTTCTTACTAAGAGACAGGGCGTTTTATCATACTGACTTTAGGGCTTTATTTATTCTTAGAGGCAGGGTGTTTCTATTGAGCTTGTGTTAGTCTGTTAGCCGGTTAGTAATATTTGTGTGTGACTGCGAGTCTCTGAAAGTAGCTTTGGAACGTTAGTTTTCTGTTCCATTTCGCCTCGTTACATTCCCATTTATTGAGAGGCTAGGGCGTGTATTTTCTACTAAGCTTGTGTTGGTCATTTTGCTAGTAAAGTTATGGGACGACGGCGCTCCGTCGGCTCGCCTGTAAAATGTTTCTCTCTCCTGGGAGATCGGGCGTTTACCCCTTTACGTTTTCTGGAGTAATGCAGGACTTGCCTATGTGGATGCAGTTATCCGGACTCTTCCCCTCCTGGCGTATGTGCCTATGTGCATGTAGTTATCCGGACTCTTCTCCCCTGGCTGTTGTCTGTTCCGGCTTCCTAGTTTTTGCATGTGACTGCGAGCCTGTGAAAGTAGCCATGGAATGTTATATCTATTCCTTCCCCTCGTTACATTCCTCTTTACTTAGAGGCAGGGCGTTTATTTTCTACTAATCTCGCGTTAGTCTTTTTAGCCGGTAAATGTCCGGTACAGCTGTCCTGTTCGCTCTATTTGGTACTTGTCTCCGTATATGGAGTTTTGGCGATTTTGTTCGGAACTGTAGTTCTGTGTCGTCCTTCGGTACATGTCTTCCTATAGGGAAGACTGGGCAATGTTTTGGACATGTCTGTGTTTGACTGCGAGTTTCTGAGAGTAGCCTTGGAACGTTAGATCTCCATTCCTTTCGCTTCCTGGTATACTAATTCGTATTAGTTTTCAGTGTTTGTTTGCTGTGTGTTTTGTTTGTGCCATTGTGCAACTCGCCTGTTCTTATGCGTCTCGTTATCGAGACAGGGCATTTGTTATTTCTGGCTCTCTTTAGTCACTTAGCTCATAGAAGTATGGGAGCCCAGTGCTTTGTGCCATTCGTCTTGTTTGGTTCTCTTACTGAGAAACCTGGCGTTTGCGCTTCTACTCATTGGCGCGTGACAGTGAGCCGGTTTGTGGCTTTGGTATGTGTGTTCTATGTCTTGTCTCCCTTCCTTATCTGCGGGGTTTCCCGCCTTAGTGGCCTTAGGGCTTAACGAATCCCCTTGCTGTGTTTGGCTCCTCCTACCTCACACGTCACGCCCACATTACAACTCTTTATTTAAAAGTATTAAATGAGGCCCTAAGTGACTACAATTAATTAATGTCTGTAATTAATGTCCCTTTGCGTTTTTGTGCAAATAACATGTTGTACTGTTTGAAGCACTGATACATAATATGTTGTTATCGGCCAAAGGAACACATACACAGGGTTGAAGGGTAAATAAATGCGCACACCACCGTTTTCATTAAGGATAAACAGTAGGCCTATAGTCCATAAAATATGTTCACCAACAGACTAACCAAATTCAAGTTGTTATTTATAGAGGTCACATAATACAAGCCATTGACCAATGTGCTGTACAAAAATAAAATAAAAGTAAAGATAAATGCTTATAGTTGCCAGGCTCGCAAGAGTCAGTCTCCGTCTCACTCTGAATCATAGAGTGTAAAAGTGTCGGTCCAATTCTTATTTTAAATTTTTTTTTTTTCCTTTTGAAGTGCTTTCAGGAGTATCTTCATCGTTATATTTATTAGGAGAATAATTCTATACTATTGTAGCCTGCCATATATTCGTCTTTTTGCTTGTTGTAAGCTATTAGCATTTTTTTAGCAAGAGGTCACGTAATACCAGCCATTGACCAAAGTGCTGTACAAAAGTAAAATAAAATTAAAAATAAATAAGCAAAAAAAAAAAGCCGTAGAGACAGAGGCTAAAGAGTAGAGATTGGTTTTGAGGCAAGATGGGGACAGAAGCTGCAGGGCCAGATGCAGTAGGACCCGGAGCGGTGAGGCAGTCAGCAACTGGAGCCATAGGGTCAGAAGCAAGAGCAACCAGGCCAGACGCAGGGTGAACAGGAGCATTGGGGCCCCAGGCCGAGTGGGTAGGTGCAGCGGTGTGAGGGGCAGCATATACTGAGAGACACTGTTTAATCAACTTAAATTGTTTACAGACAATTCTTACTGTTAATTTAAAGGGGACATGAAGCACTCAGTAAAGTGGCTCTGGTTCGTTAGCTTTTTACCTTAAATTAGATATGACCGTGCGTTCAAATCTCAAACCGACCAGTATTTGCTGGAAAAAGAAGTTGAAATTCACTTTTTTTCCACTATGGCGCAGCCATCTTGGACCAACTGCGGTCATGACGTCACTAGGTTGGTTGGACTCTGCTGCTCAATGTATTCCTATGGGGAAATAGCTGACTTTCAGTGAACTCAACGATGTATCGTGAGGAAAAAATAAAACAAAAAACACACAGACGGTCTTTTTCGATTGCCCCAAGTTGCTCAAATGAGTATTACCGAACAAAACTAATTAAGTTTTTTTTTAAATTTAGAACTTAATTTCCACAAACTGCTTCTGATCATACTAATGCTGTGGCCAGCAACTGCAGCGCCACTGCATTGCCTTGATATATTACTTAACAGTCTGCAAATATATACCTACTGTGACCTAGCATCACAAGCTAACGTTTATTTTATATAGGCAATATTAGCTAGACAAGACTTTAGCTCCCAAACCGTTTATCAAGGAAACGCAGCGGCACTGCAGTTGCCGGCTCGTCAGGGCACAGCATTAGCTATGGTCAGAAGCAGTTAGTGGAAATTAAGTTTCTTTCGGTAATACTCATTTGAGCATCTTGGGGCAATAGAAAAAGACCGTCTGTGCGTTTTTTGTTTTATTTTTTCCTCACGATACATCGTTGAGCTCACTGAAAGTCAGCTATTTTCCCATAGGAATACATTGAGCAGCAGAGTCCAACCAACCTAGTGACGTCATGACCGCAGTTGGTCCAAAAAGCAAATTTCAACTTCTTTTTCCAGCAAATACGGGTCGGTTTCAAGGGGCCAAGACTGGGATTTTGTTTTGAAGCTCACTTCCTGGTTGGGCTGGGAGCGGCAATTGTAGCGTTGCTCATGAGCGCCACTGCGATTGGCTCCAGTATAGGTCTTTCCCCATGTAAGTCAATGGCAGGAATGTGGTCAAAATAATCAGTCAATAAATTTATCCCACAAAATTTTTTTATTGCAATAGGTGCCTTTCCTTCATCTAATGCCTCTGCATGTGCAGATTTTTTTAAATATTGTGTCGTTTGGACAGGGTATTCACATTTGTTCAGGACCAATCAGAGGGACAGGTTGAGTCCTCTTCGGCTCCATGGAGCAGGCGCAGTTTATACAAACGGACGGCAAAAAAGACATCCAAGCTTCAATTCAGGTTTTACGAGGCCGTGGAAAGGCAATGGGTGATGTCACAGTGGCTTTGTCTATATTTTTATACAGTCTATGGTCGGTTTGAGATTTGAACGCACGGTCATATCTAATTTAAGGTAAAAAGCATTACGGCTCAATGAGATACAGGTATTTAAACATGTAAGGAACATTTGGCATGTATGCATCCCCAATTCCATATTGCCAAATCTGACTGGCTTACAATAAAATCTGGCATGAATATATAAAGCAGCTTCATTTAAAGAAACATTAGACAGGACAAAATTATATATTTTTTTATTTGATACATGTTAATCTAATGTTGCTGATTACATAGCCTATTAATTACATGTATAAAGCATATACATTTGCCCCTTCTGATGGCTTAAGATGAAAACATTGATATCACAGTTACACACACCTAAATATCTATCCAAATCATTCACTCTTGTACCTCAATAAAACATCCCTTTTCCCCCATACTCTACAGTATGTATTCTTTTGCCCTGGAATCACATTTTTCTGTAGTTTAAATTATTTTTTTTTCCCCCATTCATAATGACTCCAAGGAAAATATATATTCATCTAGCACATATCAGTGCACAGTAAATTGTACTTCATGGAGGGAACTTACAGGTTGGTGTGGTAATCCTGAGTGACAGCGCTGTCATTGTCTGAAATGGAAACGTTTCAACAGGTTTTCCATGTTTTAAGTACACCACCAAGTCCCCGAGTTAAGGAGTTACCAACAGCGAGCAAAACAGCGAGCAAAAGCGTTGTTCAACACTGAAAGGGAGAGAATATAATGAAAAAGTACAGGTTGTCATTATCAAAACTGAAAATGATGCCAGCGCACCGTTTAAGATGGAATTTTTAAAAAATCTCACGTAGCGATTAATAGACCTAACATTGAGTAGGCTTATCCAAATTTCTCTGTCACATTGGTTGCTAAGCACAGTAAAGTTTTCTATTTTTAATTTTAAATTTCTCACTGCATTTCAACTTAGGTTAAATGATATACTAGCCACCGTTAGCGAGCTAAGAATCAGACCGACACTTTTCCTTGTTAATCTTTTGTCTTCCGCATTTCATTCTTCTTTGTTTTTGAATGATCAAGGTTGTTTCGTAGTCCTTGCGCAGCTCATCACTATGGAAACTTGGTCACTCAGTCGTTTTCACTTGGTGCTCATTTCTACATAAGATATCGAAAGGAATAGTTAGCTAACCTTTTGTCAAATAAACCATGCATTGGAAACGGTTTTGTTGTAGTGTATTGTGGCTGGTTACAGTGGGGGAAAAAAAGGATAAACTACGAGTACCATGATCCACCGAGGTACTTTTAGTTGCCATGCTCGCGAGTGTCAGTGTCCGTCTCACTCTGAAGAAGGGAGACGTAATCAAAGAGTGTAAAGGTGTCGGTCCGAACAGGAACAGGAACGGGCGCAGGGGCCCGCGGTCAGGAACAGGCAATCAGCCTGGGGACAGGAGGCAGCCTGGGTAGGATCAGGAGGCCAGGGCAGGTACAGGAGGCCAGGGCAGGCAGGAACAGGAGGCCAGGGCAGGCAGGAACAGGAGGCCAGGGCAGGCAGGAACAGGAGGCCAGGGCAGGAAGAGGAGGCCTGGGCAGGAACAGGAGGGCTGGGCTGGAGCTGCCAGGGGGTAGGCAGATGACTGACAGGACTGGGGCAGCCGGGGAAAGAATCCAAGAGGCCAGGGCAAATGGACAGAACACGACAGGAAGCCAAACAGAGGGAAGGACAAAACTAAACTAGACAAAAGACTTACCTAGAACAAAGACAAACTAATGCCTAATACACCGAGCAAGACACAACAGAATAACAGGAATGATACAAGCAAAGTGACAAACTAAAGGACAAGAAATACACAAGACGGTCTGGCCCCAAACAGAGAAACGGGGCAGACTAAATACAAACACTGACGAGGACCGAACGAGAAACAGGTGGGGGGAAAACTAACGAGGAAACACAATGCAGGTGCGGGGAGTGAGAAACACCAGTGGAGGGAGAGAGGGAAAACACGGGGTGGACTGCCAGACAACCGCAAAACCAGAGACGGAACATGGGACATGACAATGACATTAAATTGAAAGAGTGTTGTCATGATTGCTAAAACCAAGGAGGATCAGAAGCAAAATTTTCCTTCATTCTTTATGACAGACCAAGCGTTAAATGTGGTGAACAAAGTAAGATATTTGGGTCACATCATCAGGAATGAGAGATCGGGAATTCCTATCGAGCTGCTGTCTGCCCCGCTCAATGCCTATGCTTTGGATGGAAATATCCTGGCCCGGGTTACTCACTCCACAATACCTATTCAACTCATATTGTCGGGTAACCACCGCGAGACGATCCGGTTCTATATCATCCACTCAGCCCAGTCTCTGCTGGTTCTTAGCCAACCCTGGCTTCGCATCCACAATCCTCACATTAACTGGCGAACTTCCCAGGTCCAGGACTGGAGCTCTCAATGCCATGCCGATTGTCTTCGCTCCGCCCTACCTCCATCTGGGGCCACCAGGGCTTCCGCCTTAGCTCCGGAGCCAGACTTGTCTTGTGTACCTCAGCAATATCACAACCTGTCACAAGTTTTCTGTAAATCCCGTGCTGTGTCTTTACCTCCTCATAGACCCTACGACTGCTGCATAGATCTGCTGGCCGGTGCAAAGCTCCCATCAGGTCACCTCTACAGCCTGTCTGGTCCTGAGAAAGCTTCGATGGAAGCCTACATACACAACTCCCTGGCGTCAGGTATTATTCGACCCTCTTCGTCACCGGTGGGAGCGGGGTTTTTCTTCGTGGCGCAGAAAGATGGATCGCTCCGGCCATGCATTGATTACCAAGGTCTGAATGCCATAACCATACGCAATAAATACCCTCTACCCCTAATCAACTCTGCTTTTGAACCCCTACATGATTCCACCATTTTCACGAAACTGGATCTCCGCAACGCCTACCACCTCGTTCGTATCCGGGAGGGAGATGAATGGAAGACGGCGTTCAACACCCCCCTCTGACACTTCGAGTACCTGGTGGTCCCGTTCGGCCTTACTAACGCCCCAGCAGTCTTCCAGTCCCTGGTCAACGATGTTCTGTGCGACCTCCTTGGATGGTCTGTATTTGTCTACATTGACGATATTTAGATTTTTTCTAAAACCCCTGAAGAACATGTCAAACATGTACGCCAAGTTCTCCAGAGGCTGCTGGAGAACAAATTATTTGTCAAGGCTGAAAAGTGCAGTTTCCACACCTCTTCCGTTCCATTCCTGGGGTTTATCGTGGAGGAGGGGAAGATCAGAGCCGACCCCGCGAAGATCCAAGCCATTGCTGACTGGCCTCAACCGGCCACCCGTAAGCACTTACAACAATTCCTGGGCTTTGCAAATTTTTACAGGCGGTTTATCCGCAATGTGTCATTGCTGCTCCCCTCACTAACCTTACCTCCATTTCCGTCCCCTTCATTTGGAACCCCGAGGCTAACCGTGCCTTTTCCACCCTCAAAGCAAAGTTCTCCACAGCCCCTATCCTCTGCCACCCGGACCCCAACCGTCAGTTGATCGTCGAGGTAGACGCCTCCGACACTGGCGTTGGGGCGGTCCTCTCTCAACGCTCCGCCCTGGATCATAAGATGCACCCCTGCGCCTTCTTCTCCCGGCGACTCACCCCGGCGCAACATAATTATGACGTTGGGGACCGGGAGTTACTGGCGATCAAGCTCGCCTTGGAGGAGTGGCAGCACTGGCTGGAGGGGGCAGGTAAACCATTTCTTGTCCTGACTGACCACCGCAACCTGGAATACATTAGATCTGCCAAACGTTTAAATTCCCGTCAAGCCCGCTGGTCCTTGTTTTTTGCACGGTTGAATTTTTCCATTACCTGCAGACCCGGATCCCGCTACACCAAACCCGATGCCCTGTCACGTATGTTCTCCCCTCACGCCAGACCTGCTGTCCCTGACCCCATCATTTCCCCGTCTCCTGGGAGATCGAGGGTATCGTGAAGGCCGCCCAGGTTACCCACCCGGATCCCCGCAATAACCCTAACTCCTCCCGTCTGGCCTGTCATCACACTTCCCGTCTAGCCTGCCATCCTGGTATCCTGAGGACCACCGCCCTAGTCAGGAGGAGTTTCTGGTGGCCCACCCTGAAAGGGGATACCCGTGCCTTCGTCCTCGCCTACCCGGTGTGCGCCAGGAGTAAGGCTTCCCACCATCCTTCCGCTGGCCTCCTTTGCCCCCTCCCTGTCCCGGGCCATCCTTGGAGCCATGTGGGGGTGGATTTTATAACCGGTCTGCCCCCGCCGATTCTCCAAGGCGGCCCACTTCATTCCCCTGCCCAAGCTTCCCTCTGCCTTGGAGACAGTGGAACTCCTGGTGCTGCATGTGGTGAGGCTGCACGGGATCCCCAGTGACATTGTGTCGGACCGTGGGCCCCAGTTCTCCTCCCAGCTGTGGAGGGCCTTCTGCACTGCCCTGGGCGCCTCCGCCAGCCTGTCCTCGGGATACCACCCCCAAACTAACGGCCAGACGGAGCGGACCAATCAGGACCTGGGAGCTGCCCTGCGATGCGTATCAGCTCGCAACCCCTCCTCCTGGAGTAAGTTCCTGCCTTGGGTGGAATACGCGAATAACTCCCTGAGGAGCACCGCCACTGGGATGTCCCCCTTTGAGTGCTCCTTGGGGTGCCAGCCTCCCCTGTTTCCGGCCCAGGAGGAGGAGGTTGCCGTCCCATCCGTTCGGTCCCACCTCCTCAGATGTCAGAGAGTCTGGAAGCTGACCCGCATCGCACTCCTCCGCACTACCTCCCGCACCCAATGCCTGGCGGACTTTCACAGGACCGCAGCCCCACAGTGCACCCCAGGTCAGCAGGTCTGGCTCTCTACCTCCTCCAACCCCATTCATCGGTCCCTACCCTATCCTCACGGTCCTCAACCCCATCACCGTCAAGCTCTGGCTCCCCGCCAAATCCATCCCACCTTCCACGTCAGTCAGTTCAAGCCTGTCACCTCCACTCCCCAGTGCTCCTGTTGATGCCCCTCCACCCCCTGGATTATTGATGACGCCCCAGCCTACACCGTAAGACGGGTGTTGGATATCCGCCACAGAGGCCGCGGATACCCGTTTCCCTCACGTGTCTTGTTATGTTTTCATGTTTCCTGTTTGTTTCCCTCGTGCTGCAGGTTGGGCGTGGTTTTCCCTCTCTGTGCCACTCATTTCCCTTTTTCTCCACCTATCTCATTCCTTTTCCCCGCTTGCATTCCTCACGCTCTCTGCTCAGTTAATCACTCTCGCATATATTCTCACGCTGCATGCAATCATTAGCTCATTAACTCTCATATATATTCTCCCGGTGTTCGTTATCTTGTGCCAGTTTGTTAAGTCTTGTTGTGTTGAAATAACTCTTGTCTTGTCTCGCTTAGTGTTTAGAATTCAAGCCTTGTCTTGCCTTGCTTTTGCTGCCTCTAGTCTTGCCTAGCCCAGCGTATTACGCTGCCTGTTTTGTTCTGCCTTGCTGTCATTAATGCCTTGTTCTGCTTTGCATGTCCGCCAGCCTGCAGCTATCCTAGCCCACTCCACGCAGCCCCTGTCTCCCGCATCCCGCTCCTCCTCTGCTACACCAGCCCAGGATTCCGCCACCATCCAGCCCCTTGCCTACTCCCACTCCCGTTCAACACCCTGCTAACGCCATTCCAGGATCCAGTCTCCGCCTTTATCTCTCCCTATACTTCTGGAGTTTTGGACGAAGTAATAAATTATTTGAAATATTGCAATTCCTGTCTGTGAGTCGTGCATTTGAGTCCAGTCCCTTCTCGGATCCATAAGAAATACATTACCTCACATAATTACGCATTAGCTAATGATTTGTAAATATTTAATCATGTCATGACTTTACTTGGTGGGGCACATGACTATTAACTCATTATCAAGTAGATCTATAGTAATACGTTAGCTCACATAATTATGCATTAGCTAATGATTTGTAAATACATAATCATGTCATGACTTTACTTGGTGGGGCACAACTCATTATTAAGTAGATGTATCTTGGTATCGGGACTGATCGGGGAC
Organism: Synaphobranchus kaupii; assembly: GCA_029718625.1. Classification (NCBI taxonomy): domain Eukaryota; kingdom Metazoa; phylum Chordata; class Actinopteri; order Anguilliformes; family Synaphobranchidae; genus Synaphobranchus; species Synaphobranchus kaupii. The sequence goes on along the minus strand of CM056387.1, from coordinate 609,107 downwards.
TGCGGGCAATCCTTGAAAGGCCATCCGGGAAAAGAGTGAGAGGAAGACGGGGAAGGAGTGAGGCCACGTCTGGGGAGGTTGAGTGGATTCCGTGCCCTGTTTCGACTGGACGGAGACTGCGTGCATCGAGGAGAGTTGCGGAGGCGGAGTTTGTGTGTGTCGGCGGAGCTTGCTGTGGAGCAGCTGTGATCCGGGAGACGCATTGCTCTGGTCGACTCGGGGCAGCTTTGTCCCGGCGGCTTTTGGACTGCTTGGTGACACTGAACATCTCAAGACAGTAGAGGCAAATGAGGAGCTGTTCTTGCTTTTGATGCTCGATTGCTCACACTTAATTAGTTTGATTGATTCAATGATTCTATTTAATGTCTTTGTTTGAAATTATGTTTGTTTGTGTGTTGTGGGTCTGCCCACTGTCTGTCTTTTTTGTTGTTGCTGGTGACTACAAATGAAGTTCCTGTGCAGGAAAATAAAAGTTATTCTATTCTATTCTACTCTATACTAATTCTAATGTAATGTTAGCTTCAGTATTCCGTTCAGATGTAGCTTACAGGGCCACACACCCGCAGTATGCATTAATCAGCGAGGGCACGGAACGGTAGCCTAGTACCTATGATGGAGGAGGAGCGTAAAGCATAAGGTAAGTTGGACTCGATCTTTCCATATTATGGCCTTTCAAGCTACATGCAAAGTGAACATAGCCTAAATAAAATAAAATAGAAAGTACTATTATATACAGATCCTTTCCAAAAAATTTGAATATCATGGGAAAGTTTTTTTTTCTCCATAATTCCATTCAAAAAGTGAAACTTTCATAGATTATAGATTCATTACACACAAAGTGAAATATTTCTAGCCTTTATTTGTTTCATTTTTCATAATTTTGGCTGGCAGCTCCAGAAAACCCCCAAAACAGTATTTCAAGAAATTAGAATAGTGTGTCGAAAATCAGCATTTACTTCAGTTATTTCAGAGAATGAATGTTTTAGACTGAGTGTCACACTATCATCTAATTTACTCAAAACACCTGCAAAATTTATCTCAGTTTGGTTCAGTATGGGGAAGACTGCAGACTTGACAATTGGCCAGAAGACCATCATTGACACCCTCCAAAAGATGGGTAAGCCACAAAAGGTCATCGCTAAGGAGGCAGGCTGTTCACAGAGTGCAGTGTCCAATCATATCAATAGAAAGTTTAGTGGAAGGGAAAAATGTGGCAGGAGAAGGTGCACAAGCAAAAGAGATGACCGTAGGTTTCAGCGGATTGTCAAGCAAAGACGATTCCAAAATTTGGCGGAGATGCAGAGGGAGTGGACTGAGGCTGGAGTCAGTGCTTCAAAAACCACCACGTACAGACGTATCCGGGGCATGGGCTACAACTGTCGGATTCCTCGAGTCAAGCCACTCCACTCATTCTCTGAAATAACTGTAGTAAATGTTGATTTTCGACACACTATTCTAATTTCTTGAAATACTGTTTTGGGGGTTTTCTGGAGCTGTAAGCCAAAATTATGAAAAATTAAACAAATAAAGGCTAGAAATATTTCACTTTGTCTATAATATCTATAATATAATATTTGTCTATAATCTATAATCTATGAAAGTTTCACTTTTTGAATGGAATTATGGAGAGAAAAAAAACTTTTCCATGATATTCTAATTTTTTGGAAAGGATCTGTATATGCCTATATAGCCCATTAGTCACATTCCCCATTGTTTAATTTCTCCTTTGAGTCGTAGCTCACATTTCGAAGCACATCAAAGCACAAGGAAGACCGTGAACGCATACAATCGCATAACGTAACCAAATTAAGGTGGACCAGCAATCCCGAAACCGAAATGGTAGCTAATAGCCTACATTAATTCATAGTATTAATTAACATGATGAGTTAATACATTATAACAAACGTTATTCATATATGATTCACTTAGTTTCTCAGGTAGGCGCTTCATTAATTATTGATATGTTAATGCTTTAATTCATCATTATTCATGCATTAGTTAAAGTATTAGTAAATGCGTATTTATGCACCAGTAGGCTATTGTAAAGTGTTACCTGAAAATTAAATAAATGTTTAGACCAGACAAGACAGTTACCACTGCTCTGTCTTAAAACCTCTTCGTATGCACTGGTTCTCTAAACAGACAATAAAATAGATGATAGATAAATAGATGAATATATTAAATAACTTTAGGCTACATAAATAGATAAAGATGACTGATAAAATGATAAACAATATTAAAATGGTGACAATAGTAGCCTACCTATTCTCTGAAAATTATTTGGTCTGGGACTGACCAATATTGTAATATCTGAAGTAACCCAATACTGAGAGGCTTTTCCCAAAAGAGCGGCAAGCGGACTCATCTTTGATTGGCTGACAGAAAGGTTCGCTTACCGCGGTGCTTTGGGAAGCTTCTCGGTGTGAGGTTTTCCGAGGTTAATTCTCAAGTTAAATTGTAAATCTGTTCACTGTACAGCTATATAGCTAACCGTGGGTTTACACAACATGAAAAAATAATTTAATAATTAAAAATAATTCACATGTAGATATGGTGGATTATAAAGTAAAGAAAACATTTCCTTGGAAAATCTTACTCTTAACTGAATGATAAACTAATAAATTTTAACAAGTTTAACAAGTAAAGGTAGCTCGAATAACTCACCTTACTCCCAATAAATCTTCTCTCGTCAAATTATCTTCAGACCCACTGAACAATTGAAAACCAAAACAATAAATACATAGATACATTAATGTTATGTGTATGATTACATTCAGATAAATAATGATTATTGCGTCCACTTGTTTATTTTGCTTAATCGGCCGTCCGTGGTATAGGCAAGCTACATTGGTAGATCCAGAGTCCCGACCACTCTCTCAAGCTTTCCGTGAACCAGCCTTGTGCGGCTAGCTAACGTGAGGTGTAGCCTAAGTTATGAGAAATCGTGATGGAAATGGCCACTGTGAAAATTGTATGTTAGCCTATTTTGCAAGTATAGGAATGTCCATGTTGGACTGATATAATGAACTATGGTGAACTATTGTGTCTATGTTAGATAGATTAATGTAAAGCTTCGTAGGCTAACGTTAACGTGACCTTGTTGAAATCGCCTCACAGCCTTACCACAAATGCGAATTCAGATAAATGAGCCGCGAATAGTTACTAAAATGTTTAATAGCCATCTCGTTAACTAGCGTTATTAACAAACTTTGATTAACATCGCCGTTTTGTTGTTCGAAGCTGTACGTGAACAAAACAGGCTTAGCCAACAAGCTAGCCTATATGATAGGCCATCATATGCATCGTCGAGAGGGGTGTAAATTTAGGTTGACAGACATATTAAATTAAATTCAATTTATCCCTAATTTAGCCAGTTTTACCCGGATATAGCCTGGCTACATCCTAGGACTAACGGTACGATGGTCGTTTTTCATCAAGTGTCAGCAGGGCAATGTTAGTAAAGCTGGAGAATTGCGTCTGGTGAGTTAGCAGTGGGTGGGTCTGTGAGCGGAGCCCTCAGCCCAGTGCACTAGCGAACGCTACTCCGGCCAACTCATCCGCTGAACCGCCAGCCCCTTGCTATCACGAGACGGCATTTCATCAACTTTTCAACATGTTCACTGGGGTAGGTTACTAGTAATGTAACGCATCTTGAGATGTGAAGTCTGTCCTTAGAAATATTACACATTTGAAAACCATTTCATTATTATGCACAAGACAGCTGTTAGCTAACCAGCTACAGTCAGCTACCGCGCTGTATGCTCCTTGCGAGATAACCACCATAGTTCAGTGGAGATGAGATTTCATTTGAGGCGAAAATGCGAATAGGCCTCCTCACGTGATGGTACTGTGACGTAACTAGCATTACCACGTGACCATGTTCCAAATCTCATCGGTTTGTTCTTAACCAATCAGAGTTCAGTGTGCCTACGCAACACTCACCGATGAGATTTTTTTAAATCATGCCTCTTTTTTTTCTGTGTAGCCTAAAAAATTTTGTACCCAGGAAAAATGTTAAATGTGATTGCCTGCTTCTATTGATTACCATATTGTGAACTTTTGGTACCTAGATTGCGCTGGGGCGACTTTCACAACGCTCCATTGGAAATACATGGCAGAGCTCATCTGTAATACTATTCCGGGCCATGGCAGCCATCTTGCGGTGGTGCCATTGCGGAAGAACCAAATTGAGCAGGGTTGAATGGAACCATGTGACCACGTTTTATGGAAGAAAATTCAGGTATGAAAATTTATCATCCAGAATATATACCAGATATTATTGGTATAAACAGTATTTACATAATCCTGGTAGGCACTGTTCAGGGTGTAAGGGCAGGGAGATTGAGGGAGCGCCCCTCATCTTCCACCCAGGTATTCCAACAGGTAAATGCATGAGGGGGAGTGATGAGGCCTAAAACAATATATGACCACTATGTTTGATTATACACAATGTACTGTATATATGTATATATATGATAGTACCAGTCAAAAGTTTGGACACACCTACTCATAGAAGGTTTTTTTCTGTTATTTTTACTGTTTTCCACATTTTGGAATAGTAAAGACATCAAAACTATGAGATAACACAAATTAAATTATGCAAGATTCATCTGGCTCAAATTGTGAAAGAGTGGTTTAGGCAGCATGAGGAATCATTTTCACACATGAATTGGCCACCAGAATCCTGACCTTAACCCCATTGAAAGTCTTTGGGATGTGCTGGAGAAGACTTTACAGAGTGGTTTGACTCTCCCGTCGTCAATACAAGATCTCGGCCGGAACTCTGGACGGAAACAAATGTTGTGACGTTGCATAAGGTTGTCAAAACAATGCCACAAAGAATGTGTGCCGTAATCAAAGCTAAAGGCGGTCCAACGAAATATTAGAGTGTGCGACTTTTTTTTTGGCCAGGCAGTGTATATTTTAGGTTCTTCAAAGTAGCCACCCTTTGCCTTGATAACGGCCTTGCACATTCTTGCCATTCTCTCAAACAACTTCTGTGGTAAACAGGTATTCCACAGGTAAACAGGTGATGCCATCATGACTCTATATAAAAGGATATCAAAAGAGTCCTGATATCTTATTTCCAGGTACTCTTAGAAGTAGATATGGATGGATCACTTTAAGGGTTGTTTCTCCTGACAAATTTTCCTATTGAACTCTATGGAAAAATAAGTCAGGAGAAGAAACCCTTCAAGTTATCCATCAATATCTAATCGAGCATAGCGTCAGTTCAGGCAGGTCACGAGAGTGAAACCCGGCCATAGTTAATCAGCTGACAGCTCAGCTGAGTAGTGACGATTCACCCATCAGTCCATTCACATAACAAGGCGGTCTATTTAACCGCCTCGCCCTACCATGGTGGATCCCCTGTCAGCACACCCGCTGCACACAAAAAACATCTTCTGCGCTGCACATCCTGCATGTTCTACTACACGCCGGGGAAAAATAATCGGAATCCTGCAAAATTCTACGTAAAAGCTAAGTGATGTCAAGCTCTGTATTCTTAAGTTTTATGGTCTGTTAGACAAAAGAAAAGGGCGATATATTCAAATAACATTCGGTTATTCGAAACCTGCTTCCCTGCATGCATGACTGCACACTGTCAGCGAAAACGAATAGGATTCCTGAATTTGTTGCTAAAGCTAAGTGACTGCAAGTATCGTTTAAGCTTATGGTCCGCTATGGAAACTGGCGATATTCAAATAACATTTCCCGGACAAGGAAGAGCGATATTCACGTTGCGTAAGCTGGCTATTTAAAGCGTGTGTCTTGTCGTGTAACCCGGACCTTATTGCTCGTATTCGAAACCTTCCAACAGGATTGCTAGCTGACATTAACAGACTATATTGGCTTCAGAGGTATAAAACGCACGGTAACCTTTATATGATCCTTGGGCTAACCTAAACGGTAAGCATACACCCTGCCCTGGAATATTGGTTGGTCATGTTCGCATACTCGCTGCCTCGTTCTGGAAGTGGGAGACCAAAGAGATCTGATACTTCGTGGACGCGGTCCGACTAGGCTAATCATTGAGCTGGCTTCTGATACGAGAGGTTCGTGGCCGTTCACGGATGCTGATACGTAAGTGGGGAGAAAATGAATAAATAAACAAATGTGACAAATGATTAGTCTACATAGTTCACGTCCTAACGCACTGCTGCTCCAACTATTATCGTAACTAGTTCTGCGTGTGTAATCGGTAATGATGTGAAGACTAGGCCTACCGTTGACCTGGTATGTAATTGTACATTCTATATCTTGCACGTTATTGCGTTGGCCGATCTGTATCCTGCATGGTATTTTAATTTATCGGGACATAATTGCGCTCGTAGGCCTACTGCATCTGCGTAGCCTACTCGGATACCTAGCTAATAGTTTTCAGGTTGAATTTAAGCGCCCAAGCTATTAACAGTATCATTCCCCCGCAACCATTTTCCCTGTTTACGCAACCGCTCGACCACGCGATTCAATTTATCAAACATACCGGTAAAGGAGCTTGGCTCGGTAAAGCCGACATAACGGAGGCATTTATAAAAAATTTAAAAAAAAATCATGCCTCTCCATCCATCCCAATGGCATTTGTCGGCGTCATGTGGGTAATAAAAAATGTAAGCCTAATTTTTCAGTCAGGCTTACTTTTGGTTGTCGAGGCTAGCAGTCCCCCTATTTTCGTACATTATCGGAAAACTTGCTGGATTCTCCTTAAACTGCAATTGCCCCGTCTTACACCTGCTAGACGACTTCCTAGTGGTAGATTTTCCATACTCCCAGGCGGATCGTCGCGTTACACCGTTTAAAACAAATAAATAAACACGTTTAATGAAATGGGCGTTCCTCTATCCGAGGAAACTTTTAAATGGCCTAGTGTTATCGAGTTTCTAGGCATTATTATTTTAGATAATCGTGCAGGCTCTCAGCCATCGGATAAATTGGCCCGCATTCGGGAAGCTATCAAATATACCGAGAACGCAGAATCAATAGGCTAAAATAAAATAATAAAATAAAAATATAAAATAAATAAATAAAAATAAATAAATAATAAAAAAATAGCCGCTCTCCCTATTGGGTCAATTCAACTTGCTATGTGAGTTATCCCTCAGGGACGTTCTAAGACCAATCATGGGTCAAAATATCGCTAACTTTGGCCGATCTTCAAAAACCGGAAATGCTACTGAATGAAGAGCCGGCTCAAGTGGTGAGCCGAGCAAATGATCTGACTCACTGGAAAGAGCCGGAATGCCCATCTCTAAACGGCATCCCGTTTTCATAACGACGACGTCGAAACATCAGCTACTTTTAAATTCTTTACCGATGCAGAGCTTTCTATTGATTTTGGGGGTTTTATAATACTATGGTTGCAGAAACATGGCCTAAAGAGCTGCAAACTCTGCCTCGCAATATTCAATTTATAGCTTTGCTCGAACTATACCCAATCATCGTTGCTTGCATCCTACGGGAAACAGCTGGCCAAGGAAACAAATTTGGCCTATTGCGACAACCAAGCCACCGTCAACATCATTAACAAAGGATGCTCGTCTGTCCCTTTCATCAATAGGCTAGTAGACGCCTGGACTGGATTGCGTTATGCATAATTGGATTTGGACTGGCGTTATGAAAAATTCACGCTTCGCGCTGTTCGTGCATATACTACATATACAACTTCAGTAGTTAGAATGGCCCTAGGCATACGGGCGCCATGAAGCCAATGTTACGCACAGCATCCTCCTTGACGTCAGGGAGAAGACCAACAGGCGTTGGTATGGTATTAATTGGCATTGACCTGAGGGATGAAGAGCTTCTCCCCATAAGCATGCCGGCTTCATCCGTAGCCGAAAGGTCACACATAGCTTTTAGGTGGTTGGTACATATACATATACTACAAATACAACTTCAGTAGTTAGAATGGCCCTAGGCATACGGGCGCCATGAAGCCAATGTTACGCACAGCATCCTCCCTGACGTCAGGGAGAAGACCAACAGGCGTTGGTATGGTATTAATTGGCATTGACCTGAGGGACGAAGAGCTTCTCCCCATAAGCATGCCGGCTTCATCCGTAGCCGAAAGGTCACACATAGTTCTTCATCACTACACATAGAACTCCCCTGATTAGTTTTGCTCTCATGGAAGTCCAACAGGCATTGGTACACATAGCCACTGATCCACGTAATGTTAGAAGACCGAGAGCTGGAAGGTCACACATAGTTTTTCATCACTACACATATAACTCCCCTGATTAGTTTTGCTCCCATGGAAGTCCAACAGGCGTTGGTACACATAGCCACTGATCCACGTAATTTTGAAGGACCGAGAGCGGTAGGTCACACAATTTCTATCACTACACTTAGAACTCCCCTGATTAGTTTTGCTCCCATGGAAGTCCAACAGGCGTTGGTACACATAGCCACTGATCCATGTAAATGTAAAGGGGCCTTGGGTTGGACAGGATGGCTACATCAGTAGCTGAAAGGTCACACATTGTTATTCACCACTACACATAGAATTTCCCTGGGTAATCCAATGTCTGGCTCCCAGGGGAAGTCCAACATGCGTTGGTACACATAGCTACTGATCCATGTAACGTTTAAAAGGCCTCGAGCTGAAGGACAGGATGGCTTCATCGGTAGCTGGAAGGTCACACATTGTTCTTTATCACTGCACATAAACTTCTTGGGGTTAGTCACACTATACTCTGGCACACGGGGGAGTCCAACAAGCGTTGGTACACTTAGCCACTGATCCATGTAACGTTAAAGGACCTTGTGCTGAAGGACAGGATGGCTTCATCAGTAGCTGGAAGGTCACACATTGTTCTTTATCACTACACATAAACTTCTTGGGGTTAGTTTACACTATATCTGGCACACAGGGGAGTCCAACAAGCATTGGCACACATAACCACTGATCCATGTAACGTTAGAGGGCCTCGTGCTGAAGGACAGCATGGCTTCATCGGTAGCCAGAGGTCACACATCGTTCTTTATCACTACACGTAGAACTTCCTGGGGTTATTTTGCACTGCATCTGGCACAGGGGAGTCCAACGGGCGTTGGTGCACATAGCCACTGATCCATGTTACGTTAGAAGGACCTTGTGCTGAAGGACA
>CM056386.1:46299358-46343996 GCA_029718625.1 Synaphobranchus kaupii | reverse complement strand
TTACCCCAAAATGAACCCCAAAGTGCCGACCTGCCTCTGTCCCCCTCCAATTACTGCCTGCCGACCCCCAAGACCTGCCTGGCCAAACCTCATCTATCCCACAATGCATCTCTCCATTTCCATCGCAATCAAACACACGGCGTCCCGAGAGGACGAGCTCGCTGTCTGCACCACAGAGAAAGAGAATCAGAGAGAGAGAATGAGAAAGAAAAAAAACTAAATATCACCCTAGTTCCCTCTGTTCAATTTCCAAACCGCTAGACACCATAAAAAAACATTCCGCTTTCCGTCTTGAAAATACAATAAAATCCTCCCGACCTTGTTCCAATTTAAAGTTACTAGAGGCAGAAATGGATCCATTTATGAATGAGATACAAGGCAGCGCATTGAGTCGGTAGCACGTCCGAGCCCCCCCCCCCTTCCCCTCGCACCCCCCGCACTCCCCACACCCCCCCTCCCCTTCCCCTCGCACCCCCCCTCCCCCCGCACTCCCCACACCCCCCCCTCCCCTTCCCCTCGCACCCCCCCTCCCCCCCCCCTTCCCCTCGCACCCCCCCGCACTCCCCACACCCCCCTCCCCTTCCCCTCGCACCCCCCCTCCCCCCCCACCCTTCCCCTCGCACCCCCCCTTCCCCCCCACCCCCCCTCCCCCCACACCCCCCCCCTTCCCCCCCCTTCCCCTCGCACTCCCCACACCCCCCCCCCCTTCCCCTCGCACCCCCCCGCACTCCCCACACCCCCCCCCCCTTCCCCTCGCACCCCCCGCACTCCCCCACACCCCCCCCCCCCTTCCCCTCGCACCCCCCCCTTCCCCTCGCACCCCCCCCCCCTTCCCCTCGCACCCCCCCCCCCTTCCCCTCGCACCCCCCCCCCCTTCCCCTCGCACCCCCCCTTCCCCTCGCACCCCCCCTCTTCCCCTCGCACCCCCCCCTCCCCTTTCAGTGAGAAGCAAATAAGCCCGAGAGGCTCTAAAAGCAGGGAGAGACTCGCCCTTCAACGCTTCCACCGCATGGCTTCATCTACTCAACGCTTCCACCGCATGGCTTCATCTACTCAACGCTTCCACCGCATGGCTTCATCTACTCAACGCTTCCACCGCATGGCTTCATCTACTCAACGCTTCCACCGCATGGCTTCATCTACTCAACGCTTCCACCGCATGGCTTCATCTACTCAACGCTTCCACCGCATGGCTTCATCTACTCAACTCTTCCACCGCATGGCTTCATCTACTCAACGCTTCCACCGCATGGCTTCATCTACTCAACGCTTCCACCGCATGGCTTCATCTACTCAACGCTTCCACCGCATGGCTTCATCTACTCAACGCTTCCACCGCATGGCTTCATCTACTCAACGCTTCCACCGCATGGCTTCATCTACTCAACGCTTCCACCGCATGGCTTCATCTACGCAAACACAAAACAGGGTCTTTCAATGTCATTTGTGTCAAAATTTAATTCGGAGGTAAAAAAAAAAAAAGACGTGCTGATGCGTGCGAGATTACGCCTGACGGGTTTCTAAAGTCTCTGGTGGGAGTTTGTCAATTACAGCGTGTAAATATCGGCTCGATCCCGGGGCCCAAGCTAAGCTGCGTGAGGACCCTACAGGCACGTCTCCGTCAGGTGGGCCATAATTAGAGACGCCCTCAGTCAGAGCCGGGGAGAGAGATGGAGAGAAGTGTAGAAGGATGGAGAGAGGTGGAGAGAGCTGGAGAGAGAAGAAGAGGGGTGGAGAGGTGGAGAGAGAAGAAGAGGGGTGGAGAGAGATGGAGAGAGGTAAAGAGAGAAGATGGTGGTGACAGGCGGTACAGCTCTGACAGTGTCGTGACCCCCACAGTGCTGAGATATTTCCCCCCCCACATTGATTGAGTTGGTGAATCATTGAGAAAAAAATAACCCTAACCCTCCTTCTTCCTCTTCTTTAGTAAGTCCTCCATCACAACCCCCACTTTCCCTTTCCGGGGAATCTCAGTAATATTTCCACAAGAATGCAAATGAAAAATTATACAACACTACTGCATAAACTAGAACCGTACACGCAGTGCATCCTGGGACAGTGATTAGAGCACCTCTCTTACATTCACTCAGGGGATCGATGGTGCATTAGCAGGAGGTTACCACGGCGACACTGGTACCCAAGCAGGTGATGTTGTGCAGGCTGGAGATGTGGGGGTAGGTCTGGGGAACAATACTGAGCCCTTTGAATTATTTATCTTCTCCTGCGTTGATCCACATCACCGGTGGGGGCGGGGGCTGCTGTTTCTCATCAACGACTTCCTGTCTGCGGATTTCTGTTGAAATTATCCCTTAACCCTAAAATGTTTTCAACTGAACATTCTAATGGTGATATAACAATCGCTGCTGCTGGTATTTGAAAGCAATGGAGTTCTAGAACAGAACTTTGAAAAAAACATTCCAAAAAACCTAGGGCCGGATTTAGTAAGGACACAGTCGCAGCGCAAAACTATAACCTATATTACGACTCTTTTGCGGTCGCAGATACCGCCACATTAGAGACCGATTTACTATCACTGGTCCTAATTATGCAATCAAAAAAATGAAAGGCCTCCATTTGCAATTTTTGCGGTAGGAGACACATATAAATATGCGGTAGGAGACATCAATAACAATGCGCTAATAAATGGTTACGGAGAAACCACGCAGGCACAAGTCACGATATAACCACAAAAAAAATAAAACTTCAATTTACCCAACGCTGTATTACAGCATATACAACAATAATGGAGAGGAGAACATTTTGGAATGACATCACATACAAAATTTATGAATGAACAGTTGAGGCTGTAAAGAAAATAATGGCATGATTTTATGATTTCAACATAATGCGGGAAAATGACACGGGTGGTGGTCAAACTAAAGAAAGAATGGTTTATTAACACCAATAGAACAAAAGTTGGAAGGTTTGCAAAATGAGCAAGTCATGGGAGTGGGAGGAATAGACACGGGTGAACTTGTGACAGAAGAAGACCACAGAGCGTTGGAAGGTAACTGTAGGCTATTCACAATTCATTATTGGGATGGCAGGTATGCCAACCGCCAAGTTATGGCTTGGCGGGGCATGCCTCATACCTATACAGCACAGAGAGTTTGGCACTTTTCAGGGTTTCCTACAGAAGTAACCACAATGACCACAGACTCTCAGCCCTTAAAAACATTAACTTCTGTATGTTCTGACCTAATGTAACCACACAGCATTCAGATAGAACTTCACACATCCACACAATAAAGCCCCAAACTTGGGTTATTTTGTGGTTTTTCTCCTTCTTCTTCTTCTTCTCATTCTTCTTCTTCTTCCCATTTTTCCTGCCTACCCAGAGACCCTCACTACCTGCCTCCCTCCGTACCCTCAAAGAATAATTCTCCCCATTGGATAACAACATCGCATACATGCTCTCCAAAGCTTATGGCCCAATAAAAATGCTTCAAACTAATGTGCACACATTACAGAATCACAGACAAAACCGCAATAAGGCCTAGTGTATTCCATGAAGCTACTGTGGCTTACTGGTTACAGTTGCTGCCTCTCACACAGAGGATTGGGGGTTTCAGCCCAACAGGACACAAGTTTATTTTTGACAAAAACATTGTGCAACATTGTGCAAATACTTTTCATTTATTACACTGTCATTATTTTCACATTTACATCTCCAACGTAAAAAAAAAGCCAAGTTACTCACGCATAGCCTACAGAGCACTGTCTATAAGTCCTTAATTCCAACTTGCAAAAACTAGGCCTGCCTTTAAAAGTATTGATATCAAAATATGGCCAAGTTACAACAATATTGCCTATCGTAGCTCACACTAAATAAACTAGCTCTATTCCAAAGCAATGCTATCCAAACTTTCCTAAATTATTTAATGCAACTTGGCCCTGTTTTTCTTCATCTTACCATCTCAAGAGAATGTGGTCAATGAAACTGTATGTTCCACATCAAACTGCAAAATGAGAATAATTTATCGTGGAAATACTCTGATTCAGATGTGTTGCACTGCAGAAATTAAACAGAAAAATTACATTATAGGGCATGTTTGAACAATTGTCTGCATCCACTGCTTTGGGTCTATGAAAAGCACAGAATGGATAAAATTTATTATTATTATTATTATTATTAAAATTCTGTTCGCAAATATCAGAACTATTGGATATGTTCGTAAAAATGCTATATGTACACTATTTTCTAGGTAAAAATATTACTCATTTATTTATTCATCCCCCCTTTCTCTATGGTACATTATGTTTCTTGATATTTGTCTGTTTGTGAATTGTAATGAAATCTGTAGCAGCAGTTAACATTATAAAACCTGTACATTTTCTAAAGTAAACTTGCCAACGAAGTATAAACATATCCTTTCTGGAATGTAATTATTCATCAACTGTTAAAAACATTCATTGAAATCATATGTTGTTCCATGAGGCACAATCTCTTCACATGCTAAGATGAAGAAACACAAGGCCAAGTTGCATTAAATCATTTAGGAAAGTTTGGATAGCACTGCTTTGGAATAGAGCTAGTTTATTTAGTGTGAGCTACGATAGGCAATATTGTTAGTTGTAACTTGGCCACATTTTGATATCAATACTTTTATAGGCAGGCCTAGTTTTTGCAAGCTGGAATTAAGAACTTATAGACGGCGCTCTGTAGGCTACGCGTGAGTAACTTAGCTTTTTTTTTTACGTCGGAGACGTTTTTGATCAGATACTGTAAGCCATACTGATCACATAGGCTATAGGTGCAACAATTGTTTAAATTCACAACTGTGTTTTTATACTAACCGCTAGCTGATGACTTCAATAGAAGTCCTTTCAATAAACCAAATATAATGCCATTTTAGCCTATATCTGAAAGTGAGAAGTGATTAGTAGAAACATGTTTTAAATCCTGTCTCCTTTCGAGTGCTATGCAGTGGGGGTGCAGTAGGGGGGCAGTAGGGGTGCAGTAGGGGTGCAGTAGGGGTGCAGTAGGGGGGCAGTAGGGGTGCAGTAGGGGTGCAGTAGGAGGGCAGTAGGGGGGCAGTAGGGGTGCAGTAGGGGGGCAGTAGGGGTGCAGTAGGGGTGCAGTAGGAGGGCAGTAGGGGTGCAGTAGGGGGGCAGTAGGGGTGCAGTAGGGGGGCAGTAGGGGTGCAGTAGGGGTGCAGTAGGGGTGCAGTAGGGGTACAGTAGGGGGGCAGTAGGGGTGCAGTAGGAGTGCAGTAGGGGGGCAGTAGGGGTGCAGCACAACTTTTTCAGCGACAACCCAACCCAAGGATATCAATCCATACTTTTCGGACCCAAACTAATGTAATTTTCATTAATTAACAATTAATTTTTAAACTGACAATAGCCATGTTTTTATAAAAGCCAAATGATGGGACAAGTTACTGAAATTAGCACAAAAAGCATTGTGAAATTAACAGAATGTTATGCCCGATTCGCACTGGACTAGCATTACCTGGGGACTGCATGAGATTTAGGAACCCCCTCCACCCCCGGCTGTGTTTGAGATGCCGGTTCACACGGGACTAATTGGCTACTATCAGATGACCTAATTTGTGGTGGAATTTTTACTTTACACATTATGAATTTGGAAGATTTGCACGGGATTAAGATCACAGACGACTGCAATTATTAGTCTACAAATCACACGAGGTCCCCAGGGAAAACTAGTCCAGTGCGAATAGGGCATTAGGCTTTATCAATGAAGCATAGTAGGCTAAGGGTAAAGTGCTCAAAGCTGCCAGACAGGATAAAATAGGATAAAAAAAACTACGTATTAAAATGTTACACTCATCGTCAGTGTGTCTTGTTTTGCTGGGATGTAGCCTATTAGCCACTTCTCCTTTTCCCAATAGGAAACTTAAAACAAATTAGCTAATATTTTAATACAGCCAATATTTCAATAGTCTACGTCACAAGACTGGATGGCGATGATTAGCTAAAACCGGATAACTATCTTATGTTGTAATAAAAGTAATTAGCTATAGCTAGCTAGTGACGAAGAGCATTAAGAGCAACTGTTCTCAGCATTTTGGCGAATCGGCGCCATCTAGTGGAATGCAGTGAGGAGTAGCCTAATGACGCGTCAAGGTAAAGATTAAATAAAGTAGGCATTTACGTGATCATAGGAAACACGGTCAAATGTAAACAGTAAAAATGTATTTTAAGTGGTTTCATTATTTAATTGTACAAACGCAGAGTAACATTACTGAATACTAACACTTTGTTCATATCGGCCTAATCGCATTGGAATGTTGCTGTAGCCTAGGCTACACGATTCCGCGACCCGCAATAGATACCGGGTCGCGACCCAGTTTGTGCACCGCTGCGTTAGAGGATACATTCGTCCAACAGCCCGACACCCTTCTCATGCATCCTGTGTGTGAGCTATAGGCTATATCAGACCAGACAAATTACACCTGCTTTCAGGAGATCTAAAAATTCTCACGCAAAGATGAGAGTCGCTATTAATGCCTGCTTTAGTAAATCAGACGAAATACTTAATTGCTTAATTTACATAATGTCCACTCTGTTTTAGCTACACATCAAAAGGAAAGTCGCGTTACCCCCGCAAATTAAATCCGATGTAGATGTTGTGACTGCTTTTGCATTGGAAAAGCAGTCACAATCCTTTGGTAAATCCGACCCCTCGTCTTCACAGGGTTAAATTTTCTGCTTACTGGATGATTTTCAAGGCGTTTAATAAGGCTAAGGGGATGATGGGAAAGCCCCGCTCGCCTGGGCCTTATGTGTTTCCAAAGGGCAAACTGAAGGAGAGAGGATCGATACGAGCCAAAGGAGGAGGCAGCCGGTGCTTCTGTGTCCAGCTGAGAAAGAAATGGGCTTTTTTATGACTATCACCAGGAGCAGAAACTTCTCTTCCAATTACAGGCGTTTTAATGGGGGATGGGGTGCAGGTGTGATGGGAGGGTGTAGTAGTGTGTGTTCAGCAGAGCAATGCTTAAAGTGCATATCTTACCCCCTGCAATTACACTGATGAGGCCCATAGCCCTCTCTCTCACTCTCTCTCTCTCTCTGTCTCTCTCTCTCTTTATCTCCCCTGCTCTATCTTTCTGCTCCTCCAGCTCTCTCTCTCTCCATCTCTCTCACCCCCTCTCTCTGACTCTGTTCCTCTAACCCCCCCCCCCCCCCCCCCCACACTGCAGAAACCTGTTGGTCTGAATAAGGATCGGTGCCAAACGAGAGGGAGAAACCTGAGCATAATCCAGAGACAGAGGAAAGAGTACATCACAAATACCCCCCCGTCCTTTTTCCCCGTGGTGGAACTGGGCCGGGAGCTAGGCCTGGCAGAACTGAGCTGGGCCGGGAGCTAGGCCTGGCAGAACTGAGCCGGGCCGGGGGCTAGGCCTGGCAGAACTGAGCTGGGCCGGGAGCTAGGCCTGGCAGAACTGAGCCGGGCCGGGAGCTAGGCCTGGCAGAACTGAGCCGGGCCGGGGGCTAGGCCTGGCAGAACTGAGCCGGGCCGGGGGCTAGGCCTGGCAGAACTGAGCCGGGCCGGGGGCTAGGCCTGGCAGAACTGAGCCGGGCCGGGGGCTAGGCCTGGCAGAACTGAGCCGGGCCGGGGGCTAGGCCTAGCAGAACTGAGCTGGGCCGGGAGCTAGGCCTGGCAGAACTGAGCCGGGCCGGGGGCTAGGCCTGGCAGAACTGAGCTGGGCCGGGGGCTAGGCCTGACAGAACTGAGCTGGGCCGGGAGCTAGGCCTGGCAGAACTGAGCTGGGCCGGGGGCTAGGCCTGGCAGAACTGAGCTGGGCCGGGGGCTAGGCCTGGCAGAACTGAGCTGGGCCGGGGGCTAGGCCTGGCAGAACTGAGCTGGGCCGGGGGCTAGGCCTGGCAGAACTGAGCTGGGCCGGGAGCTAGGCCTGGCAGAACTGAGCTGGGCCGGGGGCTAGGCCTGGCAGAACTGAGCTGGGCCGGGGGCTAGGCCTGGCAGAACTGAGCTGGGCCGAGGGCTAGGCCTAGCAGAACTGAGCTGGGCCGAGGGCTAGGCCTGGCAGAACTGAGCTGGGCCGGGAGCTAGGCCTGGCAGAACTGAGCTGGGCTGGGAGCTAGGCCTGGCAGAACTGAGCTGGGCCGGGGGCTAGGCCTAGCAGAACTGAGCTGGGCCGGGAGCTAGGCCTGGCAGAACTGAGCTGGGCCGGGGGCTAGGCCTGGCAGAACTGAGCTGGGCCGGGGGCTAGGCCTGGCAGAACTGAGCTGGGCCGGGAGCTAGGCCTGGCAGAACTGAGCTGGGCCGGGGGCTAGGCCTGGCAGAACTGAGCTGGGCCGGGAGCTAGGCCTGGCAGAACTGAGCTGGGCCGGGGGCTAGGCCTGGCAGAACTGAGCTGGGCCGGGGGCTAGGCCTGGCAGAACTGAGCTGGGCCGGGAGCTAGGCCTGGCAGAACTGAGCTGGGCCGGAGGCTAGGCCTGGCAGAACTGGGCCGGGCCAGGAGCTAGGCCTGGCAGATCTGAGCGGAATGACAGAGACGCTTGCTGCCACAGACACTCAAACAGACAGAGGTGTAATGCCTTTACATTTCATGTTGACCTGGCAAACGCTGCACTCCCTTCCCTCTCTCCCCCTGTTCCTCTAACCCTCTAACCCTAACCCTAAACCACCGCTGAAAAACAACAGCAACCATCAGAACATATTCAGTCTTACTTCACATAATTTATAATCACCGTGGAGTGGCACATCCAGAGAAAGTACTACTTTACGGTCTTAGGTTATATTCTTACGGTTTACACTGCAAAAATTGCCTGTCTTATGTGTTTTAGTCATGTAATGAGACTTAAAGCGGAAAATAGTAGCCTGCTTTAAGTTACTTTTTGCTTGAAGTGAAATTATCGTACGCCACTGGCAAATCTTGAAATGAGGAAAACTCTCACCCCATTGGCAATCTTTTTGTCTTATTTAGAAAAGGTAACAGAAATAAGTTTCTAAAGTCTAAATACAAAATTAAAATGCTTGTGAAGATTGGGTTTTTGCAGCGTATGGGTCTGTTCTAAGGGCTGGTTATGGATGTATTCTGTATGAATGTTGGAGTGAGTGTAGCTCCCTGGCGCTCACGCTTGTGATGTTGCGTCGTTATTCGCGGCTCTGAGAACGCTGTTAGCCAGGTGTAGCGCTCTAGCTGATATTAGTCAGGTGAACGCTGTTAGTCAGGTGTGAGGCTCTAGCTGATATTAATCAGGTGAACGCTGTTAGTCAGGTGTGAGGCTCTAGCTGATATTAATCAGGTGAACGCTGTTAGTCAGGTGTGAGGCTCTAGCTGATATTAATCAGGAGAACGCTGTTAGTCAGGTGTGAGGCTCTAGCTGATATTAATCAGGAGAACGCTGTTAGTCAGGTGTGAGGCTCTAGCTGATATTAATCAGCAGAACGCTGTTAGCCAGGTGTGAGGCTCTAGCTCATATTAATCAGGTGAACGCTGTTAGTCAGGTGTGAGGCTCTAGCTGATATTAATCAGGAGAACGCTGTTAGTCAGGTGTGAGGCTCTAGCCGATATTAATCAGGAGAACGCTGTTAGTCAGGTGTGAGGCTCTAGCTGATATTAATCAGGAGAACGCTGTTAGTCAGGTGTGAGGCTCTAGCTGATATTAATCAGCAGAACGCTGTTAGCCAGGTGTGAGGCTCTAGCTCATATTAATCAGGAGAACGCTGTTAGCCAGGTGTGAGGCTCTAGCTCATATTAATCAGCAGAACGCTGTTAGTCAGGTGTGAGGCTCTAGCTGATATTAATCAGGAGAACGCTGTTAGTCAGGTGTGAGGCTCTAGCTGATATTAATCAGGAGAACGCTGTTAGCCAGGTGTAGCGCTCTAGCTCATATTAGTCAGGTGTGGTGCACTAGCTCATATTAATCAGCAGAACGCTGTTAGTCAGGTGTGAGGCTCTAGCTGATATTAATCAGGTGAACGCTGTTAGTCAGGTGTGAGGCTCTAGCTCATATTAATCAGGAGAACGCTGTTAGCCAGGTGTAGCGCTCTAGCTCATATTAGTCAGGTGTGGTGCACTAGCTCATATTAATCAGGAGAACGCTGTTAGTCAGGTGTGAGGCTCTAGCTCATATTAATCAGGAGAACGCTGTTAGTCAGGTGTGAGGCTCTAGCTCATATTAATCAGCAGAACGCTCTTAATGAGCTAATATTCCCACTTTATTGTGAGTTGCTCTGGATAACAGCATCTGCTGTATTAATGTAATGTAGCGTTTCACCGTATGGGCCGCCGTTCAATCCTAATGCCGTCGGCACAGTCTGAGGCCAGCAGGCCTAAAGGGTGGGCCGTGATTGGCTGCTCCATCACCCCGGGAGTCCGCTGGGTTCTTCCCGTCTCATCGCACGCCAGCGAGTCCTCTCGTTGCTAGGCTACCCGTCCGCCATCATGCCTGGGCCAGCTGCACGAGGCATACTCCTGCTTTGCAGTGACTGTGCAGTCGGTCTGCGCTTCCGTGGACAGGGCGAGCTTGGCTGCGATTGGCTGCACTCGGCTGCACTCGGCTGCGATTGGCTACGCTCTCCCAAATAAACACAAAACTCCGCATTAAGGACATCGGCCTTCGGATTTAACTGGCAATTAGAAATAAAGAGGCAAAAAAAAGAATTTAACAGTGAACAACACAATGGCGCTCGATGGCTTCGTGCCAATCATCCAATCAGGACGCAGAGCGTTCCCAGAGAACTTAATTAATATGCAGCACCTGGTGGCCCCTCTTATCTACGTCCCCCCCCCCCCCCCCATCAGTATTACAGATTAAATCCACATACAGAGAAACGCTGTGTGACACTGCAGAACAACATGACCCAAAAAATAACCCCACTCCAGAAGGAGGGGAGGGCGGGACGGCCTGAAGAGCCTCCTCCTGCTTTTGTGCATATCGTTCCCCCTCTCAGCGACGACGGGCTGGGACCGGGCTGGGACCGGGCTGGGACCGGGCTGGGACCGGGCTGGGACCGGGCTGGGACCGGGCGCGGCAGAGACAAAGCCCAAAGGCCTGCAACCGGGAGCGCCGCAAATTACACCAACGCCTCTTCAGACACGCACAAAACACAGCGAATAAAGACAAGGGGGTCAAGCACACTGGCACCTCCTCCCAGACAGAGGAGAGGAAAAGGAGAGGAGGAGGTGTAGGAAGGAAGGACAGATGAAACTGAAAAAAAAAAGAAAACGGACAAATTCGTAAATCCACGGCGCGACGTTCCAATCTCCCGGGAGCTGATGGAAAAATGGCGAGAAAGGAGAAGCAGGCGAGGGAATGACCCGACAGGCCGGATCGCATCTGTCTGCCACGGCGTGACCTTGATATCCCGCTGCGTTGCCGGGCCGACAGCCATGAAATATTCTCCCTGCTGTTCCACTTGACAATTTAATTCCATCAGAGACTCCCAAGATTAGCCTCATGCAATTCATCGCAGGCACAGCGAGCACCTGAGGAAACCCAGGGGGGCTGCGGGGGGGGGGGGCGGGGGGCGGCTGTGGGGGCGGGGGACGAGAGGGCGGGGGCAGGAGTCAGCCTGAAGGAGGATGGGTAGGATATTGCAGGGCGATGCTGTTTGAGCAAAAGGGGACGTCTAGCACCGGCCAAGCGCAGAATCACAGCCAATCACAGCCTGTGAAGCCCGACACTGTTAGCCTGCCTTAGAGCGCCACTCACCACCCCGTGTGTCCTGTTAGCCTGCCCGTGAGCCAGCTGGGCCCAGCACCGCCGCTGGTAGCTTTCTGTCACAGTGTCGGCGGCAGTTAGCGGCAGTTGCGATGGCGCTGAGCCGCACTCATCACCGTGAACACAAAGGATTCTCAGGCCCTGATTTACACAGCGAGAGCCTCGCTGTCAGGGGCCCGGACCCCGTAATTACAGCTCCCAGCTTTTCAAAAGAGGGGCCAGCTAACGAGACCGTTCCACGTCAGTGCGCAATGGCACAACGAGCCCGTTGGGTCTGAACTGACACCCGCTTACAAAAGAACAAAAATCTACATCTATCCAACCCCCCAGTCTCTACACCGCCCCCCCCCAGACAGGATATTATACACCTCACACCACGGGTTTAAATCCCCCCCCATGTTAACAATGGCATGTTTAATTAAGTACTTTGTTTACCGAACAGACGGGTAATGCATAGTGCTCACATTTTTTCCTAAGCGTGTATTTCTGCAGATGAATATTAGACTGAAGCAATTTAGCTCAAGTACCTTGGCAGGCCGGCCTGTGTGTTTGAGTGCTGCCGCTCTTGAAGCCCTTCTGTGCTCTCACCTGCACGCAGTAATACCGCTAACTCATTAAAAAAAAACACAGAAGAGATATGGCGGTATTGGCGGACAGGGGTGGAGGGGGTTGGGAGGTGATATTGCTATCGCAGAACAGTGGGAGGCGGGGTTACATCCCCGCCTATCAGCCTCTAGGCTCCGCCCTAAATCTCAGACCACACACGGCGGCCATCGCTAACGCTGCTCTGACCGCTATCCATCTCTGCTCCTCAGCAGCCTCCAGTAAAGCAACCCTAAGCAGCTAAACTATCGTTTACGAACCATGTCAAACGAGCCTCCATCTCCTTCACTAATGATGCACATTTCATTACGATGGACATTAAAATGAGAAGGGAACATTTTCACCTGGGATAAATCCGTTGGGAAAGACGTATAATAAAGTGAATTATAAACAGAGCAGCTCGGTGTACACCCCTTTGGCTGACATTTCCTGCAATGCTGCCACACTGTGAGGTCATGTTTGTAAACGTTATATAAGTTACCCCTCAGACAGCAATGGATGCTCTCTGAGAGACCATATCAACATCAACGGAATGCTTCCATTACCTTCAAGAAGCGCTTAAAACAACGAGAGGCGCATAAAAAATGTATGCGGCCCCCCCACCTCCCCACCCATCTCTCCACACAAACACAAATCCGGGCACTTTAATCACTCCCCTTGCCTGCGAAAGAGGGGGTTAAAACCTCTTAAAAGATCTTTTTTTTTTTAAGGCCTTTTTGAAAATGAATAATTGATGGCACATTGTGATTCTTGGCATGGAAGCCAGCAGCTTGGAGAGAGCAGAACAGAAGAGGAGAGAGGAGGACAAACACACAAGCCCACGCCGCCATGCCGCCATCAGGAGGTCAGAGTCAAAGTCAAAGTCTGAGGGGGTCCCCAGAGATCAGAGCCTCTCATTTCAGCACTAATGGATTCAGTGGTTGGATGTGCCTGGTTTCCACCAACCCTCCCTTTTACTGCATCTGAGCCAGGAAATATGTGAGCCAAAATGGCGGTTTTGTGTGTCAGCTGATGGAGGTCTAACCTAGTGCTGAAGTTCCTGCTGATGACGCCCGAACAGCCAAGATGAACTTTTCTGGTACCACCTCTTCCCACCTGGCCCCGCCTCCTCCCACCTGGCCTCGCCTCCTTCCACATAACCCCGCCCACACCAATCTAGCCCCACCTCCTCCCACATAACCCCACCCACACCAACCTAGCCCCGCCTACACCCACCTGGCCCCACCTCCTCCCAGCTAGCCCTGCCTACATCCACCTAGCCCCACCCAAAGCTAAGTTGTGCCAGTGGGAACGTCTCGGGTACAGCTGACCCACAGCTAAATCAGGTGAGTGGAAACATCTGCTGGATTTTGAGCCTACAGCTGAGACAGGTCCACTGGAACACCTCACCCTGCCCCCCCACCCCACGGTGGGCCAGAGGAAGAGCTTCCTGTAGCTGACAAATGGCTGAGGCGGGTCAGCACAACAGATTTGTGTTTGTGATTAATGTTTTTAGGATAGTTATGTCTGTCCCCCATGTGACACGCCAGGGTGCGGCTCCACCTGCCATCACACAGAACATGTTAATAAGGACCCGGGTTCATTCTATTTCCATGGCAACTCATCCGTGCGCGTCAAGGAGATGAGGAATACATTATCCTGATTTTCTGACATCACATGCGCAGCAAGAGGTGCACTTCATCTTGCAGGCCTTCAAAGAACCCAAGCAGCACACACACTGCACACATACACACAGAATCACACACATCCTGCACACATACACACAGAATCACACACACTGCATACATACACACAGAATCACACACGTCCTGCATACATACACACAGAATCACACACGTCCTGCATACATACACACAGAATCACACACGTCCTGCATACATACACACAGAATCACACACACTGCATACATACACACAGAATCACACACGTCCTGCATACATACACACAGAATCACACACACTGCATACATACACACAGAATCACACACACTGCATACATACACACAGAATCACACACACTGCATACATACACACAGAATCACACACGTCCTGCATACATACACACAGAATCACACACACTGCATACATACACACAGAATCACACACACTGCATACATACACACAGAATCACACACACTGCATACATACACACAGAATCACACACACTGCATACATACACACAGAATCACACACGTCCTGCATACATACACACAGAATCACACACGTCCTGCATACATACACACAGAATCACACACACTGCATACATACACACAGAATCACACACACTGCATACATACACACAGAATCACACACGTCCTGCATACATACACACAGAATCACACACACTGCATACATACACACAGAATCACACACGTCCTGCATACATACACACAGAATCACACACACTGCATACATACACACAGAAACACACACACTGCATACATACACACAGAATCACACACGTCCTGCATACATACACACAGAATCACACACGTCCTGCATACATACACACAGAATCACACGTCCTGCATACATACACACAGAATCACACACGTCCTGCATACATACACACAGAATCACACACACTGCATACATACACACAGAATCACACACACTGCATACATACACACAGAATCACACACACTGCATACATACACACAGAATCACACACACTGCATACATACACACAGAATCACACACGTCCTGCATACATACACACAGAATCACACACACTGCATACATACACACAGAATCACACACACTGCATACATACACACAGAATCACACACGTCCTGCATACATACACACAGAATCACACACACTGCATACATACACACAGAATCACACACGTCCTGCATACATACACACAGAATCACACACACTGCATACATACACACAGAAACACACACACTGCATACATACACACAGAATCACACACGTCCTGCATACATACACACAGAATCACACACGTCCTGCATACATACACACAGAATCACACACATCCTGCATACATACACACAGAATCACACGTCCTGCATACATACACACAGAATCACACACGTCCTGCATACATACACACAGAATCACACACACTGCATACATACACACAGAATCACACACACTGCATACATACACACAGAATCACACACGTCCTGCATACATACACACAGAATCACACACACTGCATACATACACACAGAATCACACACGTCCTGCATACATACACACAGAATCACACACACTGCATACATACACACAGAAACACACACACTGCATACATACACACAGAATCACACACGTCCTGCATACATACACACAGAATCACACACGTCCTGCATACATACACACAGAATCACACACGTCCTGCATACATACACACAGAATCACACGTCCTGCATACATACACACAGAATCACACACGTCCTGCATACATACACACAGAATCACACACATCCTGCATACATACACACAGAATCACACGTCCTGCATACATACACACAGAATCACACACATCCTGCATACATACACACAGAATCACACGTCCTGCATACATACACACAGAATCACACACGTCCTGCATACATACACACAGAATCACACACACTGCATACATACACACAGAATCACACACGTCCTGCATACATACACACAGAATCACACACATCCTGCATACATACACACAGAATCACACGTCCTGCATACATACACACAGAATCACACGTCCTGCATACATACACACAGAATCACACACGTCCTGCATACATACACACAGAATCACACGTCCTGCATACATACACACAGAATCACACGTCCTGCATACATACACACAGAATCACACGTCCTGCATACATACACACAGAATCACACACGTCCTGCATACATACACACAGAATCACACGTCCTGCATACATACACACAGAATCACACACGTCCTGCATACATACACACAGAATCACACACGTCCTGCATACATACACACAGAATCACACACGTCCTGCATACATACACACAGAATCACACACGTCCTGCATACATACACACAGAATCACACACGTCCTGCATACATACACACAGAATCACACACGTCCTGCATACATACACACAGAATCACACACGTCCTGCATACATACACACAGAATCACACGTCCTGCATACATACACACAGAATCACACGTCCTGCATACATACACACAGAATCACACACGTCCTGCATACATACACACAGAATCACACACGTCCTGCATACATACACACAGAATCACACACGTCCTGCATACAT
This sequence comes from Synaphobranchus kaupii, assembly GCA_029718625.1. Lineage (NCBI taxonomy): Eukaryota > Metazoa > Chordata > Actinopteri > Anguilliformes > Synaphobranchidae > Synaphobranchus > Synaphobranchus kaupii. The sequence continues at coordinate 46,327,460 of CM056386.1, read as the reverse complement.
ACACACAGAATCACACACGTCCTGCATACATACACACAGAATCACACACGTCCTGCATACATACACACAGAATCACACACGTCCTGCATACATACACACAGAATCACACACGTCCTGCATACATACACACAGAATCACACACACTGCATACATACACACAGAATCACACGTCCTGCATACATACACACAGAATCACACGTCCTGCATACATACACACAGAATCACACACATCCTGCATACATACACACAGAATCACACACACTGCATACATACACACAGAATCACACACACTGCATACATACACACAGAATCACACACACTGCATACATACACACAGAATCACACACGTCCTGCCAAACTTATTATAGACGATATGATTCCCTCGTAGCATCCATGAGGTCATTAGGTCATGAGGTCATTAGGTCATGAGGTCATTAGGTCATGAGGTCATTAGGGTTTTGATGGCTTAATACCTTACTTTGGATCCACAATTGAAAAAGCTATAATAATGTGTACCTTATAATAATGGTATAATAGTTAATAGTAAACCAGCATATCCTGGCATACTCAAATGTTTGTATACAGAAAAGACAACCTATTCATAATATTTATATTTGCATGCGATACATGCATTCACACTGTTGCAGTATTTACAGTGCATGCGATACATGCATTCACACTGTTGCGGTATTTACAGTGCATGCGATACATGCATTCACACTGTTGCGGTATTTACAGTGCATGCGATACATGCATTCACACTGTTGCGGTATTTACAGTGCATGCGGTACATGCATTCACACTGTTGCGGTATTTACAGTGCATGCGATACATGCATTCACACTGTTGCTGTATTTACAGTGCATGCGATACATGCATTCACACTGTTGCGGTATTTACAGTGCATGCGATACATGCATTCACACTGTTGCGGTATTTACAGTGCATGCGATACATGCATTCACACTGTTGCGGTATTTACAGTGCATGCGATACATGCATTCACACTGTTGCGGTATTTACAGTGCATGCGATACATGCATTCACACTGTTGCGGTATTTACAGGGCATGCGATACAGGCATTCACACTGTTGCGGTATTTACAGTGCATGCAGAATAAGGAGATATGGGTGTCCCCACTCCAAAGACAAATGATCTCACTCCAAAACAAGGATTACCATGGCAACCCCTGAAGCTGTGAAGTGATGAAGCAAAACGGAATTGTCAAGAAAATGCTGAGCTTCAGTTAACAAGCTGATATTAATCACAAACCGTGTTGGGCGAAAAAGCGCATTAGCGCCGCTATAATGCACCTGGAGAACACGGAGCTAGATAACTGCGGCTAATCCAGACGAGACTGAGCGACCGGGAGAAAACCCCGCCTCGTAAGGGAGGGTGCAGAGAACGGCGTCCTCTACGGGAAGAGAGAATTTAAAAAACCCAAAGGGGGGTTGGATTCACAGCCTGTCTCCGTCTGTATACCCTGAGACACGACCGACACTCGTCCACTCTGTTTGAAATATAACACCGCTGGATTCTTGTGGACGTATCACCTCACTTGAAACTTGGCTTGTCGGCATATCACGTGGGCCAGGACAGGAGTGTTGGATCCGCTACGTTGACAGGGTAACAAACTGAAATGATTTAAAGAGTGTAATTGGCCACAATATAACAGCACAAAACCGCCCTGTCAGTCATTCCTGCAACGTTTTAACATGTTCACATAAAGTTTGGTGCTCTTCAATACATCCCAGCACACATCAGACCTGAATATAAACTGTGGAAATGCTAATTATATCTCTCTAGGCACTCAACCCGAGTTGTAGTAAACAGCAACCAGTCCATGTGGAACATTTGGAAAATGAGAGGTGGGCTGGGTGCCTGGGTGTCTACAAGCAAATAAATGAAAAAAAAGGCTAAAAACAGCCACTCCCACAATGCACTGCTGTACATGCTTGCAGACTTCCCAGAGTGCATTGCTGTGCTCTTTTTCAGACTTCTTACAAAGTTATTTTTGGAACTTCTCCCTCAAGGTTAACAGCCTTGTTTGGTTTAAGAGATTAAGAAACTGTAGGGGGAAAAAAATCGAAAAAGATGTTTAACTATAAGCGTCGAGAAGCATTAAACAACAGCGCGGTATTCTGCTATCCGCGGACCGCTCGTTAATGTTTGTCTGGGGCAGTAAAAGGTTTTTAAACATCGATTTGCCTTTAGCCTGAAATTAATTTCCCTTCCAAAGGCGACCATAAAGTGAGCACAAACACACAGCATGGCCATTCATTTCCGCTTTAGCGGAAGGAGACGCCGGTCCCCGTGCTACCTCAGGCCAATGTCACCCGCACCTCAGACTGCACCGCTCAATGCCACCGCCGCTGCCACCATGGTAACCGCACTGCCCGTCAAGCCGTTTGTCACCCGCAGTGTTCCGGACCGGATCAAAGCCGGGGACGTTTTTGGAGCCGCCAAGACACAGTGATGGATGGGGGGGAGGGCGTCTGTGTGACAGGTAGACGGCCGTCTCCACGACAACAGCCTGTCGACCTTGAGATCAGGAAGAGGAACACGAGTCTGTGCGGAGATCGGGGGATGCAAGCCATGTGGCAGCCTTTTTTATTTAATCAAAAAACAAACAAACAAACAAAAATGAGGATTGAAGCAGCAGCAGTTAGGCGTATGAAAATGCTCTCTCTCTCTCTCTCTCTCTCTCTCTAATGGACATGATCTGTTGGGCAGTGTATTTTTATCTTTATAAATAGATTAAAACCCTTTGATGTGCTTTTTGGCTAATAAATAAGAGCAGAATGATGAAGGGGTATTGCATGTCACTCTGGGAGAATATATGGGGGTATATCCCATCCCAAGGGAGCAGAAAAGGGCCCGGCTTTTAATTTGGACATAAAAAAGGAGCACTTCTCTGCACACAGATACAGGAAAGGGTTACAAGTGGAAAGGGTTTCCAAGGGAGAAATAAAGCAGCAAATTTTAATCATAATTAATAACTTCATGTAGTCAGTCTGGGCAGCACTGTGAGGGAGAGAGGTCAGTCCAGCAGTTCAGCTGTTTCAGTTAATTACGCCAGAGCTACCCAGCACCTAGCAGTGTGTGTGTGTGTGTGTGTGTGTGTGTGTGTGTGTGTGCGTGCATGTGTGTGTGAGGGAGAGAGGTCAGTCCAGCAGTTCAGCTGTTTCAGTTAATTACGCCAGAGCTACCCAGCACCTAGCAGTGTGTGTGTGTGTGTGTGTGTGTGTGTGCGTGCATGTGTGTGTGAGGGAGAGGTCAGTCCAGCAGTTCAGCTGTGTTACAGTTAATTACGCCAGAGCTTCCCAGCACCTAGCAGTGTGTATGTGTGGTGTGAGTGCGTGTGTGTACCTGTCTGTGCGAGTGTGTGTGCATGTGTGTGTACCTGTCTGTGCGAGTGTGTGTGCATGTGTGTGTACCTGTCTGTGCAAGTGTGTGTGCATGTGTGTGTACCTGCCCATGGGTGTGTGCATGTGTGTGTACCTGTCTGTGCGAGTGTGTGTGCATGTGTGTGTACCTGTCTGTGCAAGTGTGTGTGCGAGTGTGTGTGTGAGAGGGAGACGGAGAAAGAGGGAGAGGGAGAGAGGGAGAGAGGGAGAGAGAGAGAGGGAGAGGGAGAGGGAGAGGGAGAGGGAGAGAGGGAGAGAGGGAGAGAGAGAGAGAGGGAGAGAGGGAGAGAGAGAAAGAGTGCAGCTTCATTTGTTTAAAACAAACTGTATTTCTTCTGCTTATTCTCCTGTCTTCCTGTGAGAGGTGATGCTGATGGGGGGTAAAAAGAGACACGCCCCTCGTAACCAGCCTCAGACTCATCAGTAATTAGCACACTGTTGTGTGTTGATGTGCGAGGCATCGTTAAACATTATGCTGTACAGCTATAAAACGGGGAAGGCAACAGACTCTTATGGTGTCCCCATCCTATATTAATAGCATTGGTGCGATGTTCTCCATTTTAACGACATAATGATTTTAAAGCCCAACAATACCACTCAGAGACCATTACTTTGTTCTCTGGTCTACAGGCTAGATAAAGATGGGGGGGGGTGAACACTTTGGGTTTGTTTAGCTTTCTCTGGGCCAGTGAACCTGCGGCTTGTATTCCCGCCCAATCCCCGTCTGTCCGTCACAGCACGGCCCAGTCCAGTCTGTCTGACCGTTTCAGTTTGTCTCGTCTGAAAGCGGAGGGAAAAAAGCCAAGACGAGCGTTTTGAAGGAGCGCTGCAGGGTAGCGGCCTCATTTCTCTTCACTACCGGGGGAAACGCCATCTGCTGTAGAGGATGGGGGGAGGGGGGGCACACCCTGACAGAGACGCATCGCTTGCGCCAATCAAACAAGCTCGAAAAACGACAGCACCAAATCAAAACTAATAGACTGGCCCCCACAACATCCAATGCATTTCAATACAAGGGCAAGAGCTTCTGCTTACCCGTTTGTTTCATCCCATAATGCAATAGGAGGAAGGCCATTAGTCTATAGCTGGTTGAATAGGATGATTACACACTAATATAAATGTCTGCCGATGTCTTTGGAGGTTTAGAACAGCTTGGCAGTGCACTGCAGATATCTCCATTCACCTCCATTTCACTTGGCTCCTGAGAGACACTAATTATATTATCAGAACATGAGCACAAAAGGCCAATTTTCATATTTGTACTTGCATTACTATGTGAACAGCATCTAAGTATTTGTTCCTGAAGGCTCAGTTCAAACCGTTTAATAGGGGACTGATAATAGTATGGTAAGTAAAACGATACTGAATGTGACACAATCGATCCACCACACGCCAAGAGTACCTTCCTCTGCTCTCAGGTGCCAACAAATTCACAGAACATGTTTGTTTGGATGAACCGAGCAGTTATTAATCAGAGCACAATGGCCTTTCTGCTTTTAATGGCCAAACATCCTCATCCAAATTATTTACATTCTCCAGCTGAGTTACAGTTAGAGGCCAGTTCTGTAAATATACATGTTAACAAGAGTTTTCCTTTTTTCAGAGAACAGGTTTGCTTAAACGGTGAGTACAAAAAATAATTTGGACCAATAGATCTGTGCCGTTACCCGTTAGGGCCAAAGGATTAGGCGACAGGGTCCGCTTCACAGACCTCTGAAGTCCGGTGCTCATTTTCTCTCCACCACTTGATTAGGAATTTTAAGCGGTTATTTTACGGAGACCACCCGTTGGCCTTTTCCAGCGTGTTTGAAAGGAGAGCGATCGCTCTCCTGCCAGCCGACCTTCTTTAAGCCGGAGCACAGAGACTAACCCAATTACCGTCTCTGACAAAGCAGGAAGGACCTGGAGTAGCCTGCTAAGCTAACCGAGCCTGTGGAATTTAAAACACCGCGCTCGTTCGCTGGCCGTCCTGTTCGAATCCAACCCCTTCGTCCCGCCAGAAAGGAGACCCAATACCAGACAATTACGAGTCCCCAAACATTGGGAGAGAGGGGCTTAATAGACGGGGCTCTGGGGTGGACCGTTTAGCCCGACTCCCTGACCGACAGAGAGTTAGCGCCAAAGCAATTAACGTCGGCTTTGCTTTTCATCTTGAAATACAACAAACATTCCCTGTCTAACAGCGGCAGGAAAACAGGAGGTTATTTGTTCCTTTGAAGATGAACTCTGACGTTCTGCCGTTTAGTCTCAATGGGAGGATTGCAGTGGCTGGTTTCCTATTGTGGAAAAGAAGAGTTGGTGTGTGCGCGTGCGTGCGCGTACGCGCGTGTGTGTGTGTGTGTGTGTGCGTATGTGTGTGTGCGGGGGGGTTCAGCTCTATGCCGCCCACACAGCCGTGCGCTAATTAAAGAACAGGCAGTGGTGCTATCCAGTAATACTACATTACCCATGAGCCAGCAGAGCCTGGCGGGAAAACTCCGCCATTCCTGAAAGGTTAATTGGCAGCATGGTCAGGTGTTCAGCTTAAGAAGCGCTTGTGAAATCTCCAGGTGTAGAGGGGAGACAGGTATGGCCGACAGCTAACGTGCTAACGCAACGGCCACTGCGAATCCACCTTCACTTTCGTTTTTCCACTGTTCTTTAGGCTTATTGTCAGGAGAAATAATACATGGGTGGGCTGAGGGCCTAGAGCTCATAGGGCACTGTTACATGGGTAGGCTGAGGGCCTAGAGCTCATAGGGCACTGTTACATGGGTAGGCTGAGGGCCTAGAGCTCATAGGGCACTGTTACATGGGTGGGCCAAGGGCCAAGAGCTCATAGGGCACTGTTACATGGGTGGGCCAAGGGCCAAGAGCTCATAGGGCACTGTTACATGGGTAGGCTGAGGGCCAAGAGCTCATAGGGCACTGTTACATGGGTGGGCCAAGGGCCAAGAGCTCATAGGGCACTGTTACATGGGTGGGCTGAGGGCCTAGAGCTCATATGGCACTGTTACATGGGTGGGCTGAGGGCCTAGAGCTCATAGGGCACTGTTACATGGGTAGGCCGAGGGCCTAGAGCTCATAGGGCACTATTACATGGGTAGGCCGAGGGCCTAGAGCTCATATGGCACTGTTACATGGGTGGGCTGAGGGCCTAGAGCTCATAGGGCACTGTTACATGGGTAGGCCGAGGGCCTAGAGCTCATAGGGCACTGTTACATGGGTAGGCTGAGGGCCTAGAGCTCATAGGGCACTGTTACATGGGTAGGTCGAGGGCCTAGAGCTCATAGGGCACTGTTACATGGGTAGGCTGAGGGCCAAGAGCTCATAGGGCACTGTTACATGGGTGGGCCAAGGGCTTAGAGCTCATAGGGCACTGTTACATGGGTGGGCCAAGGGCTTAGAGCTCATAGGGCACTGTTACATGGGTGGACCAAGGGCTTAGAGCTCATAGGGCACTGTTACATGGGTGGGCCAAGGGCTTAGAGCTCATAGGGCACTGTTACATGGGTAGGCTGAGGGCCAAGAGCTCATAGGGCACTGTTACATGGGTGCCTTCACAGCGACAGTGTCGAGCCTGGTCGCAGGTTCAATTCCCAGTTGGGGCACTGCCGTTGAACCTTTGAGCAACATACTTAACCTGCACTGCAAAAAAAAGTATCTTTTAACAAGTGTTTTAGTCTTGTAATGACACATACATTTTTTCTCTCTGAAGTGAATTTTCACTCATTTTAAATTGGGCTACTTTTTGCTTGACAAGTGACATTGTCTTACACTGATAGCAAATCTTTAAATGAGTAAAACTCTCTCACCATTGGCAATTTTATTTGTCTTAAATTTAGCAAAGTCTAAGACTAAAATACTTGTTAAGATTTACTTATTTTTTGGTTCTTGCAGTGTGAATTACTTCAGCATATATCCAGCTGTGTAAATGGAAAGCAGGTTTCTGCCAAATACCAGAAAATGAACAAAGAAAAGTATAAATTAAAGGGGCAATGACAGATCTGTCAAATAAATTAAAACCTCCACACAGAAAATGAATACAAATATATTTTTATGGGTTTCTTTATTTACTTAATTACTTATTCATGCGCTATAGGCTACTGGCTACAGAAACATCCCGGTCTGAGGGGATATAACCATCCGACAGTAAATCAACAAATGAATCTGTATTCCCATAAGCGGCCGTGCATAAACATGCAGGAAGAGAATAACTCACAGAAGAGATGCATCCTGGGGCTGCGGAGGGCATGTGCAATAAACTTCCTGGCATCTCTCGGCCTAAGTCATTACTTCCTGTCGCCTTATTTCATAGCCGATATTCTGTCTTGTCCCAGACAGACGGAATGCCTACGTCCCGGGAACAGCACAGCACGGTAGCAGATCTGTCCAATCAAAGTTGAGTGAATGTACGCACTTGAGCAAAGGGTGCTGGAATAAGTCAAAAAGTGGGGGTCACTAAAGAAGTGGAGAATTCAGAAATGGAGAATGTACGTCAGAGGACGAGATCAACTGGGTCCGGGGGGGGGGGGGGGGCTGAATTATCAGTGCTGAGTCAGACTTGATGATGTTTAAAAACAAACATTAGGCAGTTGAAAGTAAAGGGGGACCCCACCACCCCTTGATATAAGTATACATATATAATGCAGTTTATAAAGAAAAAAACAACATCAAACATGTTACACCCCTTCCCTAAGTGTGATGGATTGTACCGTTTTACTTTTTGAAAAGCGTATAGGAAACTATTATTTTATTGCAAATGCGCATTCATCATGTTTTGTCTTTTCTATTAAATACGTTTGCTGGGGAGCCAGAGACATGAGGAATCATCTTGGTTTGGATCCAAAAAAATAAAAGACTATTTCAGTGGCAGATTTTGCTCAAACTGCAATACAACTCAGGACATGAACAGCAAGAGTCAGGAAGGATAGAGACAGCCTTGGAGAATGACAATAAGGCCGTCCTTTCATCATTATTTAACAGCTGAACTCCCACTACATCTTCCTGCTTCCTGTCTTATTTAGTGTCTTTAGCTGTGTGGTAAGAGGGCAGAGTCGAGGACACAGTAAATCTGTTCTACACATTTCCACATCTGATGCTCCATTGCTTTAATGAACATTACATTCAATAAAATGTGAGCCAGTGGCTTCATTTTAATAATGCTCCAATAAAATTGTCAGCATTAGATTCATCTCCACCACCACTCCGGCTCGTTCTAATCTTATCGCAAGAAGTAATCTTGTGCCTGTTCCCAGTTTACAAAGCTGCAGCCCTTGCAATGCCCGACAATGCTACTCCCATGCACTTAATGGCAAGTGTCTGGGTGAGAATATGTGCTCCTTTGGTTAGCCCGACTGGAACACAGGAAACTGACTCAGTGGGCTAACACAGAGAGGGCGCCATCTTGGCTCCATTAGATCACAGCCCGTGAGCTGTAACAGAACACTTGAGTTAACTTACGAAAGATAAAAAGGATGAACGCTCTGTCGGACGAAATGAAGAAGGTTTTCAGAACTATTTATAGTTCGACAATTTTTAGCAATTTCACACTTGTGTCTTCCAAGAGCACGTACCGCCTCAGCTCTGGCTGGATTCGAGTGGCGGTGCGGCGTGTCCCAGGACTGCGTGGCTGTTGCCTGTTACGATGACTGAGGTATTCTGGGAATGGATCCGAAAATAGCCGTGTGATGTGGAGGAAGTCACGCTGTGCGACATCTCACAGTAAATGACTTGTGATTAGAAACACAGCAGGGTCTGTCAGCCATGACAGCTACCACTCGCTACTTAGTAAAAGAATAAACAAAATGCAGGATACTAATGTTAGAAAAAAAAGAACAAAAAAAAAACGAGAAAATAAAGAGGCATAATGAAGTGTTTTTCCCTTTGTACAATAGTCTTAATTCTGCACTGAGACAAATTGGGACTTAGACTAACTCTTCCCCTCTCCAGAAAGAAATTAACTCTCATACGTTGTTGATTTCAATGTTTAATGCGTGACTGTAACTTATCCATGCCACTAGAGAGACAGTGTTGTTATTTATTTGTTGTTGTTATAGAGAGCACAGTGATGCTATTTGCATACTCCAAGTTACACTTTAAAGGCCTGATGTGGATGGCTGGTATTCCACGTTTCAGGGCAATATGAGCCAATCAAAGGTAAGTTTGCAATGAACTGAACTATTCCAACTTGAAAAGTGCAGAGACTGTTTAACACCCAGATTCTCTTTTCACAGAAGACTGAAACCTGACCAGCTTCAATACACAGTTGAATTTGAATTTAATTGGATCTTAACTCACGTATGCAATCAACAATCTGCACGCGCAATCCTGCCAGAATCCTTCATTCTCCCCTCCAAAGCCTGATTTAAGGTGATCAAAAGAGAGCACCTGCTGAAGATGTCACATGTGAAACCATGGCAAGGTTCACAGGTCCATCAGAACAAACCCTTTTTACTCGTGATTAGAATGAGAGCACATTTATTTTTTTACCTTCTTTACTTTTGGTGATTTTATTTTTTCTCGCTCCTGTTTTCAATGGTAAATCGGCCTATTTGTTTCACAAATCTCTTGTTTGGGGTGGCATAAAAGACACGCATGCACGTACATGCGCGCGCACACACACACACACACACACACACACACACAGACACACACACACAAACACACGTACACACACAGGCACACACACACACACACACACTCTGTGGCTGTTTGTCTGTTCTGCACGGTCATCACAATCCTTGAGCCAACGCTTCTGCTTGTTGTATTTTTCCGATGACGTCGTTCTCTCTGAGTAGCCTGCTGGCATCGCCGTTACGCCGGAGCTGTTTCAGTCGATTAACCTCCCGTCAAAAGCGTTCCACCAATCACTTTCAATGTCACTGCAGTCTTAATTACGAGCTGCTTTAATGCAGAAACATTATTTTAATCTGCTTACTATACTAGTATGTGTACGCGAGGGTAAAAAATGCTGTTGTGAAAAAAATATAGACTACATCTATCAAAGTTTTGTTGCAGAAAAAACAGGGCATGTTTTTGCAATTAAATTCTGACGTCTCTAACTACAATAAATCCAGACCCAACTTCGCGTCGGATCCTCAACTTCCTGTGTTTCACGTCAGATCCTTTACTTCCTGTTTCTGACAGCTGGTTTTAATCACCAAAACGAAGTGTGTGGAATTCATTTACTAATATTGCGCAAGTGAAGGAAAACACTTAACTTCACCGTCAAAATGAAATAGACCCAGAAACGCCCCCCCCCCCCCCCAAACGCAGTTACCTCTGAACATTATTAATGCGTCCAGCTTTCTACCACAGACTCCAGAGAGTCCAGCTTGTTCAGTAAATACGCTCAGCTTTATGGATAGATCTCGTCCTAATATTGCCCAAATATTTCAAATATTTTCGGGGCTGAAGTATGTGCACGCACACACACACACACACACACACACGCGCACGCACGCACGATACAAATGACTGACCTTCACACAAACAACAGTGGCTGTGTTTAAGAAACTGAGCTTGTAACCAAGATGTTGTAGGTTCAATTCCAAGGGAAAGCACTCAGGGCCGGTCCTAGGCACAGGCACATGCACAGGCACATGCACAGGCACAGGCACAGGCACAGGAATATGCGAATGCCTACGGCGCCATCCGTGTAGGGAGGGGATGCCACAGGGGTCCGCACAATCGCTACCTCCAGCAACGCCCCCCTCCCCCGGTCCACTATCTCCCCCAGAGCCCTGTCTGAAGGCACTGCGTCCTGGAGCCAGAGCCCTGCCTGAAGGCACTGCGTCCTGGAGCCAGAGCCCTGCCTGAAGGCACTGCGTCCTGGAGCCAGAGCCCTGCCTGAAGGCACTGAGTCCTGGAGCCAGAGCCCTGCCTGAAGGCACTGAGTCCTGGAGCCAGAGCCCTGCCTGAAGGCACTGCGTCCTGGAGCCAGAGCCCTGCCTGAAGGCACTGAGTCCTGGAGCCAGAGCCCTGCCTGAAGGCACTGCGTCCTGGAGCCAGAGCCCTGCCTGAAGGAGCCACTTCTTTAGTAGATATCAGCAATACAACCATAAAAAGTATGAAATATATTTAAAAATATGTAAATCAGCTTGGAAATGGATGCATGCTAAGCACATTAATTAGGCTGAGATTCTCTCCTTTCCTGGTCCACTGGCTTAACAATGGCTCTGTGCTAAACTCTGTGCAAAGCTCTGTGCTTAACAATGGCTCTGTGCTAAACTCTGTGCTAAGCTCTGTGCTTAACAATGGCTCTGTGCTAAACTCTGTGCTAAGCTCTGTGCTTAACAATGGCTCTGTGCTTAACAATGGCTCTGTGCTAAGCTCTGTGCTTAACAATGGCTCTGTGCTAAACTCTGTGCTAAGCTCTGTGCTTAACAATGGCTCTGTGCTAAACTCTGTGCTAAGCTCTGTGCTTAACAATGGCTCTGTGCTAAACTCTGTGCTAAACTCTGTGCTAAACTCTGTGCTAAGCTCTGTGCTTAACAATGGCTCTGTGCTAAACTCTGTGCTAAGCTCTGTGCTTAACAATGGCTCTGTGCTAAACTCTGTGCTAAACTCTGTGCTAAGCTCTGTGCTTAACAATGGCTCTGTGCTAAACTCTGTGCTTAACTCTGTGCTAAGCTCTGTGCTTAACAATGGCTCTGTGCTAAACTCTGTGCTAAACTCTGTGCTTAACAATGGCTCTGTGCTAAGCTCTGTGCTAAACTCTGTGCTAAACAATGGCTCTGTGCTAAACTCTGTGCTAAACTCTGTGCTTAACAATGGCTCTGTGCTAAGCTCTGTGCTAAACTCTGTGCTAAGCTCTGTGCTAAACTCTGTGCTAAACTCTGTGCTTAACAATGGCTCTGTGCTAAACTCTGTGCTAAACTCTGTGCTAAACTCTGTGCTAAACTCTGTGCTAAACTCTGTGCTAAACTCTGTGCTTAACAATGGCTCTGTGCTAAGCTCTGTGCTTAACAATGGCTCTGTGCTAAGCTCTGTGCTAAGCTCTGTGCTTACCAATGGCTCTGTGCTAAACTCTGTGCTAAGCTCTGTGCTAAACTCTGTGCTAAACTCTGTGCTAAACTCTTGTCCCGTCCACAATGTTCCATCATCACATATGGGCCGGGTTCAAATGCTAATGGCATCTTCCTGCTAGTCCACCCTGTCCACTTACTTATTGATTATGCAGATTGCAACATCAAACAGTGTGCTTCCGGTCAGATCAAAGAGCGGGGTTGGGTCACCCCCCCCCCCCCCCCCCGATGGCCCTCAATCCAGCGTTCAGTTGGTTCCAGACCCCATTACTCATGGTTAAAAACATGCGGCTCTTTTTTCAATGGCAAATAAAGAACATAAAGTCCTTCACCCAGCGCAGGCACACAAAATGGGGCCCCTCCTTCTCTTTCAACTCCCAATGGCCATAATTCAGGCACGAATCCCACTTCCTGGACCCGTTTAACAGCTTACAGACGAGAGAGGCCCACTCGACAACGCTGCTATTACATATGCTAAATGAACATCATCTCTCACGCACGCACGCACGCACGCACACATGCACGCACGCACGCACACACATATCTCACACACACACACACACACACACACACACACACACACACGCACGCACACACATATCTCACACACACACACACACACACACACACACACACACACACACACACACACACACACACACACACACACACACACACACACACACACACACACACACACACACACACACACACACACACACACACACACACAGTTCCGGCCTGTGGAGCTATGCCATCAGGGCCGGTCTCTGCACACAGTCCGATTTGTTCCCAGCGCACAAGCTTCCACAGCAATAACAAAAGAAAATCCCATTTTTGGCGGCCTGCTTAAGTGGGTCCTTGGGTGAAAAAATGGCAAGTTCTGCCAGAGGAAAACTGGGGGATAAAAATATGTGAACACACGTCCTTGTGGCGGATGAGTCGCTGTGGAACATAATGACGCTCGTTAATCTGGATTTGTGATGGACGTTCTCTGCTTCTGGCCTGTTTTTCAGTGTCACGCACTAAAAGCATGCACCTATCATCGAGTGGAAGAAACAACAGCATTCCCCATTGAGAGAGAGAAAGAGAAATAGCCAGACAGGCTTTTATATTTGATTCGTTCTTAAGAACCAAAAAAAAAAAACTGCCACATGATGCCAAACCTTCCATACCCATCCTAAAACAGGCCACACCCCCACCCCACCCCGTCCAATCCCTGCCCTCCCCGTAACCCCTTACTCAAACCACAAAATGAAGCGAATAAAACAACACAAAAAAAGCACACTAACACCCAGCAAAAAGAGAGGCAAAAAGAGACACTACAGACCACAAACTTAGGCGTCATCACAGTCCCAAACTAGCCAGCTTTAGCCTCCAGTCTGGGCTCAACTCTGCCCATATCCACAGACAGACTAGTGAAGAATAAATATAGCATCGGGTCGCTATAATGCCATCATGGATTTCAAAGTGTATTACAGTGGTGGGGGTGCACACCTCAACAGCCAATCCAGGGGAAACACGGCAGCCATTTTGAACCATGACTGTGCCCAGGTGGCTCGTTCACGTCTCCAGTCAGCCGAACATGCAGATGCGTTTGTGTATTCAGCCATGTTCATGACTAGCACGGGGTCAAAGGGCAAAGATCTGCTCAACTCAACTGAAGTGACTCGTTTGAGTGGCCGGGCATAAAACTATACATATATATTTATATATAAACTATACATATATATATATTCATATATAAACTATAGATATACTGGCTTTATTAGCACGCAGTTACAAAGAGGAAATGTGACTGAGCAAAACAATATTCAGAAAGAGGCGTCACATATTTTATACCACGTACGTACACACACACGCACATGCACATACGCACGCACGCACGCACGCACGCACGCACGCACGCACACACACACAAACGCAGATGCAGACACAAATGCACACACACGCGTACACACACACACACAAATGCAGATGCAGACGCAAATGCACACACACAAGCACATGCACACACGCAGAGTCGCACGCACACACACACACACACACACACACACACACACACACAAGCACGCACGCACGCACACACACACACACACAAGCACGCACCCACGCACGCACACACATCAAGAATATTCGATCCAACCTCATGGAATTCATGTGCGATCAGAGGTCATAATATGATTGTGTTATTAATACCAAAACTTGCAGGAAGCTAAGCGGCACACATAATTATATTAGTCCTTTTCCCAAAAGGCTGACATAATAATTAATCATCTCTGCAGAATGACTAAAGACAATTTTGGACAAAGACTCGCTTTGTAATTTAAATGACCAGACTGCATTATTCCACATATAGGCACCCGTGGGCTGCGCTTCTGAAACCGAGTCAGGTTTGTTTGACCTTGAGCGACCCCAAGGCATGCAATCTCACACACTTCTCTAAACTGTTTTTACCTTCAGCCCTGCCGTGCCACCCCACAAAGTAAAAAATGTGCGTGTCATATCTCTGTCTGCCAAGGTCCTGGTGAAACAGAGCAGATGATTGTGATAATGTGGCTCTGCCAAGGTCCTGGTGAAACAGAGCAGATGATTGTGATAATGTGGCTCTGCCAAGCTTGTGATTAAGGAGGGTTCAGGAGCTGTACACGTGCAAAGAGGAAAACGCATTCGGTAACATCAAGTGTTTTTATCTTACAACTAAATGAAACCTGAAAGCCATTCATCGTTGACTTGCTACGTGTTTGGAATCGGTTCCAATTTCACTCGGTCACGTAACCGTAAGACTGAAACATACTACACGCCACACACACGTATGTTGACGAGAGGCTGTTCACACAGAACAACATTACACTTTACATCTCAGGTATTCAGTTTTCTGTGCGACTTAAAACAGCTTACATTCTTTAAACACACATGCCATTTATACAGCTGGATATTTACAGAAGCCAGTCAGGTGAAATACCCCTCCAGGGAATCAAACCAACAACCTTGGAGCTACAAAGCCCATTTCCACAACCTTTATGCTACACTACCTTACCTACATTGAACACGCATTCCTCCTTGCACTGGAGAAGCTACATTGCGTGTCATTTTGTCTTCATAAGATACAAAAAAACAAACAAACAACCATGAGCATGGGTGGTATATCAAACCAAAACTGGTAAATGGCTACGTATAAACTAGGACTCAAATCATGATTCAAACATCCATCTCACTCACTCACTCTCTCTCTCTCTCACACACACACACACACACACACACACACACACACACACACACACACACACACACACATAGGGCCTGATTTACTTCGGCCTTTAGCGTGTGCAAAACCTTTTAGGACATGCAAAACCAATAACACAGCCAATGATTGGTCATGGTATTTGTTTTGCACCAATCACTGGTTGTGTTATTAGTTTTGTATGTGCTAAAAGGTTTTGCACACGCTAAATGTCTTAGTAAATCAGACCCTTAATGTTTTCCTTATTGCAGTGCAGATTTTTTTTTTTTCCTTTTAAGTGGAAAGTCAAAGGCAGCTCGATTCCCTGTCTGTAACATTATCCATTCACGCATTGACTACAGTGCAATACACACCTCAGCTTTCTGAATCTCCCCCGGTTGAGGCCCCGGGACTGTTGGCAGGACCTGGGGACAGATTGACTTGTCACTGGTGTCCTGTCAACAATCTCTACCCCTCGATCACCGCTCCTTGCCTATCGTATCTCCCCAGCTTCGACGCACACATAATTCATATAGCTACCTACCCACTTCAGGAATGAGCATAATGATTGTTTTTAGATAGCCTACGTAGCTAACCGTTATCCATAATGCTAAGGAGGTAACCCGTTAACGTCATCTGTAGCAACTACTTGAAGAATCAGGGGATCAGTAAAGAAACTGTTCCCTCCCCATAAAGATCCGCTTTACTAGAAGAAACAGCGCTACGTATCGGTTCTCTATCTTATCCCACTTGGCGAGCTGCTACAGACGGCTAAGAAAGTCACGTTTTGGCCCTGTTGAGCCGAATGCCGTTAGCTAAGAGTAGCTAAAGTTGCGAACACTCGCGCTTATTTAAATACGGGCGAAAAAAGAAACATGTTTTGTAAGCACGCGATCTTTCTTTTTTTTTGTCTGAAAACGGCGACAGCGCGCGGCCCCTTTAAAAGCGTTCCCACATTGACAGAGACGACAGCACAATGCAGCGCAGTTTCCAAACTTACCGACCGAGCTAGAGCCAGAGCCCGAACCAAGCAGAATATACCAGATCCACATCCCCCCTCACCCGCCGCAGGTCCACAATAGGAGTTTTTCTCTTTAAAAAAACGCCTGGTTCCTGTTTTACCCAGGTTTACTTTTGCGGTGTTTGTTTTGTTTTTCCCCCCCCCCTCTCTCTCCCTTGGATGGAGTTCAGAAGTTACTCGCGTGAAGGGAGCGGAATCTCAGTCGGACAAACGTTCAGATTCAGGGCCAGAAGGGGGGTTGGCAGTGTACGGGGGCGTGAGGGGGTGGTGGAAGGGGGGACGGATGGGGATCGGATTCGCGCAGAGAGGCGGAGACACGAGGCAGTGGCCGCGATGTTCGGAAGAGAGGAGCGAGGCAAAATGTCCTATTCAAATGCCCAGGGAATACGCTCGAGGCCGGGTCGGTGGCGATTGCAAGAACTTTGTGCAACACTTTGGCTTATACAGCAAATACAGCGTTGGATCCTAAGCGCGAAGTCCCAAACAGTAGGCTAGCCAAACGTGAAACCCGCATTAAAGATAAAGTTTGTTACATTTAAAACATTTTTATTTTTTTTATTTTTTACAAACTTTAATATCCACCTTGTTTTCCAAAAATGGGAGATCTTTTGTTGATGTTAATAATGTTATTGCATATATTTTCTTGTCATATTTTCTTTCACAGTGTACAATGCAATTGACTCCACTCAAACAATAGTTCTCTTTTAATAGCTCCTTAACCTGCAGGCAAACTCTCGTGATTGAAGGGTGTAATCAAAACTTCCCCACTCACCAATGACATTCCAACTCATATCTATCACCCAAATCAGCATTCCAGTGTCTTTTAAAGCCATGCACTCTTCATGTAATCTGTGCCAGGTATTCCTCTCTTCTACAGAAGATCAAGAGGAAAATTCATAGTACAGAATATATGCTATTTTGGTGCTGAAATCTCAGGCCAGGCTACGATGAGTCTCAGGAGGGTGGTGTGGCTGTGAGTTATGTCTCAGGTGTAGGCTTTCTCATACATATGTGCAAACAGGGCCCTGTCCCTTGTATAGGCAGCAGTTTAGTATAATGGTTAAGGAACTGGGTTTGTAACCAAAAGGTTGCAGGTGCGATTCCCAGGTAGGACACTGCCGTTGTACCCTTGAGCAAGGTACTTCACCTGCATTGCTTCAGAATATCCAGCTGTATCAATGGATACTATGTATAAAAAATAAAAAAATGTTGTGTGAGGCACGCTAAATGTCTGTAATGTAATGTAATGTTGTAGCTGGCTAACTGCACTGAATAAAACCGTTTAAATAAAATAAATAAATACAGTGTTTTAGCTACCTCATATGTTCCATATTTGGAGGTTTCCGGGATTTACTCAGAGTTAGCCAGAGAACTCAGTTCTCCGTGTATGAGGAACGGGGCCCAGGGGCCTGTATCATGAAGCAGGCTAAGTGTGTTAACCCTGGTCCTGTATGAAGAAGCAGGTTAAGTGTGTTAGCCCTGGTCCTGTATGAAGAAGCAGGCTAAATGTGTTAACCCTGGTCCTGTATGAAGAAGCAGGTTAAGTGTGTTAGCCCTGGTCATGTATCAAGAAGCAGGCTAAATGTGTTAGCCCTGGTCCTGTATCAAGAAGCAGGCTAAATGTGTTATCCCCGGGCTGTTACAGAACCATCCGGAAACCTTCACTGTTAGAACACCATTTTGTTTTCATTTCATTGCTCTCTAGCCACACATCAGAATTTATAATAATTTCACCATGGATTTATAAAAACAAACTTTACATCAAAACATGCAAACAAAATCAAAACATGCGCACATTTACGCAAACTGTGACCCATGCATGCGCACATTTTGGAGGCTGAAGGCAAACTTGTGAAATAGGCTACAGATGAATGTTCTACAGAACATTAATACAGCCTTCTAATAATCACATCCCTTGTCAAAGGAAAATTCTGGCCTAAATATTTTCTGTCTTTATGGTGTTAGTCAGAAAGTCCATATTTAACCAAACAATAATACCACTGGTGACACGCACCTCCCATTCAAAGTGTGAGTTTATGCCATCAGTGAGGCGGTATAGAGTCCCAACAGTACAGACGCGTAAGATTCAAGCGCTCTTTTATCCTAGAATACATTTGAATGCTGAATGCAAGGTCCAATAATGCGATTGCGATTTCAATTTGATAGCGCAGGGTTTAATCTGGGCGATATTTACATGTGTGTAATCGCATATCTGTATGTTTTGTGTGGATGTATCTGTCTTTCATGTTTGTAGCTGTGTGAAACTGCCGCTTTAAGATGCAAGATACATTTCTGTGTAATCAGACAATATAGTAGCCTCGTATCATATTTTGAATAATGTCTCATCAGGGGCTGATAAAAGTCGTGAATCAATTAATAGCAACAATTATTTATTATTATACTGGCGATGGTACTGTAACCTTATGAAATTTGCCTCCACTTTATATATACGACCACTTCTTTTTAATTTCCAAAATGGTTCAGCTGCTGTGACATGCTGCCACTCCACAAATGTTCTTTTATTTGTTATTATGCCCGTGCAGAACTATTTCCACCAAACAATAGGCTATAACCTGTCTGACCTCTACCTCCGTAACAAGCGTCTCAATTTCACACTCCGTGAAGATTCTCTTCTTTGTTTTGCGGTCTGACTTCTTAATTTTCTCTGAAAATGAATTGGAATGACAAGCTGATTTATATGCATATCATATTCACATTGGGCGTTCCATTAACCATTTATGGTCAATTGTGGGGTGGGATACTAGGCTTGTGCATGCACGCAAAATTTCAAGTTGATTCAAGTTGAAAATTGCGTGCAGTCGAGCGTACGGACGGTTTTATAAATCAGGATATTTTTGAGCGTACGCAGGTTTCTTCTGTTGGGCGTTAGGGTTAGGGTTAGGGTTAGGGTTAGGGTTAGGGTTAGGGTTAAACCCTAACCCTTTTACTGTAGAACCTGCGCAAAGTTTTATAAATAAGGCCTCTGGTCTTCTCAGTCACCAAATCTGAACCCAATCGAGCAAAACTGGAAGATCTGGGAAAACAGCTGACGACTGTTGAGTGTCCCAAGCTGAAACACTGTGGTCAAAACTACAGGTAAACCAGCAGTTAAATCTACAGGTAAACCAGCAGTTAGATCTACAGGTAAACCAGCAGTTAAATCTACAGGTAAACCAGCAGTTAGAGTGTATTCAGCTAATTCACTCATTTGGCCAGTGTAATTGGTGATAACAAAACCCCACATACACACCAACCCTGGCCACCCCTGTTCTAGAACAATGACCAAGACAACCTTTCCTGTTTCATCAGTTGCTTATCGTTCCCGTGGAAGAACAGTGTCGTATTACCGCCCAGAATCACAGATGCTGATAGGCTGTTTGTCACATCACATGCCGTAAAGGATTTACTGTCGCCCAATAACCTATTACATGACTTCATATTGCTGTTCACATTATTTTTGTCCATTGCCTGAATATATTGAACTGTGGCCTAAGTAGCATAATGGGTAAGGAACTGGGCTCGGAATGCGAAGGTTGCGGGTTTGTCTCCAGCTGGGGTTCTGCTGTGCCCTTGAGAAGGGTATTTAACCTGAAATGCTTCAGTAAAAATATCCAGCTGTAAAATGGATGGTGTGCAATTTATATAAGTCACTCTGAAGAACTACATCTGCTAAATGCCTAAATTTAAATGAGGGAAAAAATGGCAAGTAAAGGGGAAAAGATACACACTGACTAATAATCGTAATGGTCTTATAGCGGACAGCAGCGCGGTCTGTTGTGATTGGTCCATGTGTATGTGAATTCTTCTGTCATGCTTCTTAGGGCATTATGCAATATTTGTGACATCATTATGTAATGTCAGTGTGAAAACACTCATAGAAAATTTACAGAATTTCACTGATTTAAGCAAGGTTACAAGTACAATAACAACACTAAAAAACATGTAATTCTTAGATGTTAAGGTACAGTAATGTGACTAGCAGAAGCCAGACACAGTAAACTGATGTGCACATCATTACTATAGCCCATCAATTAACTGAGGCTATCTCCAAACAGAGGGTCCACAGGAACTAATTAGCCTTCTCTTGAGTGACGAATGTCTTTTCTGTTGACACTGGAAGAGTAAAGGATTTACTGTGAAGGTGTCATAGAGACTCGATAAAGGTAAGACAACATGAGGTCAGGGGCCGCTGAAAACGTGGCTCTATAATGTTACCGGGGGGCCCAGGTGTGTGAGATTGGCTGTTTGAGCAGAGGCACAGAGCAATGGCTGCTGTGATTGGCTGTTTGAGCAGAGGCACATAGTAACGAACGCTGTGATTGGCTGTTTCAGCAGAGGCACAGAGTAACGGACTCTGTGATTGGCTGTTTCAGCAGAGGCACAGAGTAACGGTCGCTGTGATTGGCTGTTTGAACAGAGGCACACAGTAACGGTCACTGTGATTGGTTGTTTGAACAGAGGCACACAGTAACAGTCGTTGTGTTTGGCTGTTTGAGCAGAGGCACACAGTAACAGTCACTGTGATTGGCTGTTTGAGCAGAGGCACAGAGTAACGAACGCTGTGATTGGCTGTTTCAGCAGAGGCACAGAGTAACGGACTCTGTGATTGGCTGTTTCAGCAGAGGCACAGAGTAACGGTCGCTGTGATTGGCTGTTTGAACAGAGGCACACAGTAACGGTCACTGTGATTGGTTGTTTGAACAGAGGCACACAGTAACAGTCGTTGTGTTTGGCTGTTTGAGCAGAGGCACACAGTAACGGACTCTGTGATTGGCTGTTTGAGCAGAGGCACACAGTAACAGTCACTGTGATTGGTTTCTTTGAGCAGAGGCACACAGTAACGGTCACTGTGATTGGCTGTTTGAGCAGGAGGCACACAGTCATGGTTGTTAGTTGGATTCAGTGGGCTTGTGGTGGTGGGATAATGTGAGCTGGGGCTTTGCGGGGCGCGCTCCACTTCCCACAGCTCTGATTATAATGGAATGGGAATGGGGGGGGGGGGGGGGGGGCATAAAGGGCTCGTTTGAGAGAGAGCCTTTGATCTCACAGAGGGGGAATTACCAGCTTCGTACTCAGTTCCTCAAAAGGCACTCGTTTTGTCGAGCATCCTGGGAATCTGCCACGGGTAGCTTATTTGTACAATACACACACACACACACGTGCACACACACACACACGCACGCACACACACGCACGCACGCACACACACACACTCGCACGCACACACACACATGCACGCACGCACTATGTTTATTCCGCCCTGCACAGATCAGTCTTTGATCAGCCAGAGCCCAGTCAATGTTGGAAATATTGTGTGCAGTAAGAGAGAGAGAGAGGAGAGAGAGAGAGAGAGATCGATAGAGAGAGAGGTCGATAGAGGGAGAGAGAGAGTGAGTGAGAGTGAGAGAGAGAGAGAGATCGATAGAGAGAGGGGTTGATAGAGAGTGAGTGAGAGTGAGAGAGAGACAGAGAGAGAGATCGATAGAGAGAGAGGTCGATAGAGGGGAGAGAGAGAGAGAGAGAGAGGGAGAGAGAGAGTGAGAGAGAGAGGTCGATAGAGGGAGAGAGTGAGAGTGAGGAGAGGTCGATAGAGGGAGAGAGAGAGTGAGTGAGAGTGAGAGAGAGGGTCGATAGAGGGAGAGAGAGAGAGTGAGTGAGAGTGAGAGAGAGGTCGATAGAGTGAGTGAGAGAGAGAGAGAGAGAGCTCAGGTGGTCTTGAGTCCGTGTTTCAGGGCATTTCCTCAATGGAAAGGGCTGCAGGAAAGTTCTGCCCCCTGCTGTCCAGGGCAATAAGTACGCTGTATACTGCTCAGCTGTTTACTGACAGGGTCAAATCAACCCAAATAACGGCATGGAGAGGAGATTTGGCGTATCTGTGTCTTTGGCCTTGGCTTTACTGGCCTTTTCTATTCACACAAAAATGTAAAAGTAGTGAAAAGAAAATTCCCTCCCAGTATGGATTCCCAAAAGCTTTAAGGCGTATTTTTTATTTTTTTATTTGTATTTTTTGGATGTGAGGCCAGTTTGGATGTGAGGCCAGTAGGGGGGAATGAGCGCGGCTTTGATCTTCCCCAATCCTCGGAGGAGAAAGTGCCTCTCAACACACCGGGAAGCAGCAGCAGGTAAAAAAGAAGTAAAATTTACGATTTTGCCACAAGGTCCTGTGGATCGGCAGCAGAAATGAGCTGAATAGGAATCGCAGCTCTAGAAAACGGTCCATTTTTTATTTAATTGAAAAGGTTTACCTGTGTTCAGAAACTCAGAGCAGCTGGGATACAGAAGCACAGAGCGAAGAATGACTTTCTATCACAAGACCAGCTGCTACTATATATACTCAACTAGGTACACAAAGAGAGGACTGTGGACTCATTTAATCTCAAGTGCTTCACATTATCATTATTATGAAGGAACACAGTACCTTGTGAGTTCCAATCTGTTTGGCTCTGCTGGAATCTGGCTGCAACGACAAGAAGTCAATGTTGGGGGAAATGAAAGTTACAAGATTAGGCAAGATTAAATGTTGAAAAGCAAAATCAAAATGTACAGAAAAGAAAAACTGAATGGACATCAAACACAAATAAATATGTTGTCTTGGAGGGGTTGTGCGTGGGGGTGGGTGGAATTGCAGTTTGTAGTTGTATCTTCTTATCGCCGTGGAAAACTTTTCAGACACGACCACAAAAGCGGCCTTCGTAGATTGGCATGATGGGAAATGTTGTTATGTATACGTTTTCTCAGGCACTGGTTTGTGCTTTATGCAGAATTTTCAGTTTTCAGACAAAATGCTCAAATATTCTTACCATCTGTTTGCCTGACAGCCGTGAGAGAAAACTGTCCACAGAGAGCTCGGGGGCTCAATGTGATTGGTGGCCATTGCTAGAAGAACGGCCTTTGAGATTAAAGTATGGTGTGTGTGGGCGTGTGCCAAGTTAGCGCCCGCCCACACATAGCCAACCCTCCGCCCCCCCACCCCCGCTCTCATTCGGAGGTGCCGGAGGGTTGTTGGATCTGCCCCCCACACCCCCCCCCCCCCCCCTCTCTCCGCTCATAATCTCCAGATCACTACTGTGGTACAGACATAAAACACAGAGGGACAAAGGCGATCCGAGCCAGCTTCCTCTGGGTGCATCAGGAGGGTTTAACAGCACCAGCAGGGCCCTGCTATGTCTGTGGGCGTTTTTACAGCACAGAGAGCTGAACAGGAAGCCAAACCAAAGGCCACCGGGTTTGAGGCGATGGGACTTAATTCCGCTGCAGAGCTGAACTCGACCTGATGGGGTCCATCGTGGGCGGATGAAACGGCGCTCAGCATCAGTACGCTGAAAAAAGAAATATAATCCCCCTATCTTTCCTTCCTCCACAACTAACCAATCACACTCCAGCTATCTTTCCTTCCTCCACAACTAACCAATCACACTCCAGCTGTCTTTCCTTCCTCCACAACTAACCAATCACACTCCAGCTATCTTTCCTTCCTCCACAACTAACCAATCACACTCCAGCTATCTTTCCTTCCTCCACAACTAACCAATCACACTCCAGCTATCTTTCCTTCCTCCACAACTAACCAATCACACTCCAGCTATCTTTCCTTCCTCCACAACTAACCAATCACACTCCGGCTATCTTTCCTTCCTCCACAACTAACCAATCACACTCCGGCTATCTTTCCTTCCTCCACAACTAACCAATCACACTCCGCTATCTTTCCTTCCTCCACAACTAACCAATCACACTCCGGCTATCTTTCCTTCCTCCACAACTAACCAATCACACTCCAGCTATCTTTCTTCCTCCACAACTAACCAATCACACTCCGGCTATCTTTCCTTCCTCCACAACTAACCAATCACACTCCAGCTATCTTTCCTTCCTCCACAACTAACCAATCACACTCCACCCCTAGTGGAGTTTTATTCAGTATACCCTACAGAATACCCTACAGTATACCCTACAGTATACCTGAGTATACCCTACAGTATACCCTACAGTATACCTGAGTATACCCTACAGTATACCCTACAGTATACCTGAGTATACCCTACAGTATACCCTACAGTATACCCTACAGAATACCCTACAGTATACCCTACAGTATACCCTGCATTATACCCTACAGTATACCCTACAGTATACCCATTACAGTATACCCTACAGTATACCCTACAGTATACCCATACAGTATACCCATACAGTATACCCTACAGTATACCCTACAGGACCCCAGAGCCAAACGAGAACTGAACACTGCTAAACACTGACTGTTTGGAGACCTGTTTGACTATCAGCACTTACAACACTTACAGTTAATATTTGTTTAGAAGTTTATATGCCAACTCTTCCTTTGTATGTGTACATTTTTAACTCTAGCTTTGTATGTGTACATTTTTAACTGCAATTTAGCAAATGTGCAATATACTGAAGTGCAATATTGTAGCTGCTAAAGAATTTTTATCCTATTTTTATCTTCTTGTTTTATAGCTTACAGTAAAATATACAGTATACATTTTTAGACTTTTATATTTACATGCACCATCAAGGATTGTCACTCAATTTTGTTGTACTCTGTGCACTGCAATGACAATAAAGGTCTTCTTCTTCTTCTCTCCTTCCTTTATCTGGCTTGCAGCTCCCCGGCCCCAGAATGCATCACACCTGTCACAGCTCCTGCTCCGTGTGCCTGAAGCGTAACCGCTGCTCACTTATTGTGCCCCCCCCTTCTGTTCTCCTGTGAAACACGTCACTCAGGTGAAGACCTGCTGTTTGAGAGCATCACTCAGGTGAAGACCTGCTGTTTGAGAACATCACTCAGGTGAAGACCCGCTGTTTGAGAGCATCACTCAGGTGAAGACCTGCTGTTTGAGAGCATCACTCAGGTGAAGACCTGCTGTTTGAGAGCAATCACTCAGGTGAAGACCTGCTGTTTGAGAACATCACTCAGGTGAAGACCTGCTGTTTGAGAGCATCACTCAGGTGAAGACCTGCTGTTTGAGAACATCACTCAGGTGAAGACCTGCTGTTTGAGAGCATCATTCAGGTGAAGACCTGCTGTTTGAGAACATCACTCAGGTGAAGACTTGCTGTTTGAGAGCGACGGACCAGCTGCTGCTCCCGGGGGACGGCAGGGTCATTGAGCGTGAGGCTTGATGTGCGTAAGTGTGTAAGGGTTCGAGATGGCCGGATCAAAACTCAAACACCAAGCTTGCACCCCTCGTTCCAAGAGGTACGGACCTCTGCCCTTTCCTCAATTCTGGAGTCAATCTCCAGGGCAACTCCTCCCGCGCGCGATAAAATAAATAAAAGCACAAGCTAAGGTCTCTCAGAAAAGTCCTTCAGGGTGCCACCGGCATGCGTGATTGAAGGACAACTCCCATTTCCCACTGCCCGGGAAAGGGTTATTAGAGCTTATTAGTGTTCATTAGACCTTAATAACGCTTAATAATGCTACGGCAAGGTTTAGAGGTAGCTGCAGCTCCTTTCAGAGTCAAACTGCCCCAATGATGCCGCAGAGAAGAGAGGGGGGTGGGGGGGGGGGGGTGGGTGAGAGAGAGAGAGAGGGGGGGGGGGGGTGAGAGAGAGAGAGAGGGGGGGGGGTGAGAGAGAGAGAGAGAGAGGGGGGGGGGTGAGAAAGAGAGAGGGGGGGAGAGGAGGGGGGGTGGGAGAGAGAGGGGGGGGGGAGGAGGAGGGGGGGGGAGAGATAGAGGGGGGAGAGTGCAAGAGAGACAGAGGAAGGGGGAGCGAGAGAGATAGACAGGGGAGAACGGGCTGGAGCTGGGAATCAGGGACTCACAGTGAAGGTGAGGAGGGTGAGGAGAAGACAGCCTTGCGGAAAAGTGGCCCATAATTCCCTGCATGACTCAGACGAGGCCGTGGATGTGCTTTCTAATTATGCTGTTAATTGCAAAGCGTCGTCTCGGCTGAAAACATGTGCTTCCTCCAAGGCTGAAAGAAAAAGAGATATAAATATAATTGGCATGAAAATCGTTTCTGCCTAACAGCAGTTTCAGAGGATTCCTTTGGCCTGTTTGTGGAGGTGCTCTTCCTGATCAATGAGACACTTTTTAAAAGGATTTCATCATTGCTGATTCTGCATGAAAGACTAAAAAATACAAATACTCTCAGAATGTGCTTTGAAAAATGTTTTCAAAACGGCAGAGATTGTGCAGAAAAATTAATTATATCAGACATCTGCATATCCCCGGATCCCTTTGGATGCCGTTTTAATCCCTGTGTTAGTGTGACTGTGCGTCCCTGTGTTAGTGTGATTGTGCATCCCTGTGTTAGTGTGATTGTGCATCCCTGTGTTAGTGTGACTGTGCATCCCCTGTGTTAGTGTGACTGTGCATCCCTGTGTTAGTGTGATTGTGCATCCCTGTGTTAGTGTGACTGTGCATCCCCTGTGTTAGTGTGACTGTGCATCCCTGTGTTAGTGTGATTGTGCATCCCCTGTGTTAGTGTGATTGTGCATCCCTGTGTTAGTGTGACTGTGCATCCCTGTGTTAGTGTGATTGTGCATCCCTGTGTTAGTGTGACTGTGCATCCCTGTGTTAGTGTGACTGTGCATCCCTGTGTTAGTGTGATTGTGCATCCCTGTGTTAGTGTGATTGTGCATCCCTGTGTTAGTGTGACTGTGCATCCCTGTGTTAGTGTGATTGTGCATCCCTGTGTTAGTGTGATTGTGCATCCCTGTTAGTGTGATTGTGCATCCGTGTGTTAGTGTGATTGTGCATCCCTGTGTTAGTGTGACTGTGCATCCCTGTGTTAGTGTGACTGTGCATCCCTGTGTTAGTGTGACTGTGCATCCCTGTGTTAGTGTGATTGTGCATCCCTGTGTTAGTGTGATTGTTGCATCCCTGTGTTAGTGTGATTGTGCATCCCTGTGTTAGTGTGATTGTGCTCTTGTGGGGATGGAGCACACTGCCTGTGGTGGCAGAGATGGCTGCCAGCACAATGCATTCACATACAGCACAATAAAACCAAATTACAGGCCCCATCAAATCCAACATATTATCTTAATAGCTCAGCGCACAATTCTCTGAGATTGTTCCACCAGTGTAAGAGACACCCAAGCTTTCAGAATTACTGTTCAAGCCAAATGTGAACAGAAAGCAGAGAATACAACATAACGTAAAAGAAAACAAAAAAGAGGGTGAATTTTGGTTCTGTCATATTTAATAAGCTTCAACTTGAAAGGTATTTAATAACAATTTCCACCAATCAGTGGCAGGAGGGTGGGGCTGGAGTAACACTGTTAGAAACTGAGAGAGAGAGTGAGAGGGAGAGGGGGGAGAGAGAGAGAGAGAGAGGAGAGGGGGAGAGAGAGAGAGAGAGAGAGAGGGGGAGAGAGAGAGAGAGAGAGGGAGAGGGGGAGAGAGAGAGAGAGAGAGAGAGAGAGAGGGGGAGAGAGAGAGAGGGAGAGGGGGAGAGAGAGAGAGAGAGAGA